>CAXKWD010000010.1:43900694-44354467 GCA_964059195.1 Ectobius pallidus | reverse complement strand
GTACTAATATCAATACTCATTACATTTATTGTAAAACCCGTTCTTACTATGTCCAGTTAAGTAGGAGTAAATGTTTGGATAAGTTTATAGTACGAGATGTTTTCAAATGACGTTATTAGCTCTTACCATAACTTATTAAAATACATTATATATATAGGCTTATATATTTTATATATTACGCTTATTATTCAATTCCTGTTAAAATCTAAAAGTTAAACTATTTTCTAAAGAATAACGAAGAATGAAATCCTCCTCAAGTAAAGTGTTTGTAAAAAATGAAAAGAAAGTTACAACGTTTCTAACCTCACCCCCCGAAGGATAAAAAACCCAAATATAATCTGATGTACGTGTAGAGGAAGTAAATAGTAAATTAAGTAACTGTTCAAACTTTCATAATAGTTCGATCTAGTTTTCATTAGATTTTTTATCTTTTTACTTATATTGACATTGTTCTTCATCACCATTATCATTATGGAAGAAGCTAACTAATTTTACATCTACACTTTAATTCAGTTCGCGAGAAGTATAACCTCGAAAAATCCTTCGTTAGAAGTTTACATGTGCATTTTCCTATAGTAACGATTACTCTCAGTTAAGAGATTTTTACCAACAGTTATCGCCTAACCAAATATTACAAAATCGAACTATCAACAAAGTAATCGTAAAAGTAGCCATAATTATTTTACTGGAGGTGGTAATAACGGTCCTTAATATCATAACATATTGCTTATAGTGTTTATATTTTTTTCAGATGACGGAAGCCTTCTTCAACGATGGCCACTGCAGCCAGTGAACTGTACATCATCCACTAATATATATTGGGTCATGTTTAAAACTTTGTAGTAATACAAATAAATATCTAGTCAGAACAAAATCTGTGTCAACCACAAGTAATTGAAACCAGAGCTATATTTCTATCCTGATATTATTTCTTCATACTTCCTTTTTGTTTCAAAAGTATTACTCTTTACACATTTCCACCACTAAATCAATATTCTATGTCTTCCGAGGCATACTCGTTAATGTATTAAAGTCATAGAGTTTTATCTAATTTTCAACATGTATAAATTATTATCTTAACTTATTACTACTATTTTCCTTCATTTCTTTTATTGTTATCACAAAATTTACAGCCAAGTGAGGTACTCTTCACTTTCCGCTTTTCCTATATTATATCACATGCTTTATTTATTTATTTATTTATTCAAAATCTTAACATCAGTAGAGTAAGAAGTAAAATATGTATTATAAAGAAATCTTTTTCGTTACAACTTCAACAGAATTTTTTCATCTCATAATGTATGCAAAAGTTCAGTCACATCCTTAAATTATATACCAAATTCATTTCCCTCATTACATAACCTTCCATCAAGATGATTATTTATTTATCAAGTCATCAAATATCAAAAAAGTTAAAAAATCTATTTAAATAATTATAATCATTGAATTTTAGCTAATTTGTGACATCATATGTGAAATATTTTTCTTAGCTTCTGGTAATATGCACATTATATTTTATGTATCAAATGATTATGCAAATATCAGAGTCAAGAAAATAACATACATCTTCTAGCATATAGAGAGTAAGTTTCACAACGCAAAACGTACACGTGAGAAGGTGTTGATTAGTCAGCAAAGTATATCAGGATCCAAGTCTCTATACCGTACACCTTCATTAAGGAAAAAAGATATCGCGTATAATTTTCATAATAAGCATTTATATTTTGCATGCTTTTTCCCTAACGTCCTGATTATAATATTCAATTAGATATAAGTTACCATAGCTATGTTATGAATACAATGTTGAGGTTCAGGTTTTACATCTGCTTCATGTATGAAACTTGGAAATAAGACTTAGATAACGCATAAATTTCATAACCTGTTCATGTTTCGCGACACCTAATAGTTATTGGTAATATTGTTTTAAATTTAAAGTCATTACCTAAGTTCTCATCATTACTTAAAATACATTTGAATTCAACCAGTCTTAGACCCATATTTTATAAACACTTGACACAAGTAACATTTTTACGAGATCTTTATCATAATTTACAGATCACCTAAACATCTCCATTTTGCTTCAAAGTGATGTTCTTTACGTATTTCTTTTATAATGTGGTACCATCTCCTTAGTATGCAAAATGTCATAGATTTTTACCTAGTTTGCACCATCATGTTTGAATTAGTTTCTTAGCTTTCCACCGATGTTTAACTGAACCTATACAATAGTCCATCAATTTTTTCTTTTTATCATACAACCTACCTAATTATCCTCACAAAATGGGGTTATTACCAAGTTAACATACATTTTTTATATAATACATCACAAGTTTAGCTTTTAAAGATAATATGCTTAAGTTCTCACCATTACTTAAAATGCCTTTGAACTCGACATGTTCATCATTCCAGTCTTAGACCTAATATTTTAAATGCACTTGAAACAAATATAATTTTTTGCGAGATCTTTATCATAATTTACAGAGCACCTAATAGTTATTTGTAATATTGTTTCAAATTTAAAGTCATTGTATCCGTTAGTCTTCACAATATTTCATTTTACTTTTTCGGTTATGGTCGTTCTATATATTACATTTTCTACTTTAGTTCTACTATTGAGGCTTCTTTGACAAAGGCAATTACTTACTTTATCTCATTATAACATATAATAAGAAACCTTATTTTTAGGTAGTAAAGAAGAGGAAGACCTAAATGAATGAATAAAACCAAAGTGATAAAAGCACAATCTTTTGTAAGTTAATTCATAACTAGATTTTCTCACGTTTAACAAAGTCCAGTTTTCCATAACCTATCCTATTCATATTTCCTAGGACGAGGGACTGTTAAATAAAAAAACACATCTCAGGATTATAGAATTTTATTCATTTTATTACATTCATACTAGGATTTCATACACAACGTAAGTACATTAACATTTCACAATGTACATTTCATATTAGACTCATTATGAAAAAGTAATCTGGTTTCACAGTCTCTTAATTCGTCAAGCTTTGGAACACTAAGATCGTTCATGTTTATAACAGATCTCTGCAAAAGTTTACAATGAAGAACATCTACACTTTCAAGAACAGGCTTCAAATCATCGTAGTATAAGTATCCCTCTACCACAGAACTATATGGATGTAAGATTCGATGTGCTACAACTTTACATCTAGGTAAATGTGTTTATGCAGTCAGAGAACAAAATGTACATTTCTACCATCCACCGATGTAAACATGATAAAATCGCTTCTCTTAAGTAGAGAGTGGGAAGGTTTTTGATAGTACGACTCTTACATTCCAGTTTATAAAGTATTCAATACGCTCCAGTCTTACTGTTTACGATCGAGTCATTGTTTGAAACTCTTACGTAATCGTAGTCATTCTATGATTTTTCTCCCCCGCAATTCAGATATGATTTCTTGTATCTCGCTGTGATGAGAATAATTCCCTACCGCAGATGAGGACAAAAGTAAACGTAATCTGTCAATGAGCTCATTCGGATCAGGCCAGTATTTATAATCACATTTACGATTCGTATGTACTTCTCCTGTATGCTGCGACGAAGCCTCGTTGGAAGAGTCGAAATCTTGTTCTTCTTTTTCAACATCATCTTGTTCTTCCTCTTCTTGTTCTTCTTCTTCCTCTTCCGTATCCTCTTCAAGAAATAGTTGTTTACTCATATGATTGTATTTTTGCGTATCGAATCTACATACTTTTTTAACGATGGGGTAAGCATGGTCACCGATGTTCGTATACAAGTCAGGAATTCGATCGGAAACGGTTTTCTGTTTGTTATTAGTCATCCTTTCACGACAAATTGAGCACATGGATAGATATAGAGATATCATATACTGTGTAACGTTTGCAAATTTTCTAGATAGTTCAATATACATTTTATCTCGACCACAATGTCCTATTGCTGTATGGGTGGTATCAATAACGTCGTATATTTCGTCAGCAGAAAGGTAACATTTTATATTAGTATCGCCATCGGTTTTTGCAACAAGTTTCCTCATTCCTCCTAATTCTGATACATCAAATCTTTTCAATCTTCTTTTCTGTATAGCTGTCTTATATTTTGCTTTTTTAGCATCATCCACCTCTCGCATGAGTGAAAAGTATTTTTCCTTTGTTAGAACATTAAAATGAGAAGATATTTCACTCTTAGTTCTTAAAAGCTCAACCATGAATCTCTCTCTACATTTGTTTTTAGTTTTGTTACAAATTGGCCAACTCTCATCCATGATAAGAAGAAACGTAGAATGATACTAAATGCAAGTCACCAATTATGTATATTGTTGTTCACAGCTTCGCAATGAATGTCCTATTGTTGTATGGGTGGTATCTAGTCAGAACTAGTCTTAACTGACTTTTTCTAGTTAGATCTAGTCTTAACTGACTTTTTTCTAGTTAGAACTAGTCTTAACTGACTTTTTCTAGTTAGATCTAGTCTTAACCGACTTTTTTCTAGTTAGAACTAGTCTTAACTGACTTTTTTCTAGCTAGAACTAGTCTTAACTGACTTTTTTCTAGTTAGAACTAGTCTTAACTGACTTTTGTTTTCTCACCTTAACAGCTTGACGGTTGAACAGCAACTAATTGTATTTGACATACATCAATTATTTATTGGTAAAACTCGTGACGTCTAACAAGAAAGATCATTTTGATCATATCTCGCATAATACTTGTTGAATAATGAACCCGTTGGTCTTTCCGGAATTACTAGGCCCACACACACACACACAACAAATACGCATCATCCACGAAGCAATCTCATAAAAGAAGTCTTAACACCGATAAGATTAAAAAGGATTATATCCAAAACACTAAGTTATGTTAGGTTAGGCTAGATTAGGTTAGGCTAGGTTAGGTTAGCAGGATGATATTTTAAAATTATTTCTACATTAATGAAAATTCTAAGATAGGTTAGGTAGATTATGTTGGGTTAGGTTAGGTTATGGAAGGTTAGGTTATGTTAGGTTAGGTTAGGTTATGATAGGTTACGTTAGGTTAGCAGGACGATATTTTAAAATTATTTCTAGAAACATTGATAAAATGTGCCAAGGAACTTAGCCTTTCTATCAATGTAGAAATGATTTTAAAATATCCTGCTAACCTAACGTAACCTATCATAACCTAACCTAACCTAACATAACCTAACCTTCCATAACCTAACCTAACCCAACATAATCTACCTAACCTATCTTAGAATTTTCATTAATGTAGAAATAATTTTAAAATATCATCCTGCTAACCTAACCTAGCCTAACCTAATCTAGCCTAACCTAACATAACTTAGTGTTTTGGATATAATCCTTTTTAATCTTATCGGTGTTAAGACTTCTTTTATGAGATTGCTTCGTGGATGATGCGTATTTGTTGTGTGTGTGTGTGTGGGCCTAGTAATTCCGGAAAGACCAACGGGTTCATTATTCAACAAGTATTATGCGAGATATGATCAAAATGATCTTTCTTGTTAGACGTCACGAGTTTTACCAATAAATAATTGATGTATGTCAAATACAATTAGTTGCTGTTCAACCGTCAAGCTGTTAAGGTGAGAAAACAAAAGTCAGTTAAGACTAGTTCTAACTAGAAAAAAGTCAGTTAAGACTAGTTCTAGCTAGAAAAAAGTCAGTTAAGACTAGTTCTAACTAGAAAAAAGTCGGTTAAGACTAGATCTAACTAGAAAAAGTCAGTTAAGACTAGTTCTAACTAGAAAAAAGTCAGTTAAGACTAGATCTAACTAGAAAAAGTCAGTTAAGACTAGTTCTGACTAGATACCACCCATACAACAATAGGACATTCATTGCGAAGCTGTGAACAACAATATACATAATTGGTGACTTGCATTTAGTATCATTCTACGTTTCTTCTTATCATGGATGAGAGTTGGCCAATTTGTAACAAAACTAAAAACAAATGTAGAGAGAGATTCATGGTTGAGCTTTTAAGAACTAAGAGTGAAATATCTTCTCATTTTAATGTTCTAACAAAGGAAAAATACTTTTCACTCATGCGAGAGGTGGATGATGCTAAAAAAGCAAAATATAAGACAGCTATACAGAAAAGAAGATTGAAAAGATTTGATGTATCAGAATTAGGAGGAATGAGGAAACTTGTTGCAAAAACCGATGGCGATACTAATATAAAATGTTACCTTTCTGCTGACGAAATATACGACGTTATTGATACCACCCATACAGCAATAGGACATTGTGGTCGAGATAAAATGTATATTGAACTATCTAGAAAATTTGCAAACGTTACACAGTATATGATATCTCTATATCTATCCATGTGCTCAATTTGTCGTGAAAGGATGACTAATAACAAACAGAAAACCGTTTCCGATCGAATTCCTGACTTGTATACGAACATCGGTGACCATGCTTACCCCATCGTTAAAAAAGTATGTAGATTCGATACGCAAAAATACAATCATATGAGTAAACAACTATTTCTTGAAGAGGATACGGAAGAGGAAGAAGAAGAACAAGAAGAGGAAGAACAAGATGATGTTGAAAAAGAAGAACAAGATTTCGACTCTTCCAACGAGGCTTCGTCGCAGCATACAGGAGAAGTACATACGAATCGTAAATGTGATTATAAATACTGGCCTGATCCGAATGAGCTCATTGACAGATTACGTTTACTTTTGTCCTCATCTGCGGTAGGGAATTATTCTCATCACAGCGAGATACAAGAAATCATATCTGAATTGCGGGGGAGAAAAATCATAGAATGACTACGATTACGTAAGAGTTTCAAACAATGACTCGATCGTAAACAGTAAGACTGGAGCGTATTGAATACTTTATAAACTGGAATGTAAGAGTCGTACTATCAAAAACCTTCCCACTCTCTACTTAAGAGAAGCGATTTTATCATGTTTACATCGGTGGATGGTAGAAATGTACATTTTGTTCTCTGACTGCATAAACACATTTACCTAGATGTAAAGTTGTAGCACATCGAATCTTACATCCATATAGTTCTGTGGTAGAGGGATACTTATACTACGATGATTTGAAGCCTGTTCTTGAAAGTGTAGATGTTCTTCATTGTAAACTTTTGCAGAGATCTGTTATAAACATGAACGATCTTAGTGTTCCAAAGCTTGACGAATTAAGAGACTGTGAAACCAGATTACTTTTTCATAATGAGTCTAATATGAAATGTACATTGTGAAATGTTAATGTACTTACGTTGTGTATGAAATCCTAGTATGAATGTAATAAAATGAATAAAATTCTATAATCCTGAGATGTGTTTTTTTATTTAACAGTCCCTCGTCCTAGGAAATATGAATAGGATAGGTTATGGAAAACTGGACTTTGTTAAACGTGAGAAAATCTAGTTATGAATTAACTTACAAAAGATTGTGCTTTTATCACTTTGGTTTTATTCATTCATTTAGGTCTTCCTCTTCTTTACTACCTAAAAATAAGGTTTCTTATTATATGTTATAATGAGATAAAGTAAGTAATTGCCTTTGTCAAAGAAGCCTCAATAGTAGAACTAAAGTAGAAAATGTAATATATAGAACGACCATAACCGAAAAAGTAAAATGAAATATTGTGAAGACTAACGGATACAATGACTTTAAATTTGAAACAATATTACAAATAACTATTAGGTGCTCTGTAAATTATGATAAAGATCTCGCAAAAAATTATATTTGTTTCAAGTGCATTTAAAATATTAGGTCTAAGACTGGAATGATGAACATGTCGAGTTCAAAGGCATTTTAAGTAATGGTGAGAACTTAAGCATATTATCTTTAAAAGCTAAACTTGTGATGTATTATATAAAAAATGTATGTTAACTTGGTAATAACCCCATTTTGTGAGGATAATTAGGTAGGTTGTATGATAAAAAGAAAAAATTGATGGACTATTGTATAGGTTCAGTTAAACATCGGTGGAAAGCTAAGAAACTAATTCAAACATGATGGTGCAAACTAGGTAAAAATCTATGACATTTTGCATACTAAGGAGATGGTACCACATTATAAAAGAAATACGTAAAGAACATCACTTTGAAGCAAAATGGAGATGTTTAGGTGATCTGTAAATTATGATAAAGATCTCGTAAAAATGTTACTTGTGTCAAGTGTTTATAAAATATGGGTCTAAGACTGGTTGAATTCAAATGTATTTTAAGTAATGATGAGAACTTAGGTAATGACTTTAAATTTAAAACAATATTACCAATAACTATTAGGTGTCGCGAAACATGAACAGGTTATGAAATTTATGCGTTATCTAAGTCTTATTTCCAAGTTTCATACATGAAGCAGATGTAAAACCTGAACCTCAACATTGTATTCATAACATAGCTATGGTAACTTATATCTAATTGAATATTATAATCAGGACGTTAGGGAAAAAGCATGCAAAATATAAATGCTTATTATGAAAATTATACGCGATATCTTTTTTCCTTAATGAAGGTGTACGGTATAGAGACTTGGATCCTGATATACTTTGCTGACTAATCAACACCTTCTCACGTGTACGTTTTGCGTTGTGAAACTTACTCTCTATATGCTAGAAGATGTATGTTATTTTCTTGACTCTGATATTTGCATAATCATTTGATACATAAAATATAATGTGCATATTACCAGAAGCTAAGAAAAATATTTCACATATGATGTCACAAATTAGCTAAAATTCAATGATTATAATTATTTAAATAGATTTTTTAACTTTTTTGATATTTGATGACTTGATAAATAAATAATCATCTTGATGGAAGGTTATGTAATGAGGGAAATGAATTTGGTATATAATTTAAGGATGTGACTGAACTTTTGCATACATTATGAGATGAAAAAATTCTGTTGAAGTTGTAACGAAAAAGATTTCTTTATAATACATATTTTACTTCTTACTCTACTGATGTTAAGATTTTGAATAAATAAATAAATAAATAAAGCATGTGATATAATATAGGAAAAGCGGAAAGTGAAGAGTACCTCACTTGGCTGTAAATTTTGTGATAACAATAAAAGAAATGAAGGAAAATAGTAGTAATAAGTTAAGATAATAATTTATACATGTTGAAAATTAGATAAAACTCTATGACTTTAATACATTAACGAGTATGCCTCGGAAGACATAGAATATTGATTTAGTGGTGGAAATGTGTAAAGAGTAATACTTTTGAAACAAAAAGGAAGTATGAAGAAATAATATCAGGATAGAAATATAGCTCTGGTTTCAATTACTTGTGGTTGACACAGATTTTGTTCTGACTAGATATTTATTTGTATTACTACAAAGTTTTAAACATGACCCAATATATATTAGTGGATGATGTACAGTTCACTGGCTGCAGTGGCCATCGTTGAAGAAGGCTTCCGTCATCTGAAAAAAATATAAACACTATAAGCAATATGTTATGATATTAAGGACCGTTATTACCACCTCCAGTAAAATAATTATGGCTACTTTTACGATTACTTTGTTGATAGTTCGATTTTGTAATATTTGGTTAGGCGATAACTGTTGGTAAAAATCTCTTAACTGAGAGTAATCGTTACTATAGGAAAATGCACATGTAAACTTCTAACGAAGGATTTTTCGAGGTTATACTTCTCGCGAACTGAATTAAAGTGTAGATGTAAAATTAGTTAGCTTCTTCCATAATGATAATGGTGATGAAGAACAATGTCAATATAAGTAAAAAGATAAAAAATCTAATGAAAACTAGATCGAACTATTATGAAAGTTTGAACAGTTACTTAATTTACTATTTACTTCCTCTACACGTACATCAGATTATATTTGGGTTTTTTATCCTTCGGGGGGTGAGGTTAGAAACGTTGTAACTTTCTTTTCATTTTTTACAAACACTTTACTTGAGGAGGATTTCATTCTTCGTTATTCTTTAGAAAATAGTTTAACTTTTAGATTTTAACAGGAATTGAATAATAAGCGTAATATATAAAATATATAAGCCTATATATATAATGTATTTTAATAAGTTATGGTAAGAGCTAATAACGTCATTTGAAAACATCTCGTACTATAAACTTATCCAAACATTTACTCCTACTTAACTGGACATAGTAAGAACGGGTTTTACAATAAATGTAATGAGTATTGATATTAGTACTTACAGCTTTTTGGAACCTCTCGAACAGAGGACAGCTCTGGCTGCAACGCCACGACCATGTGCTGAAGAAGCCATCTTTGGTGGTTCGACAGCGGTGAAAATGTTGTTGTCCATCGCAGACCTCATCGTGGTGGGCCTGAATGTGTGTCACATCATCCCCTGCACTCTCAAAATGAGTGTTCCCACATGGTAGAAGTACAGATGTCTCGGGGCTGTGGTCCACGCTGTATATTCTTACCGAAATCACACCAAACTCTAAATCAGCGGTGTGATGTCCCTCTACGTTGTACAACTTAATGTTAAAGAACTCTGGAGGGTTAGGCTGCGTTGGTAGTGTTGGTGGTTCCTCATCAGGTATGATAAACACCTGATCTGGGATCTCGTACAAGTGATGGTTGTTATGGATAGGTGCCATGGCGAAGTTTTATAGAATGAGAATATTCACAATCGTTACATATACAAGTATGATTAAGACTATCGATGCGTGTTCTTGGATTATATAATGATGCTTTGAAATAGGCTCGCAACAGGAAAAATCTATTTTACACCAATGGCATGATTGCAGTTTAAAAAATGCTGACGATAGAAAAAGTTTTAGCCTCACGACTTGGTAAATATACGTTAAAGCTTATCAGCAGTTATTTGATATTTCGCTTTTCATCTTTGTGAACAATTCATTTCGCGAATTCCCACATTAAATCGATGTCGTATGCGAAAAATATTCATTTCTGGTGACATCAACAGATATCCGATATTTAATTCTAGTACGGAAATAAAATATTAATTTTCATATAATAAATGCTGACATACTCTGTATCAAACTACATTAATAATATAAGGTTCCATCGGAGATGAATCACTGGGAGAAATATACGTTAAAGCGTTATTTGATATTTATTTCTTATCAGCGCTTTTCTGAAACAGTATATTCAATTTCCCGCAATGTGAGAAAAGCTGAATATGCCTTTACTGACTTTGAATCGAACTCAGAACCACTCAGTGATGGAATATTACAAAATAAGTTCACTACCACTCTGCGATGAAATATTACAATATTCCGCAATAAAAATACTGTTGACTAATACTACATAAGACATGTGCTATGATTAAGGATTTAATATTTAAAAGTACTGGCCTGCGACTTTATAATATGATAGAGTTGGGATTTAAAAGGAAGTCTCAATGAATGACGTTGTAAGATAGCGATAAGCGTACAGCGTTATATTACCGCTGCATAGTAAGAGAGATAACATGTATGGAGGGCTAGATGATACTACTGCTACCTAAGCAAAATCACTGCACGCATATGATTAAACATTCACTGGCTTTCTGTATCGACATTATAAAATCCTGTAATTATTATCATAATATATCCCCTCTAAAGACCCTAGCATGAGTTTTACGCACCGGCCGCCTTTACCATAGGACCAAAGTAAAAATTAAACGCTAATCGGTAAACCTAGGCTGAGTTGACCTCAGGGCTATTTTTTAGATAAGTAGACATCTTACGGAAAAAACTGTATGTGAAATATAATTATAAAAAAAATACTTGAAGGTATAAAAAAACGCTTCTCTACATTTCCAACTGCGTCTGATAATAATAATAATAATAATAATAATAATAATAATAAGGTTAACAGCCTTAGGTATCCAGGTTGAGTCGATCCCAGGACCATAGTGAAATAAACATCTTATAGAAAACCTATGTGTAGGAATATGACGTATTTACGCTTCGTGATCTATATGCTTCCATGCTAAAAAGACATAAAGATTAAAATCTGCTGTGACGTCATCAATCCTCCTGTCAATCCTCCTGTGACGTAAGCGATGACGTCATTAATCCTCCTCTCAATCCTCCTCTGACGTAAGCGATGACGTCATAAAACATTCCACGGTTGAGGAAGGTCATAGCAATCCTCCTCTAATCCTCCTCTGACGTAAGCGATGCTGCCATATTGTAAAACAATACCAATATACAAATTTCAAATTTCCCACCATCCGCTATTTGCAATTGTAATATTCAATTTCCACCTTTTGCAATTTTCAAATCAACCGCCATCCGCCCACCTGAAATAGGAACCGGAAACGTAGCCATTTTCATTATAAATTTCCAAATTTTGAATTTCGCGCCGGAAACGTAACCAATTACATTATAAATTCTCAAATTTTGAATTTCGCGCTTCGTACGCCATTTGAAATAGGAACCGGAACGGACGCCATTTATATTATTAATTTTCAAATTTTAAATTTCGCGCTTCGTACGCCCCGGAACCGGAACCGCCGCCATTTGCAATAGGAACCGGAACCGACGCCATTTTGAATCACGTGGTTATTGCCACGCCCACTTGTGACGTCATACAATCCGCCACTGACGTCATAGCCACGCCCACTTGTGACGTCATAGGCCACGCCCACTTGTGACGTCATCAATCCTCCCTCCCCTCCTGTCACGTGATCTGTGACGTCATCAATCCTCCTGTCAATCCTCCTGTGACGTAGGTGGGAAAACCATACTACTACCCGGTATTTAGTTTTTTAAGTAATTAATGGCTAAAAGCAATTTAATGAATGACAGTACATTAAATATGAATTTACAATATAAAACACGCTTATTTTATTACTGAAGAAGTAAGTAAATTTACACTTCTTGGAGAGCCTTAGCGAAAAAGAAATTATTTCTAAACTGGCATGCCCATCAAATTGCCTCTAGCAAATATGTGCCATTTAAAAAGAAAGAAAAAACTAATTATTTATTGCTCCAATACAATCTGCTATAGTGTTTACAATATACGGTACCTGAATTAAAATTAACTATGAACACTTGGCGGAGATTCTCAAATAAAAATGATTGTCTGTTGTTTAATAATAACGATTTGTACATGGAAAAGCTTCCCTCTGCCTCCACTGAAACGTGACCTAAAAGTGCCTAAAAAAACCTAAAATGCCGAAAAAGACTTAAAAATGCCGAAAATGACCTAAAAATTGCCAAAAAATGACCTATCTCTTAAAAATGACGAAAAATGCAAAATAAAGCAAAAAAAAAAATACAAAAACAAATATTGCCCTTATTTAATAAATTATTTAATGATGCACATTTACATATATTAGAGCTATCTTTTAAACTTCATGTAAAAAGATGCAAGATCATTAAATGCCTTGCCCTAGTGATTATAAAGGAATCCCAGCTAGGCCATAGAAAAAGTGTAAGGAATGCTTCCACGTTTATGATCTGTAAATAGATAGACTGCTAATCTCAACGTTCTTTATGGTATAACGATCTTGGGATTTTAAGAAGTGGATGGATTTTATTTTTTCTCTAAGCATAATATTTTACCTGTTTCGAACAGTAAATTACACTGCTTCACAGTCAAGCAACGCTACTGAGTTTATTTTCCAGTGTTCTCAATGTATCTTCATGAAATGTTTATGAGATAGGTACTGTTAAAATACGTGTTCCCAATCATTTTGAAATGTTTATATTAAAAATGTGCCCATCTTTTTTAATTTATTTTTAGTTTAACTTTAGTAATAATTTTTTCGTCACACTTAATGATAGTCAATTTTTTTTAGTTTAAAATAAAGCTAATATTTCTCATTATGCAATGATGCATGGGTTTTCGCCTGGTCAGAAGGGTTCATTAGAAAAAAAAAACTTTTAAGATTTTTTATTTTTTAAACTCATTAATCAACATAAAAGGCCACATCTCCTTTAAAATAATGATACGTTTAAATTAATGCGTAATTTAATGAACAGATATGTTGTGAGCATGTATGCAAAGTTTCATGGCTGTAAATCTACCCATTCGAGAAAAGTTATTACTAATAAGTTAAAATGTAAAAAAGATTATTTGTGGTAAGCACTTTAAAGTTTACTTACTGAACATAAAATAACTTATATAGTGTAAACTGAATTTCTAACCGTACTAGAAGCTTCCTGCCTGTAACTGCAACCTTCTCTTACCTAAATTTCTTTTTATAACTATCAACATAAAACTTCATTAAATACACAAAATATAAATTGATTTCAAGTCCACAGCTGCAAGCATCGCTTTTAAAAACATTAAAATAAACACACTTAGAATAGGCTAAATATACCGAGATAAAATCAAGGCCTATAATTTTAAATGTGAACATTCATTGACAATATGAATTCTAGTGGAGCTTCAGATGTTCTGAATGTCACTTTTAACGGAATTATACGTGATTTTTTTTTTAAGTTATTAGTGAAATGTTCACAAATTTTTATTTCAGCAAAAATTATTTGTACCCGAAAGGAAGTATAAGAATTGAACACTAAATTTCAATAATTTAATTGTATTATTTGTTTGTTTGTTCGTGTATTATTTTTTCCGAACCCTTGTAGGTCCAACAGGTACTTAGGCATGTAACCCTTCGGTATGCTAGAATTTAATCCAGCAATTTTTTGGTCCGTCATCTACAAACATAAAAACTTCTCATTTACGTGCATGTAAATCCCGACCGCGGTGGTCTAGAGGTAGCGTGCCCGCCTCTAGATCCGAAGGCCGCGGGATCAAACCCGGCCGCGGTTGATGGATTTTTCAGGACGTAAAAATATATCCTGGGCACGGAGTCCTCCGGACTCTTGACAAAATTCCTCGGCCCTCTCACGACTTTTATGACTTTAATGGTCGTGATTATCATAGTTATGTCTTATCATTATTATTGTTATTATTATTGTTATTGTTATTGCTGTTCCAGGTCAACTTGCACTATTTATAATCATTGAGTCAACGATTCATTAAATCTCCAACTTTCTTCACACCAACTTGCAGGTAATATAGTTTTCTTTTTCACATATTACCTATAATGTTAAAACTATTTTTGCTTCTTCGACATCTTAGCAAAAGGAAACAATTGCCCATCTTATCGTTACCACAAAACATTTTCTTCTACCGAAAATATAAGATTAGAATGGTAACTTATCTAGTCTCAGCTTCCAGATGTGCTAGAAGGTGAACAATAACACTCAGCCCTAATATTTGGCAATAGTTTCAAGGTATAAGTTTTGAGTTATCTACATATGCAGATCAGGGAAAAATGAACGGAATACAAACCAAAATTAACGCGTAGTGACAGTAGCATCAAAATCAGAAGAACAATTTATTTTATTCATTTGTTATAAAAATACTTTTCCCAAGAATCTGTTACCATAATCAGCTACTTGCTATGCGATACATTCACCTTTGAACAGATCCAGAAGTGTTTGTAAAGGCTTCTCAGTGTTTCAAAAGAAGTTGCCCCACTGGGGATGACTATAATCAATGCGTGTTATTTAAAGCTTCGGGACATCATTTTGTGCCCTAATGAAGACAGTAACCTCTATCAAACTGCCATGAAGACATATATACAGAGCTACCAACTTTGTAAATTGGCTGCTTGCTAATGCAAGACACGTCTCTTAGGAACCACAAAGCGATTTTGTTTTAATAAGTTGTTTACATGCTACTTTCTGATTCTCTGAAGTCGGCAACCTTAGAAAAACTACTCATTTATTTTTAAAAATAGAGCCCCGAACGCTATTATGACGAAACTAGAATAACTCTGTCTCCGGTGCTACAGTTATTAGCACTGTATTTAAGACTTCATGGATATTAGGTAGACCTATATAGGACTATAAGCAGCTAGAGGAAGTGGGTTATTTCTTGTTTTAGTGAAAATTGTCGTAGCGTTCATTTAATTGTTCAAAAGTGAGCGTGACTTCAAATTTCTTCGACGTCGTACAACTTTTTACTTCTTATTGGTTCATCTAGTTATTTTTAAGGGGGCTCATACACCAACCAGTGTCAAAATTTACATTTTTTTACTCTCGTATTAAAGGACACACCTTTCTGAACATACCCCATAATTTTTATATTTAAATTCGGTCATTTACTGGAGGTATACAAGTTTAAATGCCAGTATGTGAGTCAAGTGGGTGTGCAGTTGAATTTTCAAAGCCATTTTCCCGTAACTTAATATTTTCAACACAAAAAACACAATAGCTCTTAAAGTAATGGTCCAAATTGCAAGAAATTTTGCACATACATAGTTTTTTGTGTGTTCTAGAGGACGAACCTAAATAATCTGAGGTATTTGCAACACAAGATTATTTCACTTGTGAACATGTGAAAAAATTAGTAATAATTTGATATTGAAATTTTAAAATCTCTGAAAATTATATCAGGCATACCACAGTATACACTGATGGTTTATGCTCTATGTTATGGTGTTAGCTGTATATAAAGAAAAAGATTACATTGATCAGATTGCCCTTTGCAAGAAATCATGTTTCTTAAGCCTTATCGCATGCTGAAAAATTAAAAATTTTAATTTTCTAATATCAACCTTCATATTTGCGACATTATAATAATTTTTGTGTACATTTCAAGTTCCAAATGTATATTTCTAATGTCCAAAATTTTATTTCGTTATTGAAAATAGTATTGAAGATATTGAACTTTTACTGCAATGCCTGCTCGGGCATGGTCTCTTGGTGTATGAGCCCCCTTAACTCATAAATGCACAATACAATATTTCTTGTAGAATTCCCAAGTTACAGTTAGCACAGTGATTAGTTCAATACTTTATTTCTTGTAGGGCCTACTTTATTCCTTATTTTTTAAGGGAATTTAAATATTTCTTCCCATTTATTATAATTTAAGACTACATCTCATATGGTAGATTTTGAAATTATGGTGAATTATAAAAACTTGAGATCCGCATCACCCCTTAAAATAGCTTAAAAGACAAAACACCCTCTTAAAATTATCTAATATTATGAGTAAGATCTTATTCCTTTCCTGCTTAAGAGATATGTATAAAAGTCTGGTCTTGTTAGTTGTATTAGTGTAGCTGATGTTCTATGAAAAAGTAACCCTGGCTCTCTAAGCTTTTCTATTCGTAGGGTGAGTTATTAAAAAAATAAAGAGTAGTTTTACATTTACCTTACAGGTTGAAAAGAATTGAAATTTTGGTTTATTATATCGTATGACTGTGATATCTCACCGTTCGTTGCACTGTATAGCAATTGAGATGTAGGAATATGCATCTTGAACTTCAATGAATGGGAATCTTGATGTCAGAAACCGTTCCAGATGAACAGCTTAATTTGCCTGGAGGAAGGGCGAACAAAATGTACGAAGGAAACAGCAGGCATCTGAAATAATATTACTCCTCCGCGTCAGGTATCCAACAAATTAATAAATATGCTAATATCTGTCCTGCGGCCGTCTTCACTTCCGGTACAGCCGAGAAAGATATTATTCCGCCAAACTTTTCAGAATGTGTTCATGGTTCAGTAGTTATTCATGACCAAAATAAATAAATAAAATAATTGGAAAACGAAATTAGATAAACGATCATGATGACAATTTCCTTTCAATAGCTGTAGTTTGAACGGAAATTTTTCAGTTTGTTAGCTATATGATTACATATATCATTGTATGAATAGTCATTAAATAAATATTTCAACCTCCTACGTAATTTCTAGTTCCGTAATTTGTAATGTTATTATCTTTGCCCTTTCCTTCTAGCCTGTGAATATGCAATATTGAAGTTGCTAGTACTTTGAATTTAGATATTCTTCTTATTAAGATCGTTTGCCCAACTTAGCTTATTGAACACACAATAAATTAATGAAAACCAAGAATATAATTATCTTGGATTTGCTACAAGAATGCTTCTAATTTCACGCTTGAACCGAAATGTGTAAAATTGAATCGGATCTCTTCCAGACGTTGTATAGATGTTTTAATAAACAACGCCCTAATTATCAAAATTAATTAACCAATTATTTAAAAGGAAGAATATAAAATTAATATAAATTCATTATAGCACCCTATTAATTATTTTTTTGGCAAAATACCTAATTATTTCCCTAGTTCATAGCCTATACATTTTCATTTCCGTAACTTAATCTTTTAAAATGTACACTAACACTATTCCTCCCACAAGCTGTAGTTTAAACGGGAATGTCTCAGTTTATTAAACTTTAAAAATTGTCATAATATCACATGATTACATATTGGGGTCAATCTTCCTTCAGATTCGCCCTAGCAATTACTGTTTTGTACTGTTTAGCATAAGAACCGTTCAGAAGACATCAGGAAATAAAATACGTGATCGTTTAATGAATATAATAAGACCGTTAGAGAAAAAAAATCAATCGATCTTTAATATATTTGTCTCTAATTAATATCAAAATATTTTCAGCATGTCCTTATAAATAACCCTTATTATACTGTTTTACAATGGATGACAATCTAAACTTTAAGACCTATCCCAGGAGTATACAAATTCAGAATACAAGTTGACGTTATTTTACTTGCAGTCTATTTATTCTACGTAGTTGAAAATATGTCAGACAGATACTAAAGCTAAAACCTCACAATAAAATTTATAAAATAAATAAATAAATAAACGTTTAATTAATAACCAGACTTACCCAAAAGCAAAATAAGCATGAAAAGCATAACAGGGCTTTAGATATGTGGTTGCTACCCAGAACGTGATTTTGCGGGTCTAAGGGTCTGTATAAAACAAGTTTTAAAGCACAATAAGGTATAATTTAAAAATAAAGCTCAAAAGCGCAATAGGCTTATCTGATATAAAGCATAATTCTTGGAAGATTAACTGTTTGTTTGAAATGTAACAATAGATTCAATGCAAAAATTTAAAAAAAAAAATAAAATAAAAACTTCCAGGAACAATTAAAATTTTGTTTATAAAGTGTAAAGGTTAAATGGTCAGTGCAAAATATGAATCAGAGCATTTCACATCTACTGAACATCAGCATGTCAAAAATTACTGTAAATGCAAAACGAAGGGTTAGTTTCTTTCCCACAGATTATTTTGTGGCTGGAAACGGAAAACTATTAAGTGCCTTATACTAAGAGTACATTCATTTTATGAAAAAGTTCTTTCTGCATAAAACAAGTGGAAAGTTTTAAACATAGTTCTTGTAGAATGATGGACACGGTTCGACTTCAGGTGGTCCTAGCAGCATACGTACCAGTACTGCTCAAGTATGGCAGCGTACAGAAGAAAGTTCAAAGGATAATACGAAAGAAATGGTCAAAGCTTTCACCTAAAACTTGCAATTAATCAACCTCAAGAGTATGGTACAGTGACTGAGAGTGACATAGATGACTAGATTTTCATTCTTAGCACTATTCTCTTATTGTAGTGTGTTCTTTTGAAACTTAAAAATATTTTTATAAGACAAACTTATTTTACGTCACAAAAAATTCATTTAAGATACTGTACTGAAGTTGATTTGTTTGAAAGAAATACGTTATAAAAAATAAAGCATAATAAAACAATCATCAAAAAGATAAGTATAATTGAAGAATGTAACCCAAATAGCATCAAAACGCATCTATATGTCATTGCCAATTGACCCAAGACACGGCTATGTGCCACAGTATTTAGTTTAGTTCAAACATTGATCACAAGATGGAAGCTCTGCTATGTCCCTCATGCATTTAGGAATACATTTTTTACTGTAACTCCTAAACAACTTTTTGGCACTTAGCAGGTATTTGGGTTACACTCTTCAATTATACAAAAAATAAAGCACAATGTGGGTTTCTATTAATAACTCTTCAAAAGAGGGAATAAAATGACACGCGGCACTCTTTATAGATTTTAGATACTTCTCAAGTTCCGTGGTACATTATGTGCCAAGTTACTGGGATTTTACACGATCTGCTGTACAAGCAAATTTTAAAGCAACCCTGCCCAAATAATAACCTAATGTCGACCTTAACAAGCCAGTTGGGCCTAAAAATAATGTGCCCCGCCTGAAACACTGCACCGCCCAGTTTGACTGACAGACAATCAGACGCTCACAAGCTAAGATTACCATCGGCCTTGCAGGAATCGAGGACAGGGTAGCAGTGTGTGAAGAAACTAGTATAACTTACTGATGTCTGAGTGAGATCCTGTTGTGTACAAGAATGAATTAATTAAATTACTGGAAGACAGGAACTTAAAGCTGTAATAAATAATTAATAATAATTATTGTACAGTACGTCATGTGTAATTATGTATTTTTCTCTTTCATTATTTTTTTGTCGCACCGGTATTCCTAAATACGATATTACTCTTTAAATTAAAATATGTCTGATCATTTCTCTCGTAAAAAATACAGAGGAGTGTTCCTTACATCCTAACTTAATTTTAATATAATTATATAAAGTGATTAAAACTTTTACTTTACAATACTAGAAATAAAAACAAGAACTACGTGTTAGAATAACAGAATAATACGAATATCTTAATGTTTCAGTTATGGGTTTCCCTAATAAACTCTTTTATTCTTTTCCTTATTTTATTTATAATAGTTTATATCTGCTTATTTTCTGCTTTCCCTTTATCTAATTTCGTCTTTCTGTTTGTATGTTTCTGTCTGAATGTTTTTCCTTCCGTCTATCCTTTTCATGCATAATCTTCCAATGTACCAATATTTATTCATGATATTCAAAATGAAATTAATTGAAAACAACGGTTACAGCTGGAGTCACAGTACTAGCCCAGTCCCTCTATGTGACGCTAGTGACATCTATACAAAAACAAAAGTGCTATAGAATTATTAAATCTATGGTAGATTTTTTACTGGGCTGGTTCGAATGTCATGGAAATGACAATGGAAAAAGACATTCATTTCGAACCAACCCAAAGGGTACTGAAGGTGAACTCCTATGTCTGAATCCATCCATCTAAACTTCGATGATTAGACTATATTTAAATTAAATTGCATGAAAAGAAATCAAATAGGCTATGCGAATTCAAATGCCTATTACAACAAAACACCAGAATAATTCAATGAATTTTCATATTATAAGAATTTTACATCTATATGATAATTGCTATGCAATTTTAGAAAATTATCCTTTTCCTTACGCTGTAGTACCTCAAGTTATGTGTCATACAAGTTCTTACACAAGAAGTAAATACAGAACCCAAGAGTTAATGACCTTCAC
The DNA here is from genome assembly GCA_964059195.1 of Ectobius pallidus. Taxonomy (NCBI): domain Eukaryota; kingdom Metazoa; phylum Arthropoda; class Insecta; order Blattodea; family Ectobiidae; genus Ectobius; species Ectobius pallidus. The sequence continues at coordinate 44,333,360 of CAXKWD010000010.1, read as the reverse complement.
CAGTTACAAGGTATTTTATAGCGCATTTAATTGGAAACAATCATTATTTTATCCTCACGTCTATAATAGATTGCGAATTCCATTCATAAGTGAAGTTCTCTGTCAAATATCTGGCAGCTGCGTTATGATCAAAACGTGACCGATGCAAGGCCATACAAGCCAATCAGAGTTTAGTATTTCCACCGGTCATTATGGAGAATACAATGAGACGTTTAACTGATTCCAAAATAAAATGCTTTTAGCGGCAATCATAAACAACGGCTCACTCTGCTTCCTCTATTGTTTTGTGCTCCATCATTAGGTGTAGTTGATGGCCTGTTTTGGAATATTTCTTTGTTGTCAAGGTTGTATTCATCAAACCTTCAGTGATTCTTTTCATCCACTCATTTTAAGACTAGTTTCTACAACATGTTACATATGTCTATGCATTTCTCGTAATTACAGTTCAAGGGATGTGATTACGATGCCGACCGACAACCTTCGAAGGGATGTGTAAGCCACGTATAATTTTCTTTAATCTATGGGCTTATGCTACGACTGCCAGATAAGTCTCTGGTCTAAATTTATCTGATGGATTGCATATTTATCCGGAAATTATAAGACACATATGTACTGATACTTCTCTTTAAAACAATTTGGAAGGATATCTTCTAGTTAGGCTATCTGGTGCATCACTAACTAACAAATTAGCAGATAAGCAAGCATATAGAAACAAAATATAGGCCTAATGTCAATGCAGGATTCCGTGATAACTTAAATTCCAAAAACTTTGATGTTACTTGAATGATGTAGAATGTGGAGTGATCCCTATACAGGCCATGGAGGCCCAGAGGGTTCCGGGAGGTTGAGGCTCCCAGATTTTGGACATTCGGCACATGAAGGTGGTAAGGTTGTCAGCCTTACGCACCGGCCGCCTTTACCCCCAGGAGTGCTCCTGGTACTCATTTCTGTTAGAGGCTGAGTCGACCCCAGGGCCATAGTGCCACCAGAAAGATTAGGCCAATTGAAAAACTCCAACGACCTCATCGGGAATCGAACCCGCGACCTTCCGGTTTGTAGCGCAGCGCCTCAACCACTACGCTACGGCGTACCCCCTGATGTAGAATGTCGTAAATTAATATTCTTGCAATGTCATGTTCTAGTGTAAAATAATTGATTGTATAACGCATCAATGTTGCTATGGTCATGATTGCATCTCTACTTATATAACTTACAGCAGAATGCTAATAAAAACCGATCGATTGGCTAAAGATTTTATTAAATTTTAGGTATGTCATTGCCAAAATTATAAAAATGTTACTATTGTCTTCCAGTGCAGTGGTAGTAATCCTATAGTTAAGATTCAAGGTTGGTACAAGAGAAAATATTCATCTTCAATTGCATTGCACGTATCTTGATGTTTGGCTACCGATCATATTTATTTATTTATTTATTTACATTGATATCAAGGACATCTGATGCTATAGATTGAACTATATAAACAAACTTCTAGACATTGAATACAAAAAATACAACATTTGATTGAAAACATCAGAATGCTTTGTCTATTACAGGTAGTTCAAGAAAATCAATAATACTATAAAACGGATGTTTTGAAAGTCAGTTACATAAAACGCTTATAAATCTTTTTAGAGGAACAAAACAATGCTTAAATAGTAATAACTAATAAGTTAAACATTGCAATCGTTGCAGTGCGAATTTGTAACCCGAGCTTGTCATTATACGTAAACCTATTTTTGTAAGCAAAGAACTTTATTAATACCTGCGCCATTACCCCAAAGACGAATACCATAAAGCATAATGATATTGAAAAATGCATAATAGGTATTTTAGTAGTAATTTAGGGAGAAAATTTCTTTAATGGCATAGTAGGTAAGTGACTGGTCAATCCATACACATCAATATGCTATGCCCAAATTAAGTTTTTTTTTCTTTCCTTCTTTTCTTTATCGAAGGTACTGTAATCCCAAGATGCTTATCGTTGGACTGTATATTATGTTTCAGGTTATTCTTAAAGTAATTAGGGGCTTATCATTTAAACAAAGACAGTTTGAAGTACACCATTTAGTAGTTACTTCATTAAATTATTTATGTTAATGTCAGGGAATCACTGTTATTAGAAAAAGGTGTAGGCCTACACGTATTACAGACCCAGATTACGGGTCTTGTCAACTCATTACGCATTCCGTCATAGGTTTAGCGATTGTCCGGAAGATGCAATTCCCCCTCAAGAACCTAAGAGTTGCTTACGAAGAAGCTTTCTTAATTTTCTTCGAAATGTCTTTTACAAGGAGCAGAATTTTTATAAAATTTTCTGATGTCAATGTTCAGAATTATCATTACAGACTTCTCTTAACTTAATTACCGCATTTAACCGAATATAACGCTAATCTTTTTTGTCCATTTGTAGCTTTCAAAACTGAGGTGTGCGTTAAATTCGAGGGCGCATTAAATTAGAGTACAAATCCGTTTCGTAGGTTGGCAGTACCGGTAACTTTTATCTGCGTAACAATGCATTGCTGTAATTCTCGACTTCATTAGTTTTATCGTTGGCCTATTACTAGCATTACATAGAGCGTATAAAAATACTAGTTAGTAGTCACGAAATGGAGGGCAAGAAGAGAAGAATATCTTAATGGTAATTTCAAAAGTTTACGTGGTGGTTCATTATTCCCTTAATACGATGACAAAATTCCAAATAAAATACCGGTACCTATCCTACCATCGATGCGCATTATATTCACCAACAAACTCTTTTTTATGATTTCAGGTTTCAAAATCGGGGTGCGCATTAAATTCGAGTAAATACGGTAGGCCTACATACCAGCCACTGAAAGAAATGGAACATGTCATAGACATAAACCACATGCCACAAACAATTATTTAAAAAAATATATGATTTGCTATAATTTTATCAAACTAAGTTTCATAAATAGTCTGTAGTAAATATTTATCAAATGTTTGTGTGAACTCACATTTGAAATAAGGGAAAATAGCAGACGTATTTTTATAACGCATGGAACATAACCTTAGAGCAGGATATCTAAGAGAGAAGTCGATGGACTTGCAATATAATAAGAGTCAGGAAGTCAAGCGTTGTTCCATTAATGTTTGCAGTAATTAGAACCTAGATTAAAAAGAAGTAAGGCGGCTTGTTTTTATAGAAGAATAAAACTGCGCTTTAAATTAATCACTCTCATTGTTTATATTTTATACTATCTCATATTAAAACCATAATTACAACCATTGTTAATAAGTATAGCTATTGTTTGTGCCGTTAATTACGTGCATTTGTTTAAACGACACACCAGTCGCTATAAAGTATGTCCCGTTTAAATTCTGCATTCTTTGAGTTTGATTCTGTACTAGTGTTAAAGAACTGTGAATTCAAAGGCTTTAGATACGTTCTTCTCGCTGTTTAAGCTCCCCGTTCCTAAGAATTACAAGCTAGGTCTGCATGAAAGGAGGCCCTTAATACATTTTTATAAACATTTAAAATTAGGACAATATTACAAAAAAATCATCTGGATATAACTCAGTCAAAATTATAAGAAACGCTTAAAATGTTCAATTCTAAACCCGTGCTTTCAACTTTGTATCCTGGCGACGAGACCAGTAAGAATTGAATACATTCTCTTCAGTGAGATAAGGCTGAAATCCTATCCTTTTAAATATTGCGTAAGAAAACACATATAGTTCCTACAAATTAAAACAGGGAATGTAAGTGGACTATGAAACAACATTACTGGAGTGACAATTCCTAAATACAAATGTATGCAAATTTATAACAAGCAATTACATCCATTAGTAAATTAGTAACTGAACACAATAAGCGAAATACGGGAAAGTATAAAGTACTATGCAGAAACCTCTCATTTTCTCTAAATCTACGTAGACCTATAGGCCTACCACATATTCTTTGTAATAATAAACTATAGTCTTAAGATTTGCACAATATATTGTATAACTCTTTGTTTCTTCGAAGGGGAGGATATATTTCATCTTGTGCAGTAGTAGGGAGGTGGGGAAAGAAAAATAAGCAATTTTCTGTAATGTAAGTCCATAAATTCTGAAAATAAATATTAACTAATGAAACAAGTGATAAATTCATGTATTGTTTATGTTTATAAATTACATAATTTGTTAGGCAAAAGGCCATAATTTCCAAGTCCGTCGCCTAATGAATGGCACTAGGAGTAAAGGACTAGGACTAAACATAAAACAACAGGAAATTTTGTCCAGGAACCCTTTATAATGTCCTTTTATTTAACGTCACCACAACTTGTAAAGTTCGTTTTGCACTACTTAACGGAACAGGGTACTCTGAGAAGTTAAAAAAATAGCAGGAAAAATCTCTATATCTTTCTGAACGAGAATATGTATTTTTTCCACTTATAAATAACTTTAAATGGCATATGCGCCCCTTTAAAATAAGAGAAAGCATTTGAGAAGAAGAATCATATCCATCATGCAAAAACAGCTCCCCAGGCAAATACAAAGAAAACTAGGGCCAAGAGAAGACAATGTGATAAGAAGAAAGAGGCAGATAATAAAAGACGATAATATGTTCCTAGAATGGATTGATGTAAGTCACAAAATTGTTAAATTTTTAAATCCAATTGTCTGAAAACTACATTTCCATGTACATTTTTACTCTCATCACAGTATATAATAGATGTAGAGTAATGAAATTTTGCACGCACGGTTAACATATAGTTATGAAGAACTGGCAGCATATTTACTTTGATACTACATTTGTTCTAATATTTAGGGAAATTTTTATGTTGTAAATTTCACTATTTTTATGTGATGGTTTTTATAATGTATTACATATTTTTAAAGTGATCCAGTCAAGTTAGATTCATAATTCTGCTACAGAAGTTGGTTAAGTTTGTGGAGAATATACATAGAAAGTTTAAAGTTTAAAGTAGTTTCAGAGATAAATTTGTCCTTTTGTTTATATGTTTTTCTTCCTCTTTTTGTTTCGTATAATATATGTGTTTAAATTTTAACGAATGAACCTACTATCATAATCGAATAAGCCATATAATTCTGAAAGTATCCAGACTAATAAGTAAAAATCGGAAATCAATTTACCATTTATAGTTTTTACTCATAGCCACTGTCCAGAAACAGAGTATCTTGTTCCCTTCTTTGCCGAAAATTTAAGACTAAGTCACTCGATCACTGGGCTTCCTTCCATTTCTATTCTACCTCCAAAAACTCCCTCAGACTTGAAATTCGCAAACTTGGGTCTAATGAAACAACAATAACAACTCTATCATTACGGACGCTACTTTTTTAATTTAGTAGAACGTGGGACACCCTGTATAACAACTAAGATTCACCCGATTGGATTAACAGGTGCTTCAATAAAAATGGACTAAATGGATAAGTGTAAGAACGTTATGTTCAATTATGGAATACAAATGACTATTAAATGAACGTGATATATTACTTGCATACACAAGACAGGATAATGAAGGTGGACTTTAAATAGCACATATTTAAGAGCGTGTTTCTATTTAATAGAAGGTCAGAGCTTGTACGTCTGTGAGGTCAATGGCTAATGCTTAATACTATTTACACTTTTTCTCTATTTTACCTGCAGCTATTATCATGTTAAAACTCGTACTCAAATAAGAATGTGCCTTTGGTAATTGCTATAAAGCATGGAACTTGGATTCTTCAAATTAATTTCAAAGCATTTCTACCTTTTCTTTTTATGTTGTGCAACTTTGTAGTTATAAGATTACCTTCGTGTTGCATTTCTGTAGCAGTTTTTGCTGCGCCGTGACCGGGGAACTGAGTTCGGATCTGCCAAGCGAATTTATCCCCATTTATGGTCGGGAAATTTCAAATTCAAATTCAAATTAAATTCATTATTTTATTTCACAAATCACAACGATCGATGTAACCTCATGTGATAAGAGTACACGCGAATCCAGCCCCAGTATTTTTTGTTAAGTCCCTTGTAATCATTCAGACATTTAACCCATAAGACTGAACTTAACGAATCATAATTGTTATTCATAATATTCATAAATAGTAAGTAGTAAGGAATCGTTGCATTAACACATAATAACAAGAATTAGTGAGAAACATGGTTGGGATTTTAAGAATGTTCTTGTCAAATGGTTGCTCGATATTAAACTGTTAGGTACTCATTTATATATATATATATTTATAAACTCATTAATATATATTTTAATATTTAAATTACAATATATATATAATACCATTTTTTCTACGTGGGAGTAAAAGAACAAGTAGAGGTGCACTATGGCTGTCCCTTCCATCCCCAGCCCTGTCCTAATTCGTACAAATATTATTTATTTCTGCACTGCTTCGATTACAAGTGAAATTATGTTTAGAATTAAAAATAAAAGAGTAAATGTAGGGTTTCGACAGCTAAAAGGCGAAGGAACTCGTGTCTATTTCCCTCTTTGCCAACATTTTCATCACAATATTCCTAAATTCTTACAATATTTTTACACAGTGAATTTTATTAGGTTGTTTTGAATACTTCTACTAAATAATGTGGTAATGTAGGCCTATTAAATATTATACAGAAGGCTGATACTAGTTTCAAAGTGTTTTTATAATACAAACTTTTTATAATTTCTTTATTTTTTCATTGTGAACAAATCGTTAGGCCTATTAGTCATGATTTCTTAATGTGTGATTCTACACTAACCAATAATGCATTTCCTCTTAGAAAATGTTTAAAACCCCCTTTAATTTAGTTTAGAAAGTTATTATTGTATGTTAGAACAAACATTCTATGGCGTTATGCTTCTTGGTTATTAATATTATTATTAGTTGTTAAAAGAATGAAGTAGCAGATTGAATAAAATAGTTGTTAGATGTTCTTTCTATTAAAAAAAAAAAAAAAAAAAAAAGAGTTCGTGGAACGCCACGCGACAGAAGTAAGACTTTATTTATTTATGTATTTTCTTCAGTTTTCCTTTTCTTTGTCACTTTCATCCTCTCACGGTATCCTCTTGCTCTTTCTGAAATTGATTTCGGTTTTTTAAAGTCTGTGTGTGCCTTTTTATGAGAATTATAGTTTGTATAAGGCAAAATAGATTTTACCATAGGTTCACACGTATCAGTTCTATCATGCACTTCACTTACTGATGCTTCACGAGCATTTTCTAATGCTATTCTTCGTGATTGGCGTTCTCTCTTGCGTTCTGCTGCAGTTTTGGCCGTTACACTTTTATTTTCTTCAATTTTCCTTTTCTTTGTCACTTTCATCCTCTCACGGTATCCTCTTGATCTTTCTGCAATTGATTTCGGTTTTTTAAAGTCTGTGTGTGCCTTTTTATGAGATTTATAGTTTGCATAAGGCAAAATAGATTTTAATATAGGTTCATACGTATCAGTTCTATCATGCACTTCATTTCAAATCGTATGCGTTTTCTGCTACGACTCTGTTGATTATAGTGCTGTTCAACTTTTTTCAAAATGTACACAGTCAAACGAAAAGAAAGATGCAGTGTATATCTCGAGAAGGCGGTGGCTAGTGCTGTTCAACTTTTTTCAAAATGTACACAGTCAAACGAAAAGAAAGATTCAGTGTAATTCTCGAGAAGGCGGTGGTTTTAACACACTTTACCAATGTCGGATAATTTATTTAAATTTTGGATAAGCTTGAGTTGAATCATTGAGTTTATTGTTTTAATTTTTGGATGTTTTAATTTTTTTTTTTTAGTTTTGGAAATTTGTATTTTTTAATTTTGGATTTTTAATTTTGGATTTGCGCGGTAATGAACCTCCGGGTTCCATAAAATAGATAATATACCTTTAGATTGCTTAGGAATTGTCTATTGCCATTGAGGAAGGAATGTCTGAAAAATTTCCTTTGATTACTCCTAATCATTGAGTTGATTGTTTTCTGTGCAGTCTGCTCCGAAACACGTAGTTTTGAGTGTGACTGATTTTGTGACTGATTTCGTGACTGATTTCGTTTTAGTGTGACTGATTTTCCCGATTCACCCCAACCGCGAGAAAAGAAGTTTTACTTAAAAAAAAAAAAAAATTTGCAGGGTTTGAAATTAAAAACAGAGACCATTTTACCCTTTGAACCCATGAACCTTGGCTCGATTGGCAAGCTATGCTAATCAGTGAATTTCGGAGATTACTAAACCGTAAACTAAAATGATATGTTAATATATTCTAATAATTATAAATAGATATATTTATTAATTCCATTGTAATATATTTTCTTGCAACATAGCATGTATAGGCGTGTATCTTGAGAATATTTAGGAAAACAATTCTCGGTACTCGAACCCGGAACTTTCGGGTTTCCTTTGCCAATGCTCCATAAAGGATCTCATTAAGAGACCTTTACTTCATATAGTATAGAGTGCTATGAGGTACACTAATTTAGTGATTTTGTGACAGAGTTCTCTTGTACAATACCATGCTGTCTGTATAGGCATAATACGTCGAAGCATGAATACATAACGACTCTTATTTAAATCTTATTCCTAATGTAAAATTACACGAGAACATACGTTATTCCTATAATCAAGAACTATGGTTGGTCTTTAAAAATGAAAGATTGCGCTTACAGTATATAATGAAAACACGCTTGGAGACCGCCTGTTTCCACTTTTTACGTAATAATCTGTTTGTCCCCACGATGAAAAGCCTCAGGGCTTTGCTTGTTAAGGTAATACAACAACAGTCACCACTTAAAACCAGAATACTAAAACAGAGAAAAAAGTTATCAAGTTGCAAGTATATATAATAAGTTCATGGTCAGACTCGTTGTCACCTGGCTTTCAAGTTCAGGGAAAGGATGAAAAAGCGGCAATGAAATACTTTGTTCGTATCGAGATCAGGAAACGTTGTCTACCTTTTACCGACCCTAATACAGATATTATACAACATGCCACTGGTTCTTTACACATTTGTCGCGTTTTTGACCGCGTAAACTTGATTTAGAGTTCCGAGTTGGAACTCACTGAATTATAGTAGCTGTACATAAATAAATTTCAAACTTTGCCCTTATACAGTAAGAACTTTTACCCTGCCTTCAACCGTAGTAAATCTCCATAATGAATTTAAAATGGCAAGTGGTAACTCAAAAGGATCATTATTCGTGACTGTCTATTAGTCTGGAGATATCAGAGATTACTGTATTGTATTTGGTACTGGTATTCTATGATCAGTTTTTGACAAAAATGCCTTTAATAAAGTTTGTGTGTACTTTTTTGTAAAAAGTAGCTTGAAAGTTAACATTTGTATGAAAAAGAGTGCGTGGAACGCCACGCGACAGAAGTAAAACTTTATTTTATTTTTTCAATTTTTTATTATTGGATTTTTTCAATTTTGCATTATTGGACTTTTTAATATTGGGTTTTTGGAATTTTTTAATTTTGGATTTTGGACTTTTTAAATTTGGATCTTTGAATTTTTAATTTTGGATTTATTAAATTTTCGATCTTAGAATTGTTTATTTTTTTATTTTTTAAATTTTTGATCTTTGGATTTTTAAATTTTTTATTTTATTATTTATTAAAATTTGGATTTTTGAATGTTATAATTTTTAATTTTGTTTTTTTAAATTTTGGAAATTTGTATTTTTAATTTTGGATTTGCGCGGTAATGAACCTCCGGGTTCCATAAAATAGATAATATACCTTTAGATTGCTTAGGAATTGTCTATTGCCATTGAGGGAGTAAGGTCTGAAAATTTTCCTTTGATTACTCCTAATCATTGAGTTGATTGTTTTCTGTGCAGTCCGCACCGAAACAAGTAAGTAATTTCGTTCGGTTTAGAGTGTGACTGATTTCGTGACGGTTTTAGTGTGACTTATTGTGACTGATTTCGTGACGGTTTTAGTGTGACTGATTTTCCCGATTTACCCTCTACCGCCACTAAAGAAGTTTTACTTCAAAAACCTTTAATTCTGTTATAATTAGACATTCACCATAATATAACATGCTGTGTTCTTTCCAGTATTCCTGTAGGCTACGCCTAGCTACGGGAATGAGGTGTTCATTTTGTCCATCTGTTAAGAACCCTAAAAGAAATTGCGTAATACTGTATATTCTGTTTAGTAAGATAAGCAGATATTGTAAACTTCCTACTCGCGTCCAATTGTGAGCGCAGAGGAGTGCCCGGAATTGTATATCATAGACGCATAATTGCAGACAGTATGGATGCCATAAATATAGGCGGGCCAAGCTTACGGCTTGCCACGTCATGTATTGTTACTAAAATTCATAAGGTAAACATTATCTGTATTGTAAAACACTGCAAGAAAACCAGCTAGGTAACAAGTCATAATTTTAATAACCTTTCAACAAACTATTGTGCTCCTGATAATTTACTTATTGAACTTATGTCCGGTTTAAACTATAGGCTAAATTAATGTAGTAGCCCAGATCACACTCGGCTTCTATTCCTATGAGCGTCAATCTTAGAGTGACCACATGGGTTGACCGATATCGCGAATTTAGTCATTTGGCACCTCGAGACGCTGGAAAATCCCCTCCCCTTATTTAACACCAAGAAAATTTACATAATTTGACATAGGGGGATTGCTTTGTAAGTTGGATTTATTATATATATTTGTTGTTGATTTAATTAAAGAGAGTAAGGATTTCTAAAAATTCAGGATAAAATCTAAAATTGTCTTCTTTTTTTAATTTCCGAACAACATAAAAAAACATTCTTATTGAATTCATAAGCAGATTACATAATTTACTATGTTGAAACCTGAAAATCACATGAACTCTGCACGAAAGTCAGAAGTTGTTGAACTATGATAAAATTATTGTTTCATTGTTTGTCATCTTAAGACTTCAATAATTGTTCTGTTATCTAATTGTTCGAATGCACTTCTCTATCTTAATGCATATTTCGTTTGTGCAGTAGTCTATTAGCAGTTGGTGGAACCGGTGTTAATGTAGGCCTATACAACACTTGTGAAAACATGATTGTTGTTTATTAAAAGTGACTAGTGATTTCATGGCACATATTATATTGTAATCACACCCTTAAAATAATGTTATAAAACAATAAAGACAATTACAATATTTTAAAAATTTGTTGAAGAAACAAGTATTTTCGATAGATAAGAAACAGCCCTAGACAACTGACTAGAACGTTTAGTTCAAAATCCGCTCTCCTGTTAAAACTTGCTATGTTTTCATGGAAGAATTCAAATCGATCTGAATGCTCCTACCGTATTGAAATTGTCATGAAAACGGGAATTCAGATTTATTTGATCCCAAGGTCAATACGCCTAAAAAGTGGGATCGGATCACACTGAAATCGTATTCAACGTCATTACCATAACAAAAATTTTGTGAAATTCACATAACTTCCTCTGCCCAAATAAAAGTTAGCCTCTTAGTATAATATAATTATTGTGTATGACATTCTCTTCATGTAAATTGGTTTAAAAATTAAGAGAATGTCATTAGCACATCACTTCGCACCCCCCGAAGGTTACATAACCCAAATAAAATCTAATTAATATATTCTCGTAACTTTATTTACTTTAAGCACCTACTTTTATCACCTCACATTCCCAAAGAGGCCATATTGCAAAGAGCACATATTCAGAGTGGTGGCATATTACTAGCCTTCAAATAATTTGCTCAAAAAATGTTTCAAATAAAAGTTTAAAACTTAAACAAAATTGTAAGAGCTGTTTTCGAGATAATCGCGGCATAAAAAATTTTCTTCGTGTAAAGTCCCCTTAAAAATAAGAGATAGTCATCAACAATCTTCCTGTCACATCCCCAGAAGGTAACTAGCCTAAATAATACATTTTGTTTTTGTGCAATTTTTCATTACAAAAGGCCGTGTTGCAAAGAGCGCGTATTTAGAGTGGGTGGCTTATAACTGAACTTCAGAGAATATTTTCGAAAAAAATTTCAAATAATAGTTGTAGCTCTTGATATAAGCAATCCATGTGCTAAATTTAAAGTAATTCATTAGAGCCGTTTTCTATAAACTCGCGAAAAACGAAAATTTCTTCATGTAAAGTCCCCTTAAAAATAAGATAAAGTTGTCACCAATCTTCAGGTCACATCCTCAGAAGGTACCTAACCCAAGTACAAAATTTTGTTTTCATACGATTTTCCGTTCTGGACCTAGCTGTTCACAGACCCACAGAAAAGTTTCCGAAAATAGTATTTTTGGATTCAGGGGACATCAAAAAATGTATTTAAGTTTAAAACTCAGCTTCGAATTTGGGGTCGAAAACATTACTTCCTCTACCTATAGTTCGTATGGTATGGACAGAGGAAATGAAAATTGCATGAAAACTGGGATCGTATCAGAACGGGGTTTTATTCAGACAAATTTGAATTCTTCGTGAAAATGTAGTAGCAATGGTCTCGTAGGTTTCCGTCCAGATTCTCGACATCCAGAGGTTGTTTGGGCCTATTTCTCCGCCTCCCACTTCAGTAAGGAAATTTATTTTCTGTGTTGTGCCTTCATCTCCATCTCGCGACAGACAATGGTAAACCAATGCATACCTCTAATACGTCCTGGACGGATTGCGGTTCTCATCCCCATGGTAATGCCCATGGACCATCCAGCCTTTAACTGTTCAATTCCATCATTTACGGTCAGTAGTAAATAAAACTCAATCTCACATTCGTTTCTGCGAGTTTGAAAAATGCCAAAACACAGTCAGATTGGTTGGCCAGCTGACTGTGAGACCGCGACCCTCTCGGTCTTCTCACTCAGGCAAAGTGAAGAAGAAAATAGTCTTCATTTCTGGCTAAAGAAGTAATGTTAAGGTCAGTAGAAAAGTGAAGATTGTTATTACTTCATGAGTAGAGACTGGTATCAACGGCGTAAAAAGTTCCGTAAGGCAGATATCAATAGAAATAAAGTGCGCAAGTGAAAAAGAATTAAAGTCAGAATGACAGGATATAAGAAGAAGAATGTAATCTAGGAATTCCGGAAACTCTTTTTGAAACCAAAAAAGGAACGAACCAACCAGAGAATCTGCCACGTAAATCCGTGGATGGAATACTGAAATATCCACAATTGTGATGTCAGTCTTTATATATCACATTCTAGTGTTTCTTATGACGTTTTACCATATTGTTACCTTTATCCATTTATTCATATCCTCAACTGTTGCGTCCTGTACACTCTTGTTCTCGCAATTTTCCCCTTAAAACGCTTTCAAATCCGTAATATTTTTAATAAAATTGTTTATCTTTATATGTAATACTGTTTCCTTATATGACCATTTCAGAACTGTAAATAAATAAAATAACTTAATAACGATATTATTCATTTTTTTAACATGGTTCGGAAGATGTTCCTTCACAACGATTACAGTATTTTTTCCAACAGCTAACTAACTGAAATTACTAGGCACTTAATTTTAATGCTAGGTACATTAATTACATACGTACAACATAAAATAGTACAACATAAGTCTTACTATATTACAAAGTTACACTGGCGTGCTCTTACTATAAATTCAGTTGCAGATTAAAACAGGTGACTTAAAGCCATTTGTAACAAAATTATTAATCTGACACCTCAGGTAATAGAAATAAACACAGTAATGGCAGTCTGTTGTAGGTCTACCAATTTCTCGACTTAGTTTTATGTAGGCCTTTGATTCTAAGCTTACAAATTATATGGAATTGTACCTAGTATATAGAAGATACAGAGTTTTAATACATTCCTAGAATTATTCCTAATATTTAACAAGCATCTAATATTCACCGCGGTGGTGGAGTGTTAGCTTGCCCGCCTCTGGGTTCATACCTGGCCTCGGTCAACAAATTTTTCAGGACGTAAAAATCCTGAACACGGATGGGATGGACTATAAACTATGGGACCCGTGTTATAGATCCAAGTTAAGCCTAAATTGAACCTCTGGACCAAAATCCCCGGCCCTTTCAAATCCAAGTTTCTTCTAGGCGATGGGCTCACAATCCTCTCTGGGAAAATAAGCGTAACAGAATTACCTTCGGTAGTGAAGTTTCCACCAGGAAGCTCTACACTTCGTGATCAGGATTCCATCCATAATAGGCGTCTGATGTAGTCATTTAGTAATAGAATACCTTCCATAATATACGGTTATATGATACGTACAAGGAATGCCGATCCATTTTAATGTAGGTCATATTAGGCCTATGTTTAAAAAGTAGCACTTGACTTTCAGATTGAATTAATAATAAGATTTTCTAAAAAATAAAATAAATAAATAAATAAATAAAAATTAGAAATTTAAAATTTCACGTTTTACTTGGGACATTGTTCAGTATCGGTAAACTGAAAATACATGCAATGCCTTGAGTCTAAATTATAAACAAGAAACCAGACTGATGCGGTATCGTCAGAATTAACAGGGCTACATTAATAAAAATGAAGGTCAATATCATTTAGTTTACAAAATTATATACAATATTTATAAGAATCAGCCGAAAAACATATAGGCTGAAATTTCAGTCACTAACCCCTTCTGGAACAAGTGCTCCTGATTGTAGCAGCATGAATAAAGTGAATTAATTACCACGTAAGAAATATACCTTTTACAAGACCTTAGTCCAAACTCACACACACACATATATTATATTTATATATATATATATATATATCTTTATTTATATTGACATCCAAAATATTCTTAAAGGGTTAACAAACTGGTTTATGTCAAATACCTGTAATATAAGTAAGCAGAATAATTATGCTGTAACTACCACTGTATTCCAAACTCTGGGCTCTCGGATCGATCCTAATTTGATTTCATTCTTATACTACATAGATGTATTTTTTGAGGTTTCCTTAATTAAAACATTTTGAGAAAATGGCTTCTTCATTCTTTTGTGTGTTTGTATGTTTGTACATGTATTGGTAGGCCTGTTAATGCGATAGCACGCGCTCCTTCTTGTATATGAACAGCATAACTCGAAATGGACGGAAAAATTAAGATAAATGTTATATTCGAGTCACATGTTTTCAGAGTTTGTGATATGACGTAATATTGAAAACTTGTTTGCTTTTTATTTTTTTTACTTTTTTCTCGTTTTGATTATGTTTTTGTGCCACAGAATTAACGTTTGGTACTGAGATCCATTTGGTGAACTAAGAGGACGGAGAAGTAAGATATTTAAGTAAGCGGACCCTTTCCTTTTTTGGTGTGACATGTATTATATTATATATCCACCACAAGGAACCAAGGCATTCAAAGATGATATGCTGGAGGGGTTTGTTCCCGGAATCTCATTGTCTCAGCCACAATCGAACCCGCAAACCTCGGTTATTATGGTCGATGAACTTCCTTAGGTACTTTTCTTTCGAGTAATGCCAGTCATGTTACCGCTGAAGACCCTTTTTGGCTCCCTGAACTCAACTAAATGAGCATGAAGAGGGTGTTCTGCAGTATACCTAAAGAAAATATTTATCTATCCTGGCTGCACAATGAGTACTCATTCTTTCGGGTGAAGGCATATTTGCAGTAATTTTTAACAGGCGCGGCGCCGAGGCTCTTAATGAGAAATGGGAAGAGTCGCAGAAGATCGTGTATCAGAGGAAACGTGTGACATTACTTCGTGCAAAACAGGTACCTGCTGTCTATAGGTAATTACATTAATTACTCCAGACAGTCATAGCGATGTGTTTTGCAGTGTCCGAAGCAATGTAAACATTATGGGCATTGACACAAACTATGCTGAAATAAACGGATTCTGCTACAAAATGTTCTTGCATCTCCTTATTTCAGTCGATAGCTTTATTTAAGAGAATGCACAGACCTAACACAGCAAAAACAACAATGCAAACACGGCTGCTGGGTTGATGAAAGAATTCACTTATATTAGCCCATAGTGTGGTATGCCGTGATGTAGTGGTTGAGGCACTGCGCTAAAAACCGGAAGGTCACGAGTTCGATCCCCGATGAGATCATTGGGATTTTTCAATTTGCCTAATCCTTCTGGTGGCACTATGGCCCTGCGGTCGACTCAGCATCCAACAGAAATGATTACCAGGAGCAATCCTGAGAGTAAAGGCGGCCGGTGCGTAAGGCTGACAACCTTACCACCTTCATGTGCCGAATGTCTAAAAATCTGGGAGCCTCAATTCCTGGAACCCTAAGGGCCTCGACGACCTCAATAGGGATCACTTTACTTTGCTTTTTACATAGCTCTAGTTCGTTGAATTCCACAATTTCAATAGACGTACCCTTGCCTTTTTTAGCCTCTACTTGAAACTCATTTTGTTTGATTCTTACGATTATTTTACTACAAATGTGTAATGCTATCGTACAACCTGGAACCAATTTCATAAAAATTACAATTTTGTAGGTGGTAAGTGACAATAAATTATCTAACAGGTTTATATCTTGACAATTGTGTGTTTCATAAATGCTGACAACTTTACAACAATGCCTTGACAATTTTCTAGGTTTGTATGACAATTTTATGAACTGTACCCTCATAAAACTTTTGACGTTGACAGATACAATCTGGCAGATTTATGAAATCTTAGGATACCTGCCGTTTATAAAACATTTTTATTGACATATTTACGAATTTAGAAAAATGTAGTATTGTCATTATAGAAGTGACAGACATGTTTTTATATGTAGGTCTAGTCAGTAGGCTATGTAAATGTGTATAGCTTATAACTTAGGATTTTTTTATAAATATTAGACCTATATGATTTAAATTTTCTTGCTGATAATGAACCGAATTGACAGATTGGTAAATTTTGAAAAGGCTATTTACAATGCTGTTAACAAAATATGGCTTTATGCAAAAATAAATGAATGTAAGCCTCATTTGGAAAATTCCTGATGGGCGAAAGTTCTGAATCTTGCTATGTCAAATTACTATTTAAAAAATCGGTACCTGGCTAAAGTGGTGTTTTGTCTTTGTGTAATTATAATCATCTAAGTCTGAAAATTGTTTCGTATTCCATGTGCTGCCGCTGAATGATCACATACTGGCGAAATCTGAAAAGTATTTGACGGACACGTCTTATTTATTTGCGTTTCCTTCATTCCCACTGAAAGTATGGTCTGATTTTTCTACAGCACTAAACAAAACTACTTCTTGCGAATTCTTTCATTTACACCCCGAAAATGCTTTCTACTTTCCATTTAATTTAATGGATTCTAATTTACTCATGAAAGATGTCATTTTAATCACACCAACCAGCAAAATGATTGTGCAGTCCGAAGTCTGCACTAAGAAGGAAGACATATTTTGTCTTTACCTGGTTGCAGATCATCTGAAACACCCGGGATGAGCTGGCCTTAAGGATTAACGCACCGAAATTTACGTTGGGACTGGTCAGTCGATTCTGGGACGAGACAGGCTATTAGCAAATTTGTGCGTTCTGCTTGTATTATACAATTAAACAATGTAGGTCTAAATATAATTTTGGGGGGAAATTTCGTCCTTTAAAGGGTTCAGCCGCTACAAATTATAAAAAAGCTTCTCGATTCTCACAAAGCAGAGTGCACTCGTTCCGGGCTATTCTATCTCAGAAAAACCTAAAAAATGACGTGAATTGGACCACTGGTTTATACTGTTTTATGCTGGTGTGACACAAAAAATGTTTTACATGGTATGCAACATTTGATTATAAAGGATTGCTTGCATGAAATCCTTCTAAAAGTTACAATATATGCTTCTTTTCTAAATATTTTACCCGTATTTCAGATGATATTACAACAAATAGGTATATAGATGCCAAAAGGTATAAGAAACGCGTATGATACCACTTATACGAATGACTTTAGTTTTTCTTTGCTAAAACTATCAACGATTTCCTTGTGGATTATCAGCCACGTAACTTAGGCGGTTTTTAATTACGATTTTAAATAATCACTATATAATCACTTATATATACATATCTGAGAGGAGTGATAACTGATTTTTTTAATCAATTACTATGAGAATTTGAATTTATTCTTGCAGGCCTACCAAGTTGCATTGGTACACACAAGAAAATATTCTCAAAATAATGCATATTACAGTATTAAACAAACCGTCGTCCCCGCTAAGTTTCTTACATAACTATTTTCTCCTAATGAACTTGAAACTTTTTATTTACTACACATCTCAATTATAGCAACTAGAATCAAATAGAGGTTGTGTATGTCGTGAATAACGTAGCAAAACATTTGAAATAAACTTTTAAAATAATTAAATTTTTAACTGATTAAAAGAAAACATGTGTGATTTCGTAATTTTAAAGTCGAAAGTCATATAAAAAATCAAGACCAAATTTTACTTTTAGTTCTTGTATACATTTTACAACATACTCAAGGTGTAATGTTATTATTCCATTTGCAGATAGAAAAACGCTGAGATTTTAAAAAGCTAATAATCGAAAAATTAGTTCAGTTTTAGGGTTAATTTAAAAAACTGCCCGCTGATAAGTTACATATGGGATGGAAAGGGTAATATGAAACCATTTTATCAAGAAAAAAGAATTGAACTTTTTTGTCTTCGAAAGAATGAAACATTTTCTGTCATAATTTTTAAAATTCCACTCATAAATTTTAAATTACGTTATTTGAGATACTAGAAAACTAATTTCTAATTAATGCTAAATGGTCATAGGTTATCGTAAGAAGGAGCAATGCGTGCAACCGGTAATTATGAATGTCACAAGGTTTTAATCGAATGAAAACAAACACAACAGCCATAGTTTTGAGGAACCTTGGTTTATTTTTTGAGTTAACGCTAAACTAAACGCACTTGACGATTTGAATTAAATGAGGAATTATGTTTTGTCACCTTTCAACTCCCTAGGAAAAGGTGCCTTTCTGGACACATAATGTCTTCACATGAAGCATAGGCCTACATACCTACTAAACATGTTATTCCGAAGTTTTATGTGCCGGAAATATGTAAAAAATAAAAAATAAAAAACTTTAAATTTTTATAGTGACTTCCTAAACATTAAACTATTCGATTAGCATCAATGAACCAATAACGGTACTGATACATGTCGAAATTTGCAATTTCTTTTCATATTTCAGGGTTCATTAAATGCCTTTTCTTACAAAAAATTAAAAAATTTAAACTTTCACTAAAACCTTACTACTTCTAAATCTTCAGTATAATTATTTTTATAGGCCTACTTTATATTTTGATGTTATCTCAAATTATTTTCAAGGACCAATTAATTTTCTGCCAAAATACTTCAAAATAATAAATGTTTCCTTTCGAAAGTGGAATTTTGAAGTGTTATTCATTATTTTATTAAATATATAATAATAAAATTCTAACGATTTTTTAAAAATAACAATAATTTGGTGTGTGACAATTATTAACATCCTCATTCATTAAAATAAATTACTTTTTTAAAATTTAATCTACATTAAAAATTCTGAAATATTTCAACGAATGATAATTTTATTTTTATTTTTTTTACTCTGTATGATATTCACAGCCCCTTACCTTGAGATGATCAGGCAGAGAATGACAGCCGGCGACTCTACGATGTAAACTTTCAATCAATATCAAACAAAACGAAAATATAAATGACAACAGTCAGCTGTTCATTTTCTAGTTGTCAAGTCCCCTGAAGTCTAGGTAGACTGAGTCCAGGTTTATCACTATGTAAAAACATATGCGAGCACTTCACGACCTTGGCTATTGTAGTAAGTGGTCGGCAGGAATAATTACATTGTATAGCAACATCTCTTCAGTTCGCGAGGTTCACCTCCACTGCTAGGAGTTAAAGACTGTATAGTGGACTCTTGCGAATACTACGGCAAGATTCAGAGGCCCCTCCCCTGCTTCCCTACCACCTGCCATCCTCCGCTCATTCTTGATACCTGGTCATCTTTCTGTCCTTCTCTGATGCCGCTGCTGCTCCTGTTACAGCATCCAATGCAGACACCTGATATCTATAATTGCTTCTTTCGAACTGCAATAGTAAGGTTCTTCGTGCTGATCATTATGCAATAAAATTTTGGGGTGCGAGTTAAAATTGCGTCTATGGATTTTTAATTTTAATCTCTTATAAGCTTTCAATGGAGGAAGTAAAAAGAAGTCTTCATTTTTCAGCTTTATTCCACCACATGTGCCTAGGAAGCCTTGCACTGTATTCACATTCTATTTAATCTCTTAGTTTCCTACCCAGAAGAATCTTTTTCCTTGTAATTTTCACAGATTCGATTGACAATAATAATGCTTTGAAGTTAAATTTTTATAAGTTATCATTTATGAACATACTAGCATTTTTTTAATTTTTACCCCTATAATGCACAATATGGGCCAATGAGGTCTTTATAAATTCTCTCTAATTAATTCACCGAAATAAGGATTGTCTCCATACATTAGCTTAAAATCTAATGATGCCCCAAATTTAAATATGAAGCATAAATATGAAACTAAAGAAAACCTCAAAGGATGCGAAGACACGCTGTGGATTGAGTTCTATTGAAAAATCTCAATAGATTACCCAAGAAAAGAGAATGAGTTGCTACCTGTGCCCAGCAAACTAAGATCGAATGAAACTAAAGTCTTCATGACGTATGAATTATTTATTTCATTAATTATAATGCAATTAATTAGAACTAAAACATAGTTTATCTGGTAAGAAAAGATGCATGATATTACAACAGAATTACGTTAGAAAACTGCGATAACGCAAAGAAAACCATGACTTTTCTTAACTTAGGCCTATACGATGGCATCGGAGTACAACAGCTTAATATTGCAGGAACAATTCGTTAATTCCATTACATTTGCTAAAGTAATTATAATGAACACACCATTTTTAAAATTCAGATTAGAACATAGCCTACTTCTTACGTGACGAATTATTAAAATACATTACATGTAGATCCTGTGGTTAGTAAGGCTTACAGTCACTTTACTTTAGTGCAAATAGATTGAAACCTTTATAACTGGAAGTGATGGATATGAGCGGAAGTATACTAGTTGCTCACCGATAACGGAGATTGTATACGTTCGAAATGAAGCATTAAGATTGTCTAGTTTCATTTTTAAAAATGCATTATTGGTGATGTATAAATTAAAAATGTATTACTTTTATATCAACTGTATACTGTTATTTCTATATATTTACATATTTCACTGTCTGTTTACTTTCTATCATCTATCAATTTGTCCAAAAAATAGTTTATTTATTATTCATGTCCTGCCCAAGTGTTCATCGAACTATTTGCATCTGTCCATCTGTATCCATACATTTGTTCGCCCATCTGTAAGTCCACACATCTATTAGGTCCGACCATCTATGTATAAGATCGTCCGCCCTTTCATAAATCCAACTACATATAAGTTCGTCTGTCCGTCCATAATTTCGTGTATCCGACACAAGTCAGGCCGATCATAAATCCACTTGACCATAAGTCCGTCTATCCTTACATAAGTCCTTCGTCCATCCAAAAGTACGTCTTTTCATCCATAAGTCCGTCTTTTATAGGCCTACATAAGTGCGACTTCTATACATAAATCCGTCTTTCATCCATAAATCCTCTATGCATTCACAAGTCCGTCTGACCATCTATTAGTTCCGTCTGACCATCCTTAAGTTCATCTGACCATCCGTAAGTTCATCTGACCATCCATAAGTAAGTTTTACCACCCATAAGTCTTACGTTCCTTTCTTCACCCGTCCATTCGCCCATTCATTCGTTCGTCCGTCCTTAGGCCTACATCCTTCTATCCGTTTATCCATCTCTTCGTCTATTTTGCGATCTATCCATCGTTTGTTCATTTTTGCTTTATTTTCCTTTTTTCTTTGTAATGATGCATTTTACTGCATTACATGTGTAATATTATTGTATATTATGTTAAAGAGTGTTCTATTTTACTGTCAAAGGTTACAAACATTATAGATATTAGAATAAATAATCAGACAGTTGGTGCAGTGAATGTTGGTTGAACTTGGCGTGCTATTGGAGCTATACTAAGACTACCGTTGCACGCACGGTCACGTTCATTATAGCATACCTCCGGGCTTAGAAATCGATCATCCAGAAACGCTGCATCCGGAATTCACGATCCCGCAATTAATTACTGAGAACAATAACAGTCCAAACGATCTTATTCGCCACTTTAGTGAGTGCGATGCATCACGCCTAATATGAGCCGTGAGCTCTAATGGCCAATTGCATCATCACCGCAAGGAGTTTTAAGAAGGTTATCAGTGGTTTTTTCTGTACTTTTCAGATTGTGTTTATTTTAAAATCATGATTGTGTGTACGCAGACGCGTGGGCTTACAGATTAGCCTATTTCCCATAATTTCCTAATCTGGGTTTGGGCAATAATGGATCTCGCTTACAATTCTGAATACACTGATGGCATTAAATTTAAGTAATAGTTTAATTGAGTACCGTTTTACCTTAATTTGGCTCACTGATTTACCCACTTCCCGGTTTAGCTGAGACAATACTAGCTTAATAATCCAAAACCTGCTTGCCCCCTTCCGGTTTTTTGCCTCTCTCTTATTAAAACAAAGACACTCTGTTAACGTATCAAGCAAAATATTAAAAGTATATCTAACAGCATACAAAAATTTACATTACTATTTTTGAATCATTTACATTTAAATATTTTATTTTGCTGACTTGTCAGCTGCAAACAGCAATTTAGATGAGATATATTCATTTAGACTACAAATACTTGTATTAATTATTTATTATGTTCTATTATATTGTATTATATAGCGATCTGAATTTTTAATTTCGATGAATAAAGAAAGATAGCACCTTTTCTACATGTTTTATAGACTGCGTCTTTGACTAGATGCAATCAGAGAAGTTTCTTCTGTTTGGCTAGATAGGCCTGTAATCATTCATTAGCTTCTCTTTGAACTTGGGTACACCAGAATGATGTTAAATAATCTGAAGTTTTAAAAAACCGCAGAACTATTAAATATCAAAGTCGGATATCCACAGTACAAAATAAATGTCAATGAACTGTTTAATGAGGTATTGTGGCTATATGAAGTGTATTAGCCATTATTTCAAAACTAATTCTCTGATAGTCCCGAACAAAAGTGGATCAAAGCTTTCATTCATTTTAATGAACAAGATAATCTTATGCTCAATTCCCCGGTGAAAATAATCAAATTTTTCCCCTTCTTGGAACAAGCTCCTAATGAAACTTTTCTCCATCGTGAACAAACGCTTGCTTACCTGAGAGGAACAGAATGAATGAAAACTAAATGTGAACCATGTTCAGATGTAAAACAAAATCTGATTTGACGTGCAAGGAGTTGAATGATGAAATTAAAACTACACAAAGGCACTAAATAGCTTAACCGAATGAGAAATAATGTTCTTGTGAGAAAAATTATTCTACTATTGTAGTTGAACATCGTGCATTTGTGACGGTATTTTTAAAATTCAAATGTATAAATGAACAAAAGATGGGAGCCATTGTCCTTTAAGTTCTTGTTTAATGGAGTAATAAGTAATAAATTATGGCCTGATTTTAGGTGTAAAATAAAAGCAATAAAAAATAACAGTATAATTGCGGCAGTATTCATAGTTTTAGTAACACTAGTGTTGGTTAATTCTTATTTGTATATTTTTTATATAAGCAGTCATAAAATGAAATCGTAAGTGGGCTCTAAGTTTAGAGTTTTTTAGGACAATTTTATTTTTTTGTTAATAAACAGTAGTCTATTAGGCTTATATTTCTACTTGTATACGATATTTTTATATGACGAATTTATACGTCAGTAGCAGAGAAAATGTTTAATTAATTTTCACTTTTTACGTCCAGTCTACCTGTATTCATAGTTACATAAGGGACACCACATGAGTACGTATAACTGTACCATCCCAATAAAATTGTTCATAAACCACTTGATGTAGTTTAATCAATCGTGTTTCTGAGCTCAATTTCTTTTTAATGCTACAGGTAGCCTACACCCTAATCAACTAGATTTGTTTTTTGTAAGTGAAATAGGCATACATTCCATAACTCTTGAGAACGATGCCAGGGAGATATTCTTTTAAGTAGTATTACAGTCCCGTAAAGCGAGGATTCATAATATTGACCTTTCTATGTTGTGACAACCTCTTTCCACACCTTCGCTTTTTTACAAGAAAATACAGTAACATAAAACATTGTTCCTTAATCTGTACTGGTTGTATGCAGATGCTCGGGTAGCCACATTGCAGTTCGCTAATACAGTCAACCCTCGATATAGTGCCACCATCCGTTCTTTAACATTTAGTGGCAATAAGCGAGGCTGGCACTAAAACGAAATTCAGTTTTTAAAGTAAAAAGGCATAATACTGTGCTGCATAATTTACTGTACTATATTATGAAAGAAAATTAAATAAAAAGCAAATAGAGAACTTTATCACAAAATAAAATACTGCCAGTAACTCAATTTATTACAGTACAGTATATGTCCAGTGCTACAGTACACAAAGGGGTTGAAAATCATTTGGGGTCCATGTTAGTGATTAACTGTAACTGAGTAACTGTAGTGTAGTACTTAACAACTGAATAGACATTGGACTAAAAGCAGTACAAGTCTGGAATGTCTCATTATATGAAGGGCTCTTTCTACCTGCTCCACCCTCCGTGAGCTGTCTCTCCGACTCTTAACCTAGCTTCCTCAATCCACCGCACTACATTTACTGTCAGTGGCAGGGGAACGCTCACTTCTTGGAAATACAGCACAGTATGTTTCTTAAACAATCTTCCTAACATTCACTCCTGTTTTAAAATAATCTGCAAAAAAAAAAAAAAATTGCAAGCTATATTTTGTAAAAATATAGCCTTATATTCACTGGGACTAAATGAATTGGCACAGTAAGGAAGTTTCTTATGTAATTTATATGGGAGAAGATCCGTTCGCTTGCATTTATTGGCACAGTGCGAGGGTGGCACTGTAAAGATTGGCATTATATTGATGGTTGACTGTATTTTGATGACTATATTTATGTACTGTTTCTGATTTGTATTTATTGTGGACTAAGTATGACCTCTCCTCTTGCTATACAGCTCGAACTCAATCTGTAGTCTTGTGAACTCTAAAAATCGTTGATTTCCTTACACTGTAAGCTGAAGAGCACAACTATTTCTTGGAACAGAAGACGTTAATACTAACTAAATTGCTGTTTACTTTAAGGGAATGAGTGAAATGGTATGAGAAGGTTTTATAGGGGAAAAGGTCGTTATAAGGTGGCCTGCACTGTACGTATGTAGTAGCAAGATCCAATACACGTCGAGAATTATAATTTAAGCAAAATATGAATACGAGTGTCCAGTGCACACCACTAAGTTGAGGAACTATCAGTGTGGAGCAGCCCATAATAATTCCCACTTCTGAATTCATTCATCCTTTCGCTCGTTCGTTCGTTCCTCTTCACTGGACTTGAAGGAATACTGAATTTAACAGAACTTGCCATGTATTTAAACAAGTGTAAGGTTGACGTGGTTATCATATTCCAATATTTTCAGAATAAAGCTTAATTTTCTCAAATCTACGACACTCAACAAAAGTAGAATAGTTTTAAAAGAATTCTTATAAAATTTCGTATCTTTCATTGATGCTATAGGATTCATTTATGTATATATCGTAAAATATACACTTATAGATTCTTATGTATAATGGAATTACAAGTTACAATGTAGTTGAATAATTCATTGTTTTTAAACATATCTTCGCCATTGATGTATTAGCCTTTACTATAATTCTGCTAATATTCTTATCAATATGCGAAGGTGACGAATCATTTATTCCGTTGTACGTTTATTGCATGCGGTAATCAGTTATTGTTATTACCCTTTCCAATGATTCTACTTGTTTATTTGTATTTTCTGTTCTTGTAAGGTAAGGCCTACATGATTTGACTCTTTTCCTTACATAATTTGAATCCTTTAACTTCGATTCTATAAATGGACCTAAAGTTCTTCAAATACACAGGCAGACAGACTGGCATTAGAGTCACAAAGGAATGCTGTCAGAGAGGCAGATAGTTATGTGTAGGCAGTAGATTCATTGGCAGATAGGACATAGAGGCAAGCGGTATTTTTGTACTAAATTTTGAGGTTACTTTTCACGTCAGTGATTCAATTTCATTAAATGTGTGAGCGTGCGCCTTTTTTGCTCTTTAAATTTTGTGCCAGCCCGCCTCTAACTCTAGCTGTTCCAGTTACCATTTTATTTCAGTTTAAGTACCCCTGGCGTCAAATTTAATCACCCGACATTTAAAATTCTATGCACGAAGAGGAATCCAGAAAACTAAAGAGGAGGGTCCAGTTTATGAAGTTGGAGAATTGTAATTTCATTCCACACATTACTGAAGGTTTGTGTAACTTATCGACCAGGAAGTTTCTCTCTCATATTTGTGAACAAGATGAATTACGTTTATTACTATTAACATTTATATTTTTTTGAATCATTGCTTAAAGTATTATTTAATTATATATGTAACTAATATACTTAAATCGATATATTTGTATTAAAAACATTTAGGCCTTAAAAGGTTTTAACGCATTTTGCTCACATGACGTTTATGAATAAAAAGATTTATTAATCGCTAGGACAAAAAAACACTGATATCTCTGGAGATTATCAGATAAACGACACATCTAAAGCACATATAACAACCACTTCTTTGTTACAATAATGTCTACGATTGTTACTAATTTAGTAAAACCGGAATTATTGAATAATAGTAAAAATTATATATATTGAACCTATTAACCAGAAGTAAGATACTGATTTATTGGTGGAAGAATTTAACTAAAAAATGTTAATGTTGGAATTTACCGGTATGTCCCCCCTTAAGGAACAGGCACATGCCCGTTCACAGATGCATACTGGAGACATGAAAAACTGACACATACTTAGACAAAAGATTCAGCATATTTACCATAGAAAGTGAAAATAATAACAACAGTTATTATTATTATTATTATTATTATTATTATTATTATTATTATTATTATTATTAGGGCTGAAAATCGATTAAAATTTCTAATCGAGTTAACGCTTGACTTTAATCGATTAATCGACCGATTAATCGACTGATTAATCGACAAACAGGTCGGCATTTTAAACGAAATCAAAGTGTATATTTAATATTGTTTTACACGTTTAATAACTTTTACACTACAGATAATCAGAAGAAATCCTGAATTAATGAAAACCATTATTAGTTAACTAGTGAAAAAATATACACAAAACTTACATTTCCGGTTACTTTTTCAGCCAAGACTTGAGACACACGAATTTGTTGACTAAACAACCCTTCAGGTTTCTGAATAACGGGAATTGTTTGGACACATTAGGCTGAATGGCACATGATGTGCCAAGGCCGAAGAAGCGAGAGAAAAAGTTTTTCAGAATTCGACTAAACCGATTAATCGGAAAATGTAATTGATCGACGATTAAATGTTTAATCGATTAATCGAGCCGATTAATCGATTAATCGGTACAGCCCTAATTATTATTATTATAGTAATGATGATGATGTAGATTGAAGGATGAGTACGACGATAGTGTCAAGTGTAAACAGAATTTCCATTTTCCTTCAAATAGACCTATAGCAACGGTATAATGGAATGGCTTCTAGCTCCCAGAAACATATGATTCCGAAGTGTAACGTATTCATCAATTCTAGTCATTGGTTCCTCTAAAGAGTCATTTTGCAATCGAGTTATTCGTTTTTTCGAAGGCCACTTTTTTTTTTTAATTGAAGCCAAGTGAAGGGACCTGAGGATCTGTAGAGTTGTCAGCAGCTATTTTAAGTTAAGAGGTTAATGAGCACCGGTTAATGGTTGGCACTTGACATTTACAGAAGTCATAGACGTGAATTATTGCTTTAGACATCTGTGATAGTTGTTTGAAGACCGCCATGGTTTGGTGGTTTGCTTGCATAAGCAGTGGCGGTTCTTCATTTGGACCGGTTTGTCAACTCCTTCTAAATATTAGGTCAGGTCAAACGACATAATACACACATCATGTGCCAACTCTTTTCTCCAAATTCGAGATGTCAAATTCTTATAAAACAACAATGCTCTGTAAATAGTCCCATCTAGGCCTATATTAATAACAAGATAGGTATGTAGAAATCGCATCGTATTAAACATTATTGGCTGACAAGGACGAATTCGTATACCGTAACCTATATCCATGTATATCTGGTAGTACAACCAAGAAAAGCTTATTTTTTATTCCGGTACTAGTGAATTTTACGTAAACTGAAAATAGGTGTTGTTCTTGAATATCTCGTAATGGAGTAACACTATAATCCACTCCATAACGAAAGGTGTAATATTAGATTATCTTTCAATAAAAGATATAGTATGTTAGATGTGCGGGGTACGCCGTAGCGTAGTGGATGAGGCGCTGCGCTACAAACCGGAAGGTCGCGGGTTCGATTCCCGATGAGGTCGTTGGAGTTATTCAATTGGCCTAATCCTTCTGGTGGCACTATGGCCCTGGGGTCGACTCAGCCTCTAACAGAAATGAGTACCAGGAGCAATCCTGGGGGTAAAGGCGGCCGGTGCGTAAGGCTGACAACCTTACCACCTTCACGTGCCGAATGTCCAAAATCTAGGAGCCTCAACCTCCTGGAACCCTCTGGGCCTCCATGGCCTGTATAGGGATCAAAAAAAAAAAAAAAATGTTAGATGTGCAGTTCAAGTACCTAATAGCCCTACAGACAATACACAGTCAGAATTGAACTTAAAAAGAAAGCGTTACATTATCAGTAACGTGAAATTCAGTGAGAGGGATTAGCAAAGCTAGTATTAGTAACCTAACAACCTCTACAACCTGACCTAACTAACCAAATCATGATCCACCTATCGTACGATTCCAACTAAATTATGAAATCAGGTAAACTGATATAACAAAGTGCCAGAATGCTTTTGTTTAATCAGTAATAATTGCATTTAGAATTATTCAATTATGCAGAAAAGAAGTAACTTTTGTAACAGATTTCCGAGTTAAGCTCCAGATCGATTC
This sequence comes from Ectobius pallidus, assembly GCA_964059195.1. NCBI lineage: Eukaryota > Metazoa > Arthropoda > Insecta > Blattodea > Ectobiidae > Ectobius > Ectobius pallidus. The sequence goes on along the minus strand of CAXKWD010000010.1, from coordinate 44,304,420 downwards.
ACCAAGCAGGGCTTGCGAAAGAACAAAGGCCTATAGTTTGATTATTACCCTTAATTGAAACTCTTATACACTGATATAAGAAATTCTTAAAATATGTCAACATTTCACAAAATGCACTGGCAATAATATTAATGATGTAGGCCTAAGTGTAGGCCTAAGATTCGCTGATGTGCTTGTTTCAGGTTTAAAGCAGCCGTAGGCCTATAGGTTATGAATGAATTAAGCTCAATCTGAAATCAGTCTGCTTGCACATGAGTCTTATAACTGAAAAATACTCACATTAAAATATAATGCATATAATGATAGCCAAACAATTCTATAGAATGCACAATACTATGTCAACAGCAGTTTCAGACAGCAATGAAATTTTCAGCAAAGAACCTAAATGTATAAATTTGAGTATAGTAGGTTCAAACAGTCAATAAATAAATCGTGGGGATTCTTGGGTGCTTTGCACGCTGTATTTTATTTTTAAAGATATTCGAAAAAGACCCTGTTTGAGGTTTTAATGCTTTTTAGAATCCATAGAATTCATACATAAACTCAGTTGTTCTTAAAAAAATTCGAAATGAAAGAAAAATCGTGATGAAGTGAACACTTATATAACCTAAAAATGGCGCAATTTGTACTGGTTGATGGTCATGGTTGATGGTCATGGTTGATGGTCATGGTTGATAGTCATGGTTGATGGTTATTTGATGGCCATTGGTTGATGGTCATTTGATGGTCATGGCATGAGGAACGGTGCGCAGAAAAATCTTATCGTGACACAGTGCAGGCAAACAGACGATTTTGACGGTGGTTACGGTGTTGTCGCTAAAGCCTTTTGTCACTACACTAAACTAACCTTAGCTAACGCAATATAATCTGTCACAAACCTAGATTATGTCGCAAACCTCGTTCTACTTGTCACTAACCTCGCGCTTGTTCATCCCACATGTCAGGCTATTGGCAGAATTGTTAGATGTAATCGAAATAAGTCGAACGATCATAGCGAGGCAATCAGAATTTTTGGAAAAAATCTATGAACTGCATAACCTGCGATGCAACATCTAGTGAATTCCGTACAGAGTGCTAAAGAAGATCCTGATGATTACCTTAAACCTCTCTAGTTTCAAGTATTATTTGTTATAAATTTAGTGCTATCATAGATAAACAATATACGATATAACTTACTAAACTTTTTTTTGTAATTAATGAACTTCATTTTGCAACTTTTGCAATTTTGTAATTTTGTAACTTATGTACTTGAGAAGAGCTTTTTTGTTTTGCTTCTTTCCATACTCATTCGTTTAAATAATACTTTAGAAACTTGTATGTTAAATAACTATTTTCAACCGATCAATGTTTCAGAATACTACGAGGCGCGTCCATAAAGTAAGCTTCCCTAGAGCCGTTTACACAAACAAAACAAAATTTCATGGAAATATTTATTGCAACAAATATAGTAAGTGTTCAGCTTTTTTCAACATATTCGCCACAGGAATTGAGACATTTGTCATACCGTGGGACAAACATTTGAACATTTGTGTCGTAGAAGTCTGCCGCCTGGGATTTGAGCCACTGTATGATCATCTCCGCTTCTCTGTCAGTGTCAATTATTGAGGTGTAGGAAAAGATGGAAATCACTGGGAGCGAGGTCCGGGCTGTAGGATGGATATTGAAACATCTCCTAGCCGAATGTTTGCAAGAGACTTGCAGGGAGGCGTTGAAGTCTCCACCCTACAGCTCGGACCGCGCACCCAGAGATTTTCATCTTTTCCTACCCCTTAAGAAATGACAGTGAATTGCAGAGAATGGTAGAGATTGATAGAAAAACTGAGAAGGTTATCACACAATGGTTCAAATACCAGGCGGCAGACTTCTACGACGCAAGTCTTCAAAAGTTGGTCCCACGGTATGACAAATGTCTCCATTCCTGTGGCGAATATGTTGAAAAATAGCTGAACACTTGCTATATTTGTTGCATTAAATATTTCCATGAATTTTTGTATTGTTTGTGTAAACGGCGCTAGGGAAACTTAATTTATGAACGTGCCTCGTACTTATTATTCTCATATAGGAAGTTTCATTTTCAAGAGTGTAAAAGAACCACTAACTATTATTATAACCATCGTCATTGTAATGTGTTCATAAGAGGCCTAATGAGTACCGGTGTCCGATTGAAATCGACTATACATTATGAATTTCAATCCTTAGGACTACCTAATTTTCCCGTTCTCTTCCTGAAATTTTTTTCATTTATGAAAACAAAACATATACCTTAACTAACAAGATACGTGTAGCGGATATGAACCGGTTCATGCGTTCTTCTTTAAGGACGAAGGTCAGCATTCTATTACCTCATCTAGGACTTTATAGTCAATGTTAGGCATGTCTCACACTTGGAACGAAAAGAGTGCAGAGATGAAGTTGTATGAACCAGCACTGTAAGATTGAGGCCGATTCGATAATCTTTCGTTAAAATCATCAGTATATTTGGATCAATGGTAACCCAGGTTCGATATAATCTTTTTATTCAAATCATCAGTATATTTGGACCAGGAAAGACCCACTTTGATGTACTGTCTGACTGCGAGCTGAAGGCCGAGCTAGCGTTCCCCCACTACTTAACCATGCGCTTGCATTTACTGTCTATGTCTTTCCCCCACTATGCCACCAGCTCGGCCTTCAGCTCACAGTCAGACAGTAGGTCGGTTGCCTAAACACGGCCGCCAGAATGCGCCCCAGTCTCTTTAGCGTAAACTTCGGTAGCCAGAACGGGCCGCCATAAGCCAGTTTCCTACATCTACGTAGATCGGAAGCACACGTTGACTGAGTATCCTGTAACTTGCATCAGTATGAACAAAACGAATTTGAAAAGAAAAGGGAAAACTGTGCTTAATAATAAACAACTATAAGATAGTGAAGTGGTTAGATTAAAGGATATGGGTTTATTCTCTCCGGATGTACAAATCGTAAGTGCAATGCAATGATTATGTAAACTAAATTTTAAATGAAGTGTTAACTATTACAAACTTTCTGCTTAATCACGTAGAAATGGATGTTGATCAAGTGAATCAATAAACTGTCTGAACAGCAGTGAAACAAAGCAGAAAAATCTTATATGAAACATAACATACTCTGCTCAAATGACAATGCTGCCCCTTAGTGTGGAATATTATGTAAGTTGGTTGTAAAAATTAAGAGAATGTCGTTACCAAATCATATCGCATCCCCGAAGGATACATAACCCAAATAAAATGTAATTAATGCACTCGCGTAACTTTCTTTACTCTATTCATGGTCAACAATACACATTTCCCACTTCACATTCTGGAGGCCGTGAAAGAGCGCTATTCAGTTGTTTCAAACCTGATGCAAAGCTTTATTGTTCACCTGACAAGAATGAGTTTCTATAAACAGTGGGTGCCTTATAATATAAATTGTAATAAAATTTTACGAAAAAATATATCGAAAGTTTTAGCTCTTGATATAAATTTAAAATTCAAAGAAAATCGTTAGTGCAGTTTTCGAGAGAATTGCAAAAAATACATTTTCTTCATGTAAAGTCCCCTTAAAAATAAAAAAAATTGTCGCCAATCTTCAAGTCACATCCTCAGAAGATATCTGACCCAAATACATTTTGTTCTTATACGGTTTTCCGTTCTGAAGCTAGGGTGTTCACAGAGACACAGGCACACACACAGACATATTTCCGAAAATAATGTTTTTGGATTCAGAGGACCACAAAACGTGTATTTATGTTAAAACCCAACTTCGAATTTGGTTCTTAAAAACAATACGGTACGTCCTGTACCTATGGTACGGACAGAGAATGTAAAAAATATCAAGTTCGTAATGTTTCTGTGGATTAGGATACATAAAGATGTCTTTACTCGTTGATGTTTTATGGTATGAAGAGGGGAATATTTAAAAACTGTGACTAGGGTTGATTTATGATCGAAAGCTATGAGAACCGGACTTTAACTATGACAAGTATACGATGTCTATATTAGTCTATATGCCGAGACATTCCTTCATGCCTCGTGTAAACAAATTTATTGCGAATACTCCAACGATTGGTTTACGTGATCTGTTACTTATATTTTGAAGCAAGTTTTTATTTTAAATTATAGTGTAACATCTTTTCCATTTCATATTGATACGACCACAGAAGTTCTCCATAATAAGGCTAGTATTGTTTGCACACTGTTTTATTTGTGGGAACTGAGATATATATATATTTTTTATTCATTTGCCCTTCTTCCTCTTATTTCTCGATACGCATTTCATATTACTAATTTGTTTTATTCAGTGTGAACAATCCGTGAATGGTAAGATTCATTATATTATGTCTGTTAGAATAGGCCTGCTGATGGGGGTGCCAGGTCATCTCGAATTAAGTCAATATTAAAATAAGTATTATTATTACTATTATTATTATTATAAATGTATTTTTGTATTTACTATTATTATTATTTATTTATTTTATTATTAGAACCATATTGCTCTTTTTGTCTTAACGTATTTTTGTTAGTGTACTAATTGAGTCACCCTCAAACAAATTGCCGTTTTACCTCCTCGACACGATCCCCTGATTGAACATTCAATTTCGGTTTTTCTGAACGACTGGTTTTCCATGGCTTCATACCACTATTATAGTTTACGAAACCGCATAAGAATCATGAGTTTTCTCGTTTTGTGATTGTATGTGGGTTTTTAAGTTGGTGGAACGTATTGAATTTGTAATGAGTGTTACCATTGTTCATGCCCTACTTCAACATGTTTTCAGTTTTTTTTTTAATAGAAATGGACTGAGCTGTTGTAAGGTAGCAATACCTTTGTCTTTAAATGCTAGAGACGAATGAAAATAGCTTATGTAAGAAGTGTTACCCGATTCAATTTTCCTCAAACGTATTTTCACTTTTCTTGCTGTCTTCCCTCCTCGATGTCTGGTCGGAAATTAGTCGTAGGGGTAAAATATGAGACAATACTTCATCCCCTATACATCACCCTCCTCCCACCCGTTAATTCTTATTTGGAGAACACTAGACCGGTTAACACTCCTTATCACGGTTTCCTGTGACAAAGATTCAAATGAAATTCCTGTCTCGAATTCTTTTTTAAATTCTGAAACATCCTCTAGACAGTTTCATTTAGATGTTGAGCTAACATTCATCCGCCAATGGCGATTCATTTTGGGCCTTTTCATGTCAAGAAGTCAAAATGTTGGATGCAGAATATGGGTTGTGACAGTCACACTCCTTGCTTTTCCCCACTTTTTTTTACATAAACATGAACGTTAAGTTCCACGATGTGTACATAGGAAATATTTAGGGTGGCGCAAAAACTCACATGGGTTTGGGCACCAAAATCTGAAAGAAAATTGCTTGATATCTCAACTAGTAGTGTCTTTCTCAGGCCTGTGACACCAAAACTGCATTTTTTTTTAGAATGATCCAATTAGTAATTATTACATATTTAGAATTTTATTTCATTGAATGGAAAAGAAAGCTCAACTCCCTTCTCTGCCTCGAAAAATAAAACATTGTTATTCTTATTACAAAAATAACGAAAATTACGTACAAAAACATTATTTTTTGCGATGTGCAGCTAGAGCGCCTTTACCGGCCAACGACTTACTTCCAGACCGCCGGACAGTGACACGTTGCATAAATAATCTCTCTTTATAATTTTTCCAAAAAATAGGATTATTTCCATTTAATTCATTTAGCCTCTTTTTCTGTAACTCCCTTTTTTCTCCTAACTTTCTGTATCTCCCTTTTTTCTTTCTTTCTTTTCACACAACTGTACGAAATTGTTTATTACTAGGGTTCGGATGTTTATGACCTAAAACAGTAGAAAATATGACTGCAAATATGCCCTTAAAATGACTAAATATGACCAAAACCCCTAAATATGACCTAATGAAATAACTAAAAAAAAAAATTAATGTACAAGTTACATCACATGAATTCAATCAGATAATCACTTTTTAACAATTTTGCTGATTTACAATTGTAATTGTGATAAACTTTATTTTTAAAGAATTTGCTCTTGTTTGCTCGCTTCTTTAGCTCCAAATACTCCTAATATTTTGTATACCTTGCGAGCCCCTATAAAATATGAATAATTGCGTTAATTTTAAAATGTAAGTCACTTATTAATTTAGCATAAACATTAAATTAAGTAAATAAATTTCAAATTTTACTCGACCATGTAGTACATACACTGTATAATTGCGCTCCTTTACCGACTTTATAACTGAAATATTACCTTAATTTACAAATATGGCCGAAATATAACAAAGACCACAAAAATGACCAAAATATGACTTTAGCCTATATGCAAAATAAAAACGGTCCGATTAGGATAACAAGCATGTTATTCCTGTCAAATTTGTGTTTGCGGCGAGAACGGAGGTCAAGATAAAAATGACATGTCATAAACATCCGGACCCTTTCTTTATATTTGCAATATATTAATCCATTAATATATATATTGCTTCTGTTGCTTCTATTTCCTTTCAATTTATTTATTCTGAGGAGAGAATATAAATTGCTTGGTAGTTTAAATATTACCATGATGTTTTGTGATGTCAAAATATATTAATATTTCCCGGTTCATGAAGAATAAATATTTCTAGTTTATGTCCTTTTTATTTTTTACTGAATTAATTGGTGTTTTTGTTAGGATTTATTTTTATTTAAATTATTGAATTATTCATTACTTGAATCCACAAATATATATAAATAAAACCAAAACAAAACAAACGGACAAAAAATACTAACTTTACCTCTCTTGAGGCACCCCCAAATACGTTTGTTTTTTGGCCAAAACACGAGTAATTATCAAAACTTCTAGTAGTTACAGGTAGTTACAGGTTTGTGACCTGTGCTAGGTTGATATTACTCTAGCGGCGGCTCTGGGTTGGTAACCTGTGCTAGGTTACTTTAGGGTTAGGTAAAAGCAGTGTTATTAGTTCAGCAACGCGAATTGGTTTAACAGAACTGCACTGTTTTCACACATTTTATTTAATACATATTGCGAAATACCAACTTTCGTCTTGGTGGCGAACATAATAGCTGCGGAGAGACTTATTAATGACTTTTTACTTAAATTTTAACCAACACTCATTACTGTTTTTTGTGTAATGTGGATCGCTTTCAACTGCATAGACAGCCTTCTTCAGCATCAGCTTGTGCCTATGCAGTTGAAAGCGCTCCAGCAAGGCAGGCCTAATTCACATTGCCAAAAAAGTAGTAGTTAGTGTCAGTAAAAAAGTTTATCAATACGAGTAATAATTTTCATCAGAAAACTGAATGTATAATATTCAAGAATTTGTAGGCTATATTTCGTTTTTATACTTCTTCAATTCGCTCCTGCGTCCAATGAATTAATGTTCGTCAGTTATTGAGCAACATTTTTGTCACTTGGATGACTGGTTTTTTAGCGCAACTGTTTCTTGGTCCAGCAAAACATCGTCCTCTAACAAGTTGACCTGTCATACCGACCTGTATTGTCACTGGCCATGTGTATGCAATGCTTGAATCCATTGGTTCATAAAAAGTCCTACACTGAATTCATAAAAACTCTCTACAACGTGTCCAAGAAATCGCAGAATACACGTTCTGACGGCTTGTAAGCCTGTCTCGTATCTAAAAACTATTTACATTGTTTCACTGCACTCTATTGAAGGCGTTCCAGAACGTTGCATGGTGTGGGCCACGTTATATTGTTATAAACTCTGTGGCGCTACATCCCTGAAGGACAATATACGTTCATATTTTATCCTGCTTTCTTTAATTAGTTCCTTCAATTATCTACAATACGTAATATATAATATGCTATAAATATATACATAATATATCATTGTAATATGCAATAAATTATACTTTATAAGCCTAGAAAAGTCTAACACATTTATATTATGAAACTAGTTGGACCAATGCTGAACCCGTCGGTAGAGGGTTCAACCAAGATCTTTCTGGTGGCACCAGAGCCTCGGGTCAATTCGGCCATTAGCAGAAATAATACCTGAAGCAATCCTAAAGGTGGCAGTTGCGGTTGTTGCTTATGGCTGGCAATCTTAATTATTTGAAGTAGGCTACTGATTTTCTAAAAATCCAGGATTCTCAGCTTTTGGTCTCCTAGGGGGCTCCAAGAACGCGAAGACAACTGTGGATTGATAAGTAGCGGCTCCAGTTAAGAAAACTATCAGTGTGGGATTCTGCATGCTGACTATGGTTTCCAATCCTGAATGCTGTCGCTGAAGTAGTCAAAAGACCGAAGAAGATGATTTAACTTACATTTATGGATTATCATACGTAATGCCACGAGAGAGTTGCAAACCGCCGATAAATTCATGATCAACGAAGTCGCTAGGGAATTTCTCTAGACGCATTCCACGACATGAGTTGCATTTATAATGGGTCCTTTCAAGTAAAATCAAATAAATATATAAATCAATAATACAATAATTCTATATTGAATTATTTGAACAGGATTTTACATCAAGACAATACTATTGATAAATGATGCAAAATGTTGCACAAACTTTCTCGCATATATGTGTTAAAGCAGCGTTTCTCAACCTTTTTGAACCCGAGGACCTCTAAAATGTCTAAAAAATTTTACGGACCCCTAATTTTACATCCCATTTTTAAAAGAAGGCCTATATTCTTAGTATTTGGGGTATTAATTATAGGTCATTATAACTAAATATGTGAAAAAATCTTACTTCTTTACTTTCGACTTGCTTTATATTTTTTAATTATGTCTGCGGACCATCTGTACCATCTTCGCGGACCACCAGTGGTCCGCGGACCATAGGTTGAGAAACGCTGTGTTAAAGGATAGCACAGAAAAGAGTAAATTATAGAGACAAATTTTATTTATTACATTTTCATAAAACTAACAAGTATCTAGAACGGAAAGCATCAGGGTCGGTCTTTATGTTCAATGCTTCTACCGTGAAATAGTATTAGTAATAATTTCATTTCATTTATTTTATTTATAGATGCTATAGACAATTTTTTACAAAGACAATATTTTAATAATAATAATATTAACTTGGGGTTTGCATGCTTTCCTCAATCTCAAAGGCAAAAATGCAGGATACACTGAGCTATCGCCGAACAATAGAAGCAAATGCTGCACGAATGACTCATTACAAGAACCTACTGGTAAATTTGGGTGGCCACGAGGTTTGATTTGAACCCAAGACCTCTTCACTATTATCCTGTACCATCACGCTCTAATTATTTTGGTGTGTTCAATACGACTGTGGTAAACCGACTAATTTCACAACAATAATTAGATTATAGTATTCTTGTTGTTATGGGCAACAGAAGAATATTGATATTTTAATCCAAATGTATGTTCTGAAATTCGCATTCTAGTCATGTTATTTCGTTTATATCTTGATACCTATTAATATTAGCAAGAAATGTATTCAACAAAAAATGTTCTTTTTAATTTTCTCTACAACTTGCCTCTGCTAAGTTTCTATGTATCGTCCAATGTAATGGAGATAGCCTAGAAAAATTTAAAATGGATACGAGTGAAGTACCCCCTAAGACATTTTTACAGAAATACAGATATAGCTATTTCATTAGTCATATATAAGAGTTTCCAATTTTAAATTGTTATTAAAATCGTTAGAGCAAATTTGTCAAAAATCAAAATTTTCCAAAAAGTTTTTATGAAAAGTCCCCTTAATTTTTCAGTTATAAAACTCAAAATTCTGGGCGGTTCCATAAAATTTCGAAAAGTCCTTAATTCAAAGAATTAAGTAAATACAATGGCCGGTGTGAATAAAAACGAGTAGGACAAGTAAATACTTGAACATATCAAAATAACAAGTAAACGCCAAAATTGAAGTGAATAAAACAAGCATTTACTCTTACTCGCGAGTAAATACTTGAGAGGCTAGTAAAACCCGGAAAAATGCCAATTTTGGTGTGAATAAACGCAAGTAAATACTTCTGTAGGAAGTAAATACTCGTCTATTCGCAAGTCAACCCGACCCCAGACTTGCAGTCGTACTTGTACACGAAAGATGGCTGCATTTATGAACCTGCGTGGTGTGAAACGTTATAGAGACCGGCGTGATATATGTCCCGATCTATCTAAGGGACTATTACGGTTTGAGAGCGAAAACGTAGATTTTCTCACTTCGCACTTTCTTGATGAAAACACTGATGCAAGGGGTGGAGGATTAACTGCACGGAAAAAGATGGAAATTTTTCTGAGATACGTTAGTGATCCAGGATTCCAAAGTGGTGTTGCCAACGACATGGGGGTTGAAAGAAGTACAGTCAGCAGAACATTTTCAAGTGTATTGGATAAAATAGTGTCGAAGTCTGAAGATTGGATTACATTTCCACGCACTATTGAAGATATGGATCAGGCCAAGGCAGATTGGGCTTCAAAATTTCGCATTCCGACTGTCATTGGTGCTATAGATTGCACTCACGTGCATATTATGAAGCCTTCGGAATTCGGCGACGAGTATGTGAACAGAAAAGGAAAAACAACAATAAACATTCAGATGACTTGTGACGCTAATGAAAAAATTACAAGTGTGGACGCTCAATGGCCAGGGAGTGTACATGATGGCAGGATTTGGCGAGTGAGTGGAATTCAGGATGTGGTGCGCCAATATGATGGTGATGTTTGTCTCCTTGGTGATAGCGGATATGGAATTACTCCTTGGTTACTGACTCCTTTTGACGAACCAAGAAATGCTCGTGAGCGGAATTACAATTCGACCCATGCTCAGGAAAGAGTAATAATTGAACGAGTTTTTGGCCAGATGAAACGTCGTTTTCCCATACTCTCGAGCCAAGTTAGAATAGCAGTCAAAAATGTTCCCAATGTAGTAATAAGTTGTGCAGTGCTTCACAATGTAGCAAAACATTTGAATGATCCTTGGGAAGTGGAAGACGGAATCGAAAATGGTGTGGCTGAAGAAAATGTACCTCTATATAATTTGGATCGGAATGAAGTTATAAATAGACGACGTGGTCAGCAAAAACGATTAGAAATTAGTAATAATCTGATGATGTAAATACACATTTTTGACATGGAAATAAATTTAATCCTATTTCCTTTCCTCCAATTGCAATCGCATAATGTGAAAAATAAAATAAAAAAGTAATAAAAAATTAATAAAAAAACAAAAATATATCTTTTTAAATAAGTATGTCACATGTGCGCATAGGCCTACAGTATGTCAGGTTTAACATGGCCTGGTGGAAAAGCAAATGGGCATATACCACCAGCCTATGAGCCCTCCACCGGTCATGCCATACCCGACAAACTGTGTACAGCTGTGTACGTGACGTACGTCACGTGACTGTGTACGTGACGTATATTATATACTTATTTCTTTTTGTATTTTTGTTTTTTATTTATTTTATTATTATTTTTATTTTTATTTTATTTTTTTTAGAGAAAAGGAATATTTCAGGAAAGGAAACAGGATACAATTTATCTCAACAACAAAAATTCTTTTATGACATCGTCTTCTTCAACCTCAACGCGTTGTTCAACGGACTCCGTTCGTCTGTGTTGTGCAGCTCTTAGGTTCAACTCCGTTATCATCAGTTGTTCACGTTCAGCCTGAAGTCTTGTTAGCTTAATTTGTTCAAGTAATAATAAACGCTGCAGCTCACCAGTTGTCAACTTTGACGTCTCTTCAGTTTCAGTTGAGAGTTTCAATTTCTTATCTTTTTTCAACTTCGTCGCATCGCTCTTACGTATGCAAGTCACTGGTGTGATGGGCTGGTTTGATGCTAACATGTCAACGGGGTCATCTTCGTCTTCCCTATTCTCATTCTCCTCATTGAGTTCAGACGTAGAACTTGCTCCCAATCCAACGCATGAAGCCCCAGGTATTTTGCAATAAACTGGGTTCTCGTTTGAATCGCAAATTTTTAGGAAATCTGCCTCCCATGACAACAATGTTATTGGTTTATTTCCAGTTGCGTTGACATCAGTTTTTTTCTTGACTGCGGTTTTCATATTGTTCAATAGCTTTTTTAACTGTCCAACACTAGTTTGCTTCCCAACGTTTTTCGAAAACTGGTCGGCTAAACATCCCCATGCCTTCTCTTTAGCAGATGCAACTTTAGGCAACATGGATTTATTTAGCACAACACTAAAGTCTTTCAATAACGCTACAAAAATAGCTCTATTGTCACAACCGGAAGTCACACTACTTTCATCCATAGCTGCAAGAGGACAAAACAAACGGGAACGACAACTGACTTGTGAGTAAGCGGCGAAAACAGAACAAGTCACAACAGGAAATGATGCGTAGTCTGTGTGGCGCTACAAGTATTTACTTGCCTTGTTTGTGAATTCAGTTGTCTCGCGAGTAAATACTTGCTAGTATACCCTCGGGTTGACGAGTACACGGTCACAAGTAAACTCGACGCTTTATTCACATCGGTTTACTTGGAGTTTAAATACTCGTTACACTTTACTTGTCAGTAAATACTCGTCGTACTCGTTTTTATTCACACCGGCCAATGAACCGTTTACCCGCTGACGGACGGACAGACAGACAGACAGACAGACGTAATTCCACAAACACTTTTTCGGTTTCTAGATATCGTATTTCTGGTGTTATTTCAATTTCAATTTTTGTCACGATTACAATACTTTCTCTATACTACGTAGCCTACATGCGAAAAAGTAAAAGGCGTCCGTGATATATATATGTATAGATATATATAACCGATGTGGCCGATTTCTCTTAACAAAACACGTTCGTATGTGAGAATAACAAAAATAGGCCTACATGGCAGGAAAATAAGATCGTATATAAATGTTTTTTCTTATATTTCGTAATCTATGTAGATGAGTGATTTTCTATACGCCCTCCAATGATATGAACAATCTCAAGACTCCTCTAGAAGTATCATCATTTCTTAGTGTCGTTTAAAGAATATAATAGTATTAGTTGCTCACAAAACCGGAATGAATTTGACATCTTCTTCCAACCGCTTAAGTAATTGGTATATTTAATCTATTGCTACACGAAAGGACAAAAACTAGTTTAAGTAACTGAACAATTACTAAAACATTTATTGGCCCCAGATTCTACAGTAGAATTATCACATATTCCACCGTAATTATGTTTCATTTAAGTCACACTTCCTTTTATGTTGTTATTTGCGCTGTAAATTTGACGCTAGTTTTTATCAAGAAATAAAGGTTTTGAACTACTCTGGATTAATGGGAGTATGGATTATTTTCTTTTAAATAACAGAGTTTTTTCGGACCAGTAGTTGCAGTAAAAATACCTAGTCTCTTGTTCACATAAACGACCGATGTAGGGATATCATATATAATAAAATCTCGAATGAGCTATTTAAAAGATTAATGAGCAAATACAATTACACTCTGCGATCTCTTTTTCTTGCGAATTTTCTCAGAATGACGTGAAATTCCAAGGCTTATGTATGTTGCGTCTCAAAGAGTATGTGAAATGGTCTGTACATCCTTTAGATTTACCATCTTGAGATGTTTAAATGGAGGACAGACTTTCTAATCCTAATTCTATAGATTTCCTTTAATGTGTAGAAAGACTGCAGGAAAAATATAAATGTGGAATTTCACCAGCCTGTTCCTCTTTCCGGCAGAGTGCCGGCCTAGAAATTGAATTTTCAGCCTATCAGGCGTGTCATTAAGGAAAATGAGGGATCCTCGTTCATCTTGATATATCCTCAGTCCATTTTCTGACTCACAATTATATACCGTCTACCTGCCTAAGCTTGGTCTATACTATCATCTCGAAAAGCTATTGGAGTATTTTCCTATTGGGGACATAGCTCCTCAAATTAATAAATACTCATGTTTACAGCAAAGTTCTTTCTTACGTCGCTTTTGTGGGGGGGGGGGGTCACTTCTCGACTGATAAGGACGCCTTTCAATGAATAGCATTTATACCATCGGAGAGTAATGATATGGTTTACCGAGCCATTCAGTAGTCAGATGATAGTTCAGTACATTAACTGCATTCTTCAGAACTGGAAGATCATAACGAAATGAAATTTTATATACGAGTTAAGCGTTTCAAAAAATAATAATAATAAACAAAAAATAGAACGAAACATAGGCTAATTGCTGACAAGTTCCTCTTCTCAATAGGCATTTTAATTTATCAAGATAAACGACTTCCACCGCTGTGACATAGGGGATACGATCGCTGTCTTTTCGCAGAGGCCCCCGAGTTGGATTCCTGATCGCGACAAGCTTGTTAGGTGGGGTTTCTTCCGTGATTTTCTTCCTGTGAGACGACTGTCTGGACACTTGAGGTCCTTGTGGTCCCCAGATATCATCTAGCCGTCATTATCCCTTATCCCATCCGCGTTTTGTTCGGAATGGGTGCGAGTGTTACTGTTATGTGTCGTCCTATGTGTTTGTATTTTCTCGGAGTTGGCCCCGGCATTGGGCTGACCACTCATCCGGGGAGCCGGATGTTTATATGTGATCCATAGGTACTCCCTCCCCGACAGGTAGCGATTCTGTAAGGACTGGGCGGCGTGGACCACATAAAGGTCTCTACAACGAGGGAGGTAACACGTAAAGAAAGGAGATTTAACAAATATGTAACCCTCAAAAGTTCTGCTTAAACTTGATGCATTAAAAAAATATGTTAATACCCATAATTTTCATTAAAAGCTTACCCCTTCAAATATATTTTATTAGCAGTTTCGCAAACGACACTGAAAAACGTAGTCATACAGCAACTTGCTCTTGCGTGGACTGAAGTATGAACTTTAAAAAAGCATGTCTAGAATATATAAAGTAAAATAGTGTCTCATGTCAAAATTTTATATCCGTTATGTTGGTAGAAACGCAGGATTTCCACACTACTCGCGAGTCACCAGATGGAGAATTAGAAGAATTTAGTATTTTGCACATAAGAAAAATTGAATGAAGGACACCCCAAATTGTTAGCATTTCGACATACACTCCATCTGCTTTTCACTTCTTCCATAAAAACTAGAGACCTATAATAAAGAAGATAATGGCTGAATACCTCAGGCACTGTAACGTTCGTGTTATGAACATGAGCCATAAATTTGACAAACAGTAGTTTACCTTTGCTTTATGGCCTGTTTTTATTTCTCTGCCCCTCTTCGGACGAGGTCATTTTGCAACCAAAATATTTAAGGTATTATTCAGTAATTACATTTCCTAGAAAGTAGAGTCGTCTGGATTAATTTCATGTAGTTTAAAAATCATTAACTTTGTAATACAAATTCTCTCAGTCACTCTTGTTTATGTATTTACTCTTCACTTCCCTGTCTATTTTCTGCACTTGTCATTCGGAGGGTTTTGATAGATGCATTAATAACTGCAAAATGTACATGTAATTATGTAATTTAAAAAATTCATTTTCTTCAGATAAGGGTTATAATATTGAATATGTAATAAAGTTCCGCCTTAAAAAAAATATATATGTATATATATATATATATATATATATAAAAGGCTTTGCCCTGACTGACTGACAGGAATCAACGTAGAGCCTAAACTATAACAGGTAGAGACTTGGAATTTTGACAGTACCCTCGTTTAATAATGTAGGTGCTCACTAAGAAAGGAATTTTAAAAAAATTATTTCAAATACCAAAAATCAACTGTTTTTTAGTATAGTTAATCCCTTTTTACACAGAATTATCAAATCCGAATCACAGAACATATTGTTGCTAATGGTATCAGATGGGTTTGGAAATAAATGAAATGCAAGTTTGGCAAATAAGAGAAGTTATCAATATAATTTCCCTTTTTACACAGAATTATCAAATCCGAATCACAGAACATATTGTTGCTAATGGTATCAGATGGGTTTGGAAATAAATGAAATGCAAGTTTGGCAAATAAGAGAAGTTATCAATATAATTTCCCTTTTTACACAAAATTATCAAATCCAAATCACAGAACATATTGTTGCTAATGGTATCAGATGGGTTTGTAAATAAATGAAATGCAAGTTTGACAAATATGAGAAGTTATCAATATAATTCATGTTATAAATGAATATTATAGAATGAAATCCACGAAAATAATGCATTCACATAACTTTCTGTATCCATTAGAGTTAAATTTCCATTATAACATAATTTTACATATGCCTTGTTTTGCTTGTAACATTATTATTATTTTCTTTGATGACACTTATGCTTTCTATGAAGCCTATACTTTTTACTTATTTAATTTATTATTATGATTAGCCTTAACCTTAGTCTTAGTATTAGTCATAAGTCTAGTATCCACTACTTTGCTATTTATGTAAACCTACATTGTATATATTTTCTGAAACCTAGTTGAGTGGAAGAGAAGGCCTTATGGCCTTAATTCTGCCAGGCAAAATAAATCATTTACTACTACTACTACTATCCTGCACATAGAGAAAACAAAACGAGGTATAGTAATTAATGTGTATATTATTATATCGCAGGTTTTTGGAGAGAGAAGTATGAAAGTGATATTGCTTTCTGTTTAATTTCATCCCCAAAACAATTTTATGGTAACATGAGAGTGAGAAATAAATATTCCGCAAAGACAATACAATTTTATGTTACCAGAATTTATGTTTCTTCATATTTGAACCCCTACCAGGCTTGCTGTGTACTGTACAAGCGATGGGATGCAAAATTCTACTTCCTCTATGAGCCATAAAAAGCTATAGGCTATGAAGCGTTTTCTGAGGAAATAGCCTAGTTTGAGTGTGATTAGTCGTTTTTCCTATTTCAATTTATAAATACCTATATAAGGACCTAGAATTTTAAAATCGAAAGTCCTTCATAAGTTAATTTACAATTACAAAATACAAAACCCGGGCGAAGCCGGGCCTTTTAAGCTAGTATTAATATATTGGAAAGCTTTCAAATTTATAAGAATAATATCCTTAATGAAAACACAACTGACCAAAATCATTTATTTGACCTTACTACAACTGTGACCTAGGTTACCAAATAAACAAAAACATAAACAACATTATATCAGAGGAATTCTGGTGTTCAATACCACTCGACAGAAGTGAAGATGGCGCATCAAATACGCCGAAATGCATATTCTTTTTAAATAGTGACACAGTCATCTTGGTTCCACACAGAAGAAACCAGCTTTCATCTACATCTTTATATGTGACATCAATATTTTATTTGTGTCTATCTTATAAATGCTGTTTTTGAGTGGATCCAGATAAGTTGTATGTTAAGGGTTAAGGCGGAACTTTATTAAATACTTAATGTAATTAGGCTATGTAGTTTAAAACAGAAATTTATGCATGAACAAACTAGACAATGTGTAATTTCTTGACTCAAGAAAACGATCAAATATTGAAAATGGGGAATTATTTTGACATCCATTAGTTTGATAATTTTTAACATAGTTATTGCTGTGAAAATCACAAAATATGCACAATTACAGGAATATTCTTCTTAATCCTACGCGAATACGAAAAAGTATGACTGGCATTTAAATACTGTAATGAAAAGACCGTTCGAAGATATTGTAAATTAGATAGAATCTTGACGTTGTAAAGGTACACATTATTTCATTCTCCTGTTGGAAAAAACGCTAGCCAGTAATGGAAATGGAAGGAAATATGTCTAGCATGATTTAAAGAATAGCATGGTTGCTGTTGCACCTTTATAAGTTCAAGCCCGTCTTATGGACTAAATTCCGGGCGGCGACGGAATCCTTCGAAAGGACATTAAAACAGAAGATGATGTGTTGTTGGTTTACGGCAAGCTAGAACGATAAGGGCTTCAGGCAAAATTATAAGCAGTTTATTCAAGTCTTTTAAGATTCTTCTAGAGGCCGATGGGTCAACTAAGCCTCCATTCACACATCCTATTAGGAAAGAAATTTTTAGTGTCCACTCCAGTGGCGGTTCAGCATTGAAGAGTTTTCATCGCAGAGTCACATATTACTTCCTTAGCAATATGCATTTTTCAAAGTTGATTATTTCGTTTATAAAGATTCTATAATTTTTTATAATGCCTAGATTGATCATCAGCATTCAGCCCTAATTGAATATTTAACTCCTTATACTTGTTGGACAAGCTTTTTTTTTATCTGCTAGATTCCCCGCCCCCTTACCATCCGCCGATGCCCTATGGATGCGTTTTCAGCCTCCTTAGCATTCCTTGTGTTCTTTTTGAACGTGCTGCTGCAGCGCTTTACGGTCGCGCTTTGCGCTTCTAGAGAATGTTTTGACTAGCGAGATCAATTGGCGCATTTGGAATCGGCGAGATATCTCGTATTAGATAGTTTTCCCTAACTTAAAGCTTGTTTTTTTCGGGTTTCATTATTCGTCCTAGGCGAGCCTGTATAAATGTAGTTAGAAAATATAGGGTGTAACAAGATCAAGTTTAACTTAGAAATAAGAGTTCATAAGGACAATAGGCTACGTGTAATAGTTTAATATGGCTAGACCCTTAATAAGTATAATAATTGCCATATTTAATCTGAGGACTATAATTAATTATAAGATATATATTAAAAGGATATGGTAAAATACATTTATTAAACATTTAATGTATTAATGGGATCAATATTAAATAGAATATTGCAGTAATAGTGAAGATGAATATTTCTAATGGTAAACTTATTCTACTGAAAGCAGACAGAAACCCCTGCGAACATGTCAGGAATTTGCTGATAAGAATAGGTAAGATCATTTACAATGGAGAAGAGACAGTTAGTCATTAGTAGGGACCGGATTTTTAGGTTTTTAAAAACACTGTTTTAGGTTTTCCATTAGGTGAAATAGTTTTTTTTTAGGTTTTTTGTCCAAAATATCGTTTTTGGGTAGAATAATTGGTTTAATGAATTTGAATGTGCTACATAGGATTCAATACATAATACTTGTAAAGTTTAACTTAACAAAATTTAATTAAATTTGTGTAAACTTGCTTTAGGACAATATTATACAATTGAAGAAAGAAAGCATAAACAATGAAAAGAAGCAGTGAAAATAAGATTGCCTCACATTTCCTGGTTACAGTATATCACTAAATATCTTTCAAGATTCTCAACTGTGAAGTTCTTCCTGTTATCTCTTAGAATACTTTTCAAGGCAGAAAATGTCCTTTCAACCTCACATGACATCAACAATGGTTTTTCGTACGAATATTTTAAAAGGAATACGCAGGTACTCTTACACTTCCTCTCTTGATCCTGTCATCCTAGACGACATTGGGTTGAACGAAACGCTGGTGGTATTAATTTCAACCCGACAAAAATTGTCTCTCCGCAAAATATCGATTTCTCAACTGACAAACAAAAAAGACAAAAACGTAGCCTAAATTAGATATTTTAGGTTTTTTATACCGTTTAGGTACATTTAGGTTTTTATACCCCATTTAGGTATTTTTAGGTGCCACAGAATTAATGTGGGTGAATCCTATGGACATGATTCGAAAAAGTGTGTGATCGCTTTTTGTTTTGGAAGTAAGGAAAAAATAGGTAAAAACCTAAGAATCCGGTCCCTAGTCATTAGGAACAAGCAGAATGGTGAACATTTGATAATTCCACAAAAGCTTCCCAGTGAAAACACGAAGAAGTTGAAAACGAAAATCATTTCACCTTTTAACTTGAAAATTGAGTAGTCCAGCCAATAGAATTAAAGTACTGTAAACCATTTTGGGTTCTGACCTATCCGATTCATGCTTACAGGGACTTTGAGTTTATTAAGAAAGCCCTTTAAATTATTCTGTAACGGCACTCTACCAGGATCGTTGCTGCACGATGGACAAGGAGAAGGCCGCTCTGATCATGAATAGGTAAGTTAAATAAACTAGGCCTAACATCTCATTCATAGTAGAGACAAGCTTCGCGTAATGCATTTAATTATTAGTCTCTGCGTTTTCACAGAAGTCATACGATCAGTGTTTTTGAACTAACTTATTTATAGTCTTTTTAGTGGCGCACAAGGCCACCAGTGTTAATTTAGGGAGCAATGAATAATATTGCTACAATTAATTGTCCTATTTCCCCTGATGGGGCGGAACCCGATTTCCTTGTAATTTCCCAATCCCCTGAGCAAAAACAGGTGAGACTGCTAAATTATAAATTTTATCAGTGAATTAAGATTGTACTGATAAGCCATCAAACGGGAAGGGAAAACTCATCTAAAAGAGTAATACAGGATATTCCAACAATCCTGTCCCCCACAGCAAAGAAAGTCTCCGGGGAATGAGGCGCAGGGGGGAAATTCCCTAACGCCTAATCTTTTATGGTACACGAGACAGGTCAGCTCAGCTCAGCTCAGCTCAGCTCAGCTCAGCTCAGCTCAGCTCAGTTTCAGTTTACATCACATTCAAAAACATCTGGTCAACGTCTGGTGTCACAATATAAGGTAAGCAAACAGCGGGGCGCATGTTTTTTTAATTATCATTCTGTAGCATGTTTTCTCTTTCGCACACACCCTCTTGTCCTTCTTGCACGGGTACGAACCCACACAATCCTTCCACGGACTTACTCTCTGTTGGCGGACAGAATAATACGAGGGCAATTCAATAATTAAAGATAAAAACTGACCTGGAGAGAAAAAAACAGTTTATTTTTACAAAACAAGACTTCCTACTTTTCAACATAATCCCCATCAACATTTATGCACTTGTCCCAATGGGTTACTGGTTTTTTTATACCGGCTGCAAAGAACTCTTTTGTCTTGGTCTCGGAGCCAATTATTATTATTATTATTATTATTATTATTATTATTATTATTATTATTATTATTATTATTATCCCACAAATTTATTGACATCCTCGTTATCCTGGAACTTCTTCCCACGTAGTGGACCAAACAAATGGAAATCAGAGGGTGCTAAATCGCAACTTCAACAGGCCGGCCAGAACGGTGTTCAACAGTCACTGATGCTCGACCACTTTTGAACTGTTCTACCCACTTGTAAAAATTCCCACGGTTCATACAACTTTCACCATACACTTTAGTCATTCTACAGTATATATTAGCTGGTTTTTCACCTTCAGCAATCAAAAAACGAATCACAGAACGTTGGTCCAAGAAGACCCGACATCGTTAAGCTTAATTTTGAGGTTATGAACATCAATGTTGGTCCATCAGCTGATTAGAACTCATCCCAGTGATGCCAACTTAAATTCCTAAATGTATCGAACTTGTACTACCAACTGTCTTTTCCCCAGACCAATTTGTCTCTTTAATGATTGAATGACCCTCGTAGATACGAGCATTAACTTCAACTTTCGGCATAGGTGATGACCAGGCTTTAAAACTTAGTGCCCGATCGAATATGTTAACAGCAACCGTACTGTACAGACTTTGCTCGGCGTATGCCCTAGCTACCATATGCTAGTTTACGTGATAGTAAACAATCCGGAATACAGATATAGGAAGACCACAAAATAACTTCTCATTATCTAAACTCACATTACAAGCATGCAAAACGATACTTTCTCCTGTTTGTGTATAATAGTCCCTCCCAAATGTTTCAATATATGTTTGCGTTTTAGAACACTTTACTTTCGGCATGCCGAATACGTATTATAAATTTAAACATGCACAATGACAAGGTACACTGTTGACCAATTTGAGAGGCACCGTACTATGAGCGCATTCACTTCTCGGTACTACTATCAATGACTGTCTTATCAGCCTACGCAATCACCCTCCACCCCCTATACTCAGGTTGTTGGTAACCGGAATCAACTCCCTCTGTGGGTTCGGGCACTAAGTTTTAAAGCCTGGTGATGACAGATGTAGCCTACTAGGCTAACAATAAGATACTCCGAGGGAGAAAGGCGGGCATAAAAAAGCGAGATAATTAACTGCCACGCTGGCTTTTGGCGACTGATCAGGTGTAGAGCAAGTGTAGGCATGGTTATAGCGTAGAGCTGAATGTAAACATGTAGAATTGATGTGATATATTTTGTGTTTTATGGTTCTAAGTTATGGGAGAGTGTGGAAATAATATTCTTTGAAATATCTTACAATGAATCCAACGGATGGTTCAGTGTGTACCTTAGTTCAGACGTTGTTTCCAGCGATGCGATCTCACAGTCTAGGTAATTACTGATATAATAATAATAATAATAATAATAATAATAATAATAGTAATAGTAATAATAATAATAATAATCATAATCATAATCATAATTATAATTTATTTATTTTCAAAACTGCCACTGGGTTGTGGGCTCATTTGCAATGTAACAAAAGAAATAATAATAATAATAATAATAATAATAATAATAATAATTGTAACAATAATATTTGTCATTAATGCCCTGACACTTAAATTATTATTATTATTATTATTATTATTATTATTATTATCACCTATATTTTTTCAATTATTAACTATAATAAATTATAAATTTTCCGTAAAATGTACTTGGCGAACTGCATCTTGTTGGCTTTTTTTATTGAGTTTACTTTTAAAAAACATAATTATAATTAAGGTATTTTTTAAGTCGAAACTACCGGCATACTTAAACTGATCCGCCACTGTAAACATTTGCTTTGTGATCTGAAGCATTGGCATTTAACACACATGCTAATTTCAGGCAGAGAACTAAAAGCTAATTGCAGCCCCGGTTCTGTATTTTATTGCCCGAACCTGAAGAAACGGACACGTGTATAAGATAACGCACACGTCTCTAAATGCCCCACATCTTGTGGCTAACCAGTCAACCGTTCAATATATGCATTCAATGGTTCCTAACTTCACATTTTCAATACCTACACGCAAAAAAACCTGTCCAACTCGTCCAAGTGAGTGCCGTTTAATTTTCGGGCAGTTTATCCTTTCGATTTATTAGAATTGTTACGTTTGGTAAGCATTACGCTATACCAAGATGCAACGTGGTGAATTTTAAGGTAGCTTGATAGCTCAGACTACCGGCTGCGTGGTCTTGTGGTTAGCGTCGCTGTCTACAGATCCGTAGGCCCGGGTTCGATCAACGTTACCTCCTCGGATTTTTCAAAGGTAGGGAGGTCTGGAAGTGGTACTCTCGGCCTTGTAATTCAATCTGAGAAGCTACTCGATAGAGAAGTGGTGGCTGCGGTCGTTAAAACCCCTATTATCGACCGTGCTGACCAAATGCCCCCAATCCTGCCATCTGCCTATACTGACCAGCTATGGCAGAAAACCTTAACTCCAGCTGTCACAGTTTTGAGTAAATCGCCTAATTGTATTTTGACCTAGGCCGCAACTTTTAAAATGTGTTTTATATATTCTAATATGATGAGTTGAAATAGTGGGTCGTACCCTTTTGCGTCCCAAACAACCCTCGTGCGTCCGGTGCAATTTGACGTAAACAATTCTCGTGCGTTCCATCTTGAACAAGATCGATACATCTATCTGACAAAGCCTTGAAGAGTATACAAGCAGAAACATATATTCACACACGCTCAACAACCGTTGTCAATGCCAATAAAAATGAAAAAGAGGCCTCCTTGATAGAAAAAATGGTTGAATAAAGAACTGAAGGACTCAGCAGACTGGAATATGTGCGAACGGTATCATTTAAGTTCCTACCAACCACAAGAAAGTAAACTGGTAGCCAAAAGGCAAAGATTAACTTCATTCTCCGCTTCAATTTTATTTAATATTGACAGTAATGCAAAGGATTGAAATTTTTGGGGTGTGTAGCAGTTCGCCTCCTCGCGGTACACCTGGGTAGCCTAATGCTAAACGAACTGCACGGTACCAATTATTAATTTTACCTGTATTCCATGGGACGCATTTTGGTCATTGCTGTAGAGAGACCCGGGACGCAAACGGGTCATTGAATCTGAGGATCTATGGACGCAAAAGCCTAGTTTAGTGGTTTTGGGACGCAAAAGTCCAGACCCCGAAATAGTGTGCAAAATTAAACGAGAGCTCTAAATCATTCAAAAGGTGTTCAATTATGGAAATACGTGGAGTTATATTTTCATACTATTTATTTACTTCATATAAAATAAAAATACTTCACGTCTCAAAAAGAAGCAAAATTACCTTAAGTACATCAACTTGAGGTATAATTTCTTCCTATTCGGATTATATTGTAACATTTCTGTTAAAAACTAGTACAGTATTTATTGCAGTGTCTTCTTCCCTCAAAGTAGGACAGTTTTACCTTTATTAATTTAACCAATAATGAATATTTGAGTTATATCGTAATTCCCAACAGCAGATAGTTTCAAAATATTTAAAATTAACTGTTAGAGCCAGTTTTATGTGTAGAGTAGGCCTACGTTCTCTGGGCCAGTTTGACGTGCTAAGAACGCTTTGAGCATGCCAGTTTAACTCAAATATCTCAGTCATGTTAAATAAGTTCGAAGTCTTCCACGGCCGATGTCATAATATAAACTGACTGTATTGGGCCGCGTCGTGTTTTTAGCGTCTAACATTTCGGACATCCTGTCGTGTCGTTCTTCGGAGAAAGATTCACACTAAAAAGAAGTGACTGTGAAGAATCAACAGTCGCAGTGGGTGCATTCTTTAAAGTTTTAATAGTTTCTCGACAGATTTCACTGATCTTGTACCCATCTTCCCTGTTCATGTTATGAGGATGTTTAATCATTTCTATTTATAACATAAACAGGGAAGATGGGCACAAGATCAGTGACATCTGGCGGGAAACTATTAAAACTTCAAAGAATGCACCCACTGACGTCATGACAACTGCGACTGGTGATTCTTCACAGGCACTTCATTTTAGTGTGAATCTTTCTCCGAAGAAGGACACGACAGGCTGACAGAAACCAAGAATTCTTGGTTTAAAGCCACGTTCATATTCCATAGGCCTACGCGGCCGTACGTGGAATGGTGAATGCAATTAACGTAACGAGATTTTTCTTTGCCATTCAATGAAGGTTTTCATATTGGATCGTGCACGGAGCTTAATGACCCAACTGCACGGAAAGCTGCAATTTCTGGAGTTCTCGCAAGAGAATTCTTTCAGACAAGTCCGAACCCTCATAAAACAGATCCCATTGTCCAGAACCCAAATGTCATGATATAACCTACACATCATCCATAGCAGGCCGGGTTTGCTAGCGGAAATGCAGGAGTCAGCCATTAAATACATTATGCTGAATAAAAATTGTCTTTTTATCTAGAAATAGAGAAAATGTCTATTAATTGTTTTGTTGCTGGCTGTCTAAAGTAATAATGCCGTCAAAGTGTCTAAATTTCCTAAAAATGAATCCAGACAGCTTAAATGGATATCTGCAATTCACAGAGAAAATGTTATATACCTGCAGATAACTCTTGGCAAGTAAACACTGTTTTTTGTAAAACCTAAGAGAATAATTTATTTATACGCCTAGTAACATTCCTATTTATTAAACGTATTATAATACCAGGCACATTAATAATAAATATTTGTCAGTATTTTGTTAAACCCATACAATGGCAGAATTGTAATTTACTAGGAGGTGCCCGCGGCCTCGCCCACGATAATTAATTGAAAAATTAAAAATTAATAGTATAATAATTATTGAAGCATTATATTTATTAACACTTGCACGCGAATCATTCTTAAACTAAATCATTAATAAGTAATGAAACAGCTAAAATTCCGGCTTTAGAGTACTTCCACGATTAGAAATCGCCACCTGGGAGAACGATCTCAGATTCGATTATGCAGTTCCAAATTGTGAACCACTGCCTTCTAAACTGTATAATTCTCGTGCGTAATTCTGGAGACAGCGGTGGATAATACGTATCGTTTCTCAACTGTTTGCTGACAGATGAATATGATGTGAATTTTATTTGATAAATTCAGTGTAATTTTGAGAAATTATATAATTTTTCAAGGGAAGGAATAGTTTGTTTGGAATTTTTATTATCAGCGATATTTCAAGAGTTAAACCATCAATAGTTTACAGTTGGTGGCCCCGGCTTCGCCCGCCATTATTAATTGACTCCAGGATTTTAAAGAAATTTACACTGGTAGGTTATTAAAAATGTTTGTGGTTCAGAGCTATGAAAATTGTAAGTAAAAATAAAATTAGAATATTTGTTCATTGTGTTCATTTCACTTAGGCCTTATATAATTAAGAAACGGTTTTCCTAATTTTGTAGTCGTCATGAAAGTTTAGACTGCGAGAGACGAACATCGCCGAGTATACCCGATGTCTCACGAAGCGGGCGAGCGAGCAAGCACGCTATTTAGGGCCGTTGAATTGTATAAGAGTAGATAGTTAGTGAAATGTATTTATTTACATTACAGCTAATGAATTGCTTACTAAATATATTATTACAATAGTTAAATAGGGTTACTCTATTAATAATAAACATTTGTTATATCACGCCTCGCTCTAAATGAGACATTTGTTGTAATTTCGTTCTGTTAATATTCTAGCTATCCCACATATTCCTTGACATATGCTTATCAGACTTTCGCAATAAACCGTGGTTTAAAACTCAGTAGTTTCTGAAATGTGGCGTATTAACTCCATCTGGCACAGCAATAATTAAAGTGGGCCTAAATCATATAATATTGACTTTGTTTAACTTCATTATCTTTTATGATTCATGTTCTTCACCTAGGATATGTAAATCTATTGAATAGTCGGAGCAATTATGTTCTCAGGTTGTACATCCTGGAGATTGTGATGAATTTTTGAATGGTACATACAAGCTTCTTTCGTCGTCGTAAAAATCTCAATAATAAAAACCTTAACATGTGAAACATGTTTTTGAAAGTTTATTTTAATAATAAATTAAGTAATTCGCACAATGTGCATTTGTTTATTCTTCACAGAATTTGGTCAGGGAGAGCCCGCGTCGTTCACAGAACATCACATGGTATCTGTCGGATTGACGTCCGCACAATTCACACTGACACTGTAACCCTGGATCATGATATTTCTTGATAGAACACACTTTATGATGGAACCCGTGTACCGCGAAACGAGTGACTATATGCCTCAACTCATAATTTGAGTTCCTCCATTCATTGAAGATCATGGCATCGGTACAATAAAAGTCCTCCCATATCATTGCCCTCTTTTGTTGCAGTTCATGTATCAGCTCGTCGTAGGCCGCTGTAGCGGGCAGAATCAACTGTGTACGGAGTTCTGCTATAAAGTAATCTTCTTTGGATAGGACATATACGAGGCGTGAAGGGGTAAATTTTGAGAGATTCATTATCTTTTTCAAATATTTTGACTTGACATTTTCTATCGCCTTTAGGTCTTTTTTCTTTAGATGACTCCAAATACGTTCCAGCGCATATGTCACCACTGGTGCAACTTTCAGCTTGAAGAGTTCAATTGCCGTGTCCATTGATAATTTCCCTTTGTGCTTCACCTCATTCATTGCAGCTACAGCCGCCGCAGTTTTCTCCTTGACATGTGTGGTAAAGACATCTCCGTGGCTTTGGAATGTCAGCCCCAGATATTTAAAATTATTTACTATTTTCAGCTCTTTTCCTTCCAGTTCAATTTTCTGATTCATCGATAATCTCCCGCCCCTTCTAAAGGTCATCATCACGGTCTTTTCCCTGTTCATAGTTATCCCGTTAGTTTTTGACCAGTTTAATAACTTATTAAAAGCTGTTTGGAGATGTTCGATCGACGCAGATGTCAGGACCATGTCATCCGCATACATGAATATGGCTACGTCTTTAGTTGCGACCGCTTGCACTACGTCCATGACTGCGACGTTGAACAGTAGAGGGCTAAGGGGGTCGCCCTGGAGCACACCATTAGTTTGTACGTTATTAAAAATACAGTACATACTTGGACCCTATGTACGATACGAGAAGCAGGACAAGAAGATTATATTGCCATTGGCAATTGTGTTCTCTCTACCATATTTTAACCGTGTTCCGGAGAAGTCCGTCAACGAGTTTTTGTAATCTTTTGTTCTGCAGACAATTTCTAGTCAAAATATTTTAAAAGAGCTGATATTTTTCTGACATAATATAATATTTATGATCAAATAAAATAAGGAAGTATGTTAATTTTTAAACAAATTACTTTATAATTTACACAACTTGCAACGTTGCATTACTTGTGACAGGCGGCCGACAGCGAAATAATAAAAGCAGTTAACTATAACAATAATATTTTTTTTATACTTCACCGTGGGGGAGGGTCCCTTAGGTCCTCAATAAATATTTCAATACATTTACCAATTTATTTTGTTATTATAAGTTTTGAACTAAACAAAAGTCAATTTTCTGTTGTAAGTAAAAACATATCGCAATGAAACCATGATAATGTTTAACTTACATAAGTACTATGTTACAATTAACGTTCGGATTTTTATTCTCTTATAAAAGGTATTTTAGCCTTTTATTTTCTTGGAATAGCTCTTTTTTTAAAACAAACGATTTTAGCCGTCTTAATAAAACAATCCTATACGAAACCTATGTGTGTCGACACGTCAGAAATCACCTGGACGCTGTCTACGGCCAGCATTGGATAGGACGGGGCGGTCCAGTTCCCTGGCCTCCTGATTTAATCTGCTTGGATTTTTTCTTTTGCGGTCATATTAAAAGCCTTTCGAGCACCTCTTGTAAACTGTTAATAAATTTTTGTTTTCTTTTGTCTTTACTTGTCTTTTCAGTTTCCTGATATTCATACTGCTTCACAAGCTAGCGCTTTAATGTGTCGTATCGTACACACATCCCTATACGAAATATGATTATTTAGGTCCCCTCTACCTACCTTTACATTTTTGACATATAGTTTGGGACCACCTGTAAAAACAATTAGTATGCACTATAATAGTATATTATGCAAAGAACCTACAACGGCCTTTATTAAGATACGAGCACGTTTATGAAACGAGCAAAGGGAGTAGCACACGACTGTTTCTGTTCGACCATAATTAAGAGATTAAATGTTGAGATTTTAGATCCATAAAAAAAGTGTGCGTGGAACGCCACGTGACAGAATTGAAACTTGTTTTAATTTTTGATTTTTCAATTTTCGACTTTCTAATTTTTTTATTTTTAAATTCTGGATTTTGGATTTTTTAATTTTTGATTTTTTTTAAATTTCGGATGTTTAAATTTGTTTGTTTTTTTTAATTTTGGCCACCTCCGAGACAACACGAACACATAGGACGAGACACACCATTCACACTCACACACTCACACACTCTCAGAACAAGGCGAGGATGAAGATGATAATGACAGCCAGATGATATCCGGGGACCACAAAGACCTAAAGCTATCTGGCGTTTGTCTCACAGGCGAGGGATAACCCCGGAGAAAACCTCACCTAGGTAACTTGTCCCGACCAGGAATCGAACCCGGACCCGCTGCGTGAGAGGATCGAACGCATCCCCTGAGCCACAGCGGTAGACTTTGTTACTATTAATGTTGTATTATTATATTATATTTTGTATTAAGTCGCGTTAATTATCAATTTCACCATAACCCCCTGTCATTCTATATCTTAATGCAGAACAAAGTTCAGTTCTTCTCTGAACACTCAACATGCTATAACTAGACCTGGGATTTTAAGGCAAATGCTTATTTTGTTCCTTATGAAATAACATGAAATTTTTTTAATATGTGGACGTTTCATGATAAATCACTTACATTTATAGAGTTTTATAGTGCCCTAAAATGCCTATTTGGACCTTTAGAGCCTATTTTACTGTTTTAGTGCCTAAAATGCCTATTTTATACTTTTAAAATAAAATTCAACTTCACAATCTCATAATGGAAATCCTTCAATGAAAAGCAGAACAGCTGAGGTGGGTTTTTCACAGAAACTTGATTATTCCAAACAATTGTCGCTAAAGGAATGCTGAATGACGGGGGAGGGGGAGGATTAAGGGGGAAAGGCTATAAGTGAATATAGTTCATGATGCCTAATTATGCAGTTAATTCTGTTACGAATAGGTATACCATGTTTCTTGCAGTAAAAAAAGACCATGTTACAGTTTAAGTGTGCATTGTAATATTTTAAAGTCTATTTTCTATCTATTTACACATTTTTAAAGCACATTTTAAGTGCCTATTTTCTCTTTTAAAAGCCTATTTACTTGTTTTAAAAGCCTATTTTAGGTGCCTAAAACTAATTTTTTTAAACCTAAAATCCCACAGCCCAACTGTTTGGTCTCTCAGATGTTTTACCGGATTTTGGCTATAGCCTAGCCTACTTAGTGTGCATATTCCAAATATGTAAACAGTTTTTCTCTACTAGCTCAACTTTTATACAGATTTTATTCGTGAACCTTTAGTCTAGCGAAACAAAATCTTGCTTGATAATACAGCTAGTGAAGGTTCTTGACCATACTTTGGACACGTAGGACGACTGTACGAAGTACAGAAAAACTAAAAGCTAGATTACTTTTGGCCCTCAAATTAACAGCTCATAAGTTAAGTCATAAACGACCGTAAAATATGTGATAATATCAATTTTTTGAAAGACCCATGTTATATTGTTATCGTAATGTTAATGCAATGTAAGTGTGTTGCTTTTTTCTTCACATGATTTAGAAGCTAAAAATAAGCACTGCTTTCTATTTATATCAAACTTAAAATGGGACAATATGCATAATGGTAATACCATATCTCACAATACTAAAGCTGATAGGGCAAAACTAATGGCACATTTGGCATCAGCGACCTAGATATACCCAAGAATAAGTATAAATTCTAAGGCACCAAAATGGCTGTTTGTCTGTATAATTATTTAACTACATTTGTTAATGACGTAATTCAACACTAAACACATTTATAGGCGAGCCACCACTCTGGTTCAGATATTTTGCAATTACAGCCCACTTAGTACAGGCATCGTAAATACTGATCCCCTTTTGTATTCGAATTATTGTACTATATAGACAATTTAGTATGCACAATAATAGTATATTATGCAAAGAACCTACAACGGCCTTTATTAAGATACAAACACGTTTATGAATTGTTTTGTTCCTGGCTGTCTAAAGTAATAATGCCAACAGAGAATCTGTCAAAGTGTCTAAATTTCCCCAAAATGAATCCAGACGGCTTAAATGGATATATGCAGTTCACAGACAAAATGTTATATACCTTCAGATAACTCTTGGCAAGTAAACACTTTTTTTTTGTAAAACCTAAGAGAATAACTTATTTATAGTAACATTCCTATTTATTAAACGTTTTATAATACCAGGTACAATAATGATAAATATTTGTCAGTATTTTGTTAAACCCATACAGTGGTAACAAATAGTAATATTGTTTGATAGTTTGTGAAGAGTATTTATTTACATTACTGCTAATGAACTGCTTACTAAACATATTCTTATAATAATTAAATAGGGATACTCTATTAATAATAAACATTTGTCATATCACGCCTTGCTTTAGATGTGAGACATTTGTTGTAATTTCGTTCTTTTAATATACCAGCGCTTATGAAACTTTCGCAAGAAACCGTGGTTTAAGTTTCTTAAATATGGCCTATTAACTGCATCTGGCACAGCAATAATTAAAGTGGGCTTAAGTCATATATAATACTAGCATGTGCCCGCGGTTTCGCCCGCGATAATTATTTGAAAAATTAAAAATTAAGAGCATAATAGTTAAATCATTATATTTATTAACATCTAAATCACGCGGACTACATACCACGATTAGATAGCGTCGCCTGGTAAAAGCGACCTCAGATTCAGTACCCTGGCCCAGAAAACCTCTGCATAGTGAGTTTCGTCCAAGTCGAACATTATTTGACCATATTTAGGCCTATATTGAATATCCCTCTTCCTTGTAGGTTGATCATTTCATACGTCTGCGGGCCTTGATATTCTAAACAAATGAATCGTCCAGGATGGACTTACAAAATCAAGCGATCGCCCGCGATAATTATTTCAAAAATTAAAAATTAAGAGCATAATAGTTAAATCATTATATTTATTAACACCTAAATCACGTGAATTACATACCACGATTAGATAGCGTCGCCTGGTAAAAGCGACCTCGGATTCGAGGTCCTTGGCCCAGAAAACCCTTGTATAGTGATTTTCGTCCAAATCGAACAATTTTGACCATATTTAGGCCTATACTGATTATCCCTCTTCCGTGTAGGTTGAAAATTTCATATGTCTACGGGACTTGACATTCTAAACAAATGAATCGTCAAGGATGGACTTTCAAGCGATCGCCCGCGATAATTATTTCAAATATTAAAAATTAAGAGCATAATAGTTAAATCATTATATTTATTAACACCTAAATCACGTGAATTACATACCACGATTAGATAGCGTCGCCTGGTAAAAGCGACCTCAGATTCGAGGTCCTTGGCTCAGAAAACCCCTGTATAGTGAGTTTCGTCCAAATCGAACAACGCTTGACCTTATTTAGGCCTATATTGATTATCCCTCTTATAATAATAATAATAATAATAATAACAATAATAATCCTCTTCGGTGTACGTTGAAAATTTCATATGTCTGTGTGCCTTGGCATTATAAACAAATGAATCGACCAGCGTGAGCTACAACATTCAAGCGATCGCGAAAGTTTTATTTCCAAGGTATGACAAAAATAGCCAAAGCCAACTGTAATTGATTTGACATTGAAATGTATAACTGAAAACTGATGCTTCGAAAACGCAAAAAATGCACGTTTTTTCCCCCGTTTTTCACTCATAACTCACGAACGAAGGCGAAAATTAAAATTCCGGCTTCGAGGTGCATTTTCCGACCCTTCAGTCCACCTATGTTTAAAATTTCAGATCTCTGCGTTGAGTAGATTTCGCTGGGCATCGCGGAAAGACAGACAGACAGACAGAAGGAAGACAGACAGAAGGAAGACAGACAGAAGGAAGAGAGACAGAAGGTAGACAGACACTTCCTTTTATTAATATAGATTGACTTTGTTTAACTTCATTATCTTTTATGATTCATGTTCTACACCTAGAAAATGTATATCTATTGAATAGTCGGAGCAATTATATACTCAGGTTGTACAGCCTGGGATATTGTAATTAATTTTTGAATGGTACATACTGGCTTCTTTCGTCATCGTAAAAACTTCAATAATAAAAACCTTAACAAGTGATACATATTTTTCACAGTTTATTTTAAGACATTATTAAAAATACAGTGTACACAAGGTATATAAAGCAGTGTACACTTGGATCTTATAAAACCAACAAGACTAATCCTGGAAGCTAAGAGTTTGTATTGCCTTTGGCAATTGTGTTCTCTCTACCATATTTTAACCGTATTCCGGAGAATTCCGTCAACGAGTTTTGTAATCTTTTGGCCTGCAGATAATTTCTAGTCAAAATATTTGAAAAGTGCTGATATTTTTCTGACATAATATAGTATTTAAGATCAAATAAAATGAGAAAGTATGTTAATGTTCAACAAATTACTTTATAATTTACACAATTTGCAACATTGCATTACTTGTGACAGGCGGCCGACAGCGAAATAATAAAAGCAGTTAACTCTAACAATAATATGGTATTTTTGTTCATACTTCACCGTTTGGTATGGTATTCTTCAGGGGCTGAGTGAGCCCTGACGGACCCCATAGGCGCGGCACACCCTGACGTGCGCCACTAACCCAGGGTCCCTCTGAGGGCCCCAAAGGCACGGGACACCACCAGCAACTCTTGACCACAAGCAACGGGGCAGGACGGGGGAGCCCCGCAGCAGAGTCTGCAGCAGGAGCTGGCCCGAAAACCAGTAAAGGGGAACGGGATACTTCACCGTAAATATATATCTTAGGTCCAAAAATAAATATTTCAATACATTTACCAATTTATTTTGTTGTTATAAGCTTTGAACCAAACAAAACTCAATTTTCTGTTGTAAGTCAAAACATATCACAATGAAACCATGATAATACTTACCTAACTATTATGATTGTTCAAAATAATGATGGTGATTTTCAGTGGATTAAAGTGGGAGGGTGCCTACAAAATTCTAATTCGGGTATAAATGTGATAGCAAAGTGGTTATAATTATTTCTAACAATTATTTTATTATTCCTATTATTCCTAAACAAGTCAAAGGAATATTATCTTTAATCTTACTCTCTGTTAATGTTACTGAAGCTAATTTAATGATTTCTCCTTAATTATTTCTGGATTAAAAATATTCATTCAAACTTATAAAATTAATAATAGGCCTATAACTCAGATTGTGGAATAGAAAGTTAATATAGGTCAATTTGATTATATGTTTTCCACTAAAACTTATCATAAACTTGCTTGAGTAGGTGTGTTTCATGCCTGAAGGGCAGATGATATCGAAAGGCTTGAACCTTCTTTTTTTTGGGGGGGGGCTTTGTTCTTTGGGGAGGTGTTATAATTTACATTTATACATAATTTATGTTTTAATTTGTAGTAAATTTATTTATTTATTTATTCTGGTCAGCGAAGACATCCGCAATGCTAAAAACACAATATGACTATGGTTGGGCAAGTTTATTAAGTGCCAGTATGGTACTTTATGAGATTGTGTGTGGGGGACGGAAAAATATCTGTCCGTCTGTCTGTCTGCTCGTGTGTCTGTAAGCGCCATAACTCAAATACGCTTTATCGGATTTTCATGAAACTTGGTATACACATTTATAATGTCCACGGGAAGACTCTGTTGATATTGGACCAAATCGGTTGGCCGGTACCGGAATAATGCCCAATTTAGTGCATTTTTATGGTATCATATAAAAAAAAAGGCCCCATAACTCAAATGTGCTTTATCGGATTTTCATGAAACTTGTTATAATATAACGTCCGTGGCAAGCAGCCTAATAATTTTGGACCTAATCGGTTGGCCGGTACCAGAGTAACGACTAATTAAAGGCCACATGTTTTTTAATTTTTGTCTACCGGTATAATTTGACTATTCCTTCACATATGCTTATCAAACAACAAACTGACTGAGTTGGCCAAATGGTAACGCCTTGGACTCGTATGCTGGAGGTCCCCGGATCTAATCCCGGAGCCGGCCGATTTGACATGGATTTTTTAATTTTACTTTTATGTGAGTGCGCGAATGTCAAGGTACCACAAATCTGTAGTTCTGCTGACGCTGGACGATTTTAATCTTATTAGAAAAACTTACTTTCTGCATGTCATAATTGCAATTATAATTGATTCAACAAAAACATACTGGCCCTTTGTTATATCAGTTTACCTGATTTTTTAAATCCTGTTAACAGACCTAAATGACACATAAGATAGGTACTGTAGTATAAAGCGCCTCCTACATAATACCAGACTTTTCTCGTTAGTTTGCTATCTAAAAAGAATAATAATAATTAAGTTTTATTTGTCGTTTACCACTACACAGTTTGTACGTCAGAAACAACTCATTTCTCTCTCGTAATACTTCGTTCCGTACTCCTATAGACTGCATTTTTGGAAATGTTTACGCTAATAGCTATTTATGTATCAAGTACGCAAAATAATGCTTTCGCGGACGAATCTAGTATAGCGGCCGAGGCAAAAGCCGAGGCTGAAATACTGGATGAGTCCGATAAAGTTTTTGCGTACGTGGTGCATACAATATTTTTTAGTAAAAGCTCTCTAAATTATGTGAAATGAAACAAAAATATCGTATATAATTAATTATAATGAAAGGTAGTCATCCATGTTCTCACGCCACTCTGAAATGCAAGACAAAAATGAACCGTACGTACCAATACGAAATGTGGTAGGCTATAGATACGTTATATGAGTCGCTGATTTGTAAAAAATAATAAATACGAATTAGTATTTATGAAAGTTTGTGAAAAATATGAATGATAATCCCGAGGAAATTTCACTCCAAGCCAAAAACAGTGAATTGGAGCTGGTGCCA
This sequence comes from Ectobius pallidus, assembly GCA_964059195.1. Classification (NCBI taxonomy): domain Eukaryota; kingdom Metazoa; phylum Arthropoda; class Insecta; order Blattodea; family Ectobiidae; genus Ectobius; species Ectobius pallidus. The sequence goes on along the minus strand of CAXKWD010000010.1, from coordinate 44,268,661 downwards.
GCAAAATCACGGCAGAAGGGATAGGGAATATATTGCAATTAAATGCTGGTGCGTCCATGGTAAGCTATGTGAACGAAGATGTGAAAAGTTGTTGGCTTATATCTGTTGTAATATGATGAAGTACGCTACTCTGTTTTGCGAAAAACCCTGGTAAAGTTTCTGGTTATCATAAAGAAACATGGCTTAAATTTGTTGTTTTATGACCAATTATGTGCTTAAATCCATGTTAATGTTGGTGTGACTGGTCAATGCCACATGGATTTTGTTTATAGTTTGCCATGACGACTTTAAAGGACTAGGCCGGTAAAACTGCATTTTGAATGCAGTTTTATGTAATTTTAGCGGCCTTGGTTGCAATTTTTCGGCGTATTACCAGTCCGACAAGCAACTGTTTTAGAGAGCGTGTACTAAAATAGCTATTTATGTATCAAGTACGCAAAATAACGCTTTAGCGGACGAATCTAGTATAGCGGCCGAGGCGAAAGCCGAGGCTGAAATACTGGATGAGTCCGCTAAAGTTTTTGCGTACGTGGTGCATACAATATTTTTTAGTAAAAGTTCTATAAATTATATGAAATAAAACAAAAATACCGTATAATTAATTATAATGAAAGGCAGTCAGTCATTTCTTTAAGTTACCTGGCCATGGCCATCTAGATCATAAAACAACAATGACCATACGTAGCAATAACAAATGTGGTAGTATAGATGCATAATATATGAGTTCCTTGTTTGTAAACAATATTGCATACCAACTAGTATTTATGAGAAGCTTGTGAAAATATAAATGATAATACCGAGGAAATTTCAATCCAAGCCAGAAACATTGAATTGGAGCTGCTACCAGCAACTTCACGGCAGAAATAGGCTATGAGCAGGGATATATTACGGCATTTAAATGCTGTTCGTCCATGGTAAGGAATGTTTTTCATGTGAACCAAAATGTGAAAAGTTGTTGGCTTATATTTGTTGTCATGTGATGAAGTGGGCGAAAAATCCTGGTAAAGTTTCTGATTATCATAAATAAACGTGTTGGCTTAAATTTGTTGTTTTATGACTAATTATATGCGTAAATCCATGTTAAAGTTGGTGTGACTGGTCAATGCCGTCTGGGTTTTGTTTATAGATTGCCATGACGACTTTAAAGGACAAGGCCGCTAAAATTGCATTTTGAATGCACTTTTATGCAATTTTAGCGGACTTGTCCTTTAAAGTGCAGCTTTTCGGCGTGTTACCAGTCCGATAAGCAGCTAGAGAGCGTGTACTAAAAAAATATTTTGTTTCACGATATCGCGGTCGAACATGCACAGAAGACATATAGCTCTAGTTGTATTGTTTAATTTCATCTTTCCCGGTTATTGAGGCCCCACGATTTCTTATAATAATTAAATTCTTATATTATATTGACTTCGTTTAATTTGTACTTTATATTGTGATTTATTTTCTCGACCTAGGAAAACTAAACGGATAGTCGACCGATTATTTATGCTGTTAATATGTGTTAGGGTATAAAGAGAGCATTATATCAATAATTCCGTAAGGTCCCTAAATGTATAGAATTCCGGGGGTTGTATTATTAAGTTTTGAATATTTCAAAACCTTAACATGAGAAATTTTGTTCAACATATTTTGTATCATTTATTTTGTTTTATAAATGTTTTGTTAATTTTTATTGTTATTCTATTATACTCAGCATAATTGTGATCAAGGTGGATTACATGTATTGTCCTAGTTGTGGTGAAGATATTGTAACCAAAAATAAGGATGAAGCTCTTCAATACTCTCATAGATGTGGAAAAGGGAAGAAGAGATTGATGTGCAATAGAAGGAATTTTGAGGTTAGAGCTACCAAGAAATCATTCTGTTCATGACTTTGAAGTTGTTATTTAATAAGTTGAAACAGGATCTAAAAAGTAAAATAATAGCAGAAATTGAATGTATGAAGTATAAACTTCATGATAAAGAATAATAAAAGAGTTACAACTTTCTTTAGATTTTTTTAATGATCAGTTTGAGACTATGAAACAAGACATACAGGCCCTGAAGGAAAATCAAACCCTGAATATAAATACAGTTCAAGATGGACTAGATGATTTACAGCGGTACTCAAGGAGGAATAATCTTGAATTCCATGGTGTTCCTGAGGTGCAGAATGAAGACATATATGAAGTTATTTCCAAATTGACTACATTTCTTGGGGTACCACTTGACAAAGACCAGATAGATGTTGCCCACAGATTGCCTTCAAAGAAAGTAGAGATGTCAAGACCAATTCTAATTAAATTTGTTCATAGATGGAAGAAAGAAGAGGTGTTAACAAGGAAAAAAGGCCATAAGGATATGGAATCAAAGGACATAGGTATTCAAGCATATAAATGAAAATCTTGCTCCCAGAAATAGAGCGCTCTTCAAGAAGGCCAGAGATCTGCTACGGCCGAAATTCAAATATACTGTATATGGACTAGGGACTGTCGTATCTTGATTAGAGAGTCGAACACTTCCCCTATATTCAATATCAGCAGCGACTCTGATATTTTGAAATATAAATGAATGAAAGTAATAATTTGATTAATCTATTAGTAGCTAAGGATACAAGTATTATAACTTAATGTTATAAACATTAATTTTCAACGCATTAAAATTTTCAGAATGAGTATCTATTAATCTTTTAATGTTTGTGAATATAAATGTGATTATTTTGCGCAAATTATGCATAATGGTCATCTGTTACGTAACAATGACCTTAAATTACTATATCTCAATGTCCGTAGCTTGAGAAATAAATTATACTCGACTAGCATGTGCCCGCGGCTTCGCACGCGATAATTATTTCAAGAATTAAAAATTAAGAGCATAATAGTTAAATCATTATACTTATTAACACCTAAATCGCGTGCACTACATACCACGTTTAGATAGCATTGACTGCTAAAAGCGACCTCAGATTCGAGTTTCTTGGCCCAGAAAACCTTTGTATAGTGAGTTTCGTCCAAATAAAACAACGTTTGACCATATTTAGGGCTTACAACATTCAAGCGATCGCGAAAGTTTTATTTTCAAGGTATGACAAAAATAGCCAAAGCCAACTGTAATTGATTTAACATTGAAATGTAAAACTGAAAACTGATGTTTCGAAAACGCAAAAAATGCACGTTTTTTGCCCGTTTTTCACTCATAACTCACGAACGAAAGCTAAAATTAAAATTCCGGCTTCGAGGTGCATTTTTCGACCCTTCAGCCAACCTATGTTTAAAATTTCAGATCTCTGCGTTCAGTAGATTTCGCTGGGCATCGCGGACAGACAGACAATTAATATTAATATAGATAACATGAATTTTATTGATCACGGCCTCCTTTCCAAACCCATCTGATAAAACTGGCAGCAATATGTTCTGTGATTTTGTTTCGATAATTCTGTGTAAAAAGGGGTTAAGTATTCTAAAAAACATTTAATTTTGGGCATTTAGAATAAGAATTTTTCAAAATCCTTTCTTAGTGTGCACCTACATTATGAAGCGAAGGTACTGTCAAAATTCCAAGTCTCTACCTATTATAGTTTAGGCTCTACGTTGATTCCTGTCATTCAGTCAGTCAGTCAGGACAAAGCCTTTTATATATATATAGAGACAGAGGCTTTGGATTTTAATATCCAATATGATGTTTTAATTCTTACAGAAACTTGGATTACATTAAATGAGACATTTTTTCAATTAACAGGCTTTTCGGCCTTCTATTCTCATCGGACAGCAAAAATAGGAGATGGTGTAGCTATTTTTGTTAATAACCGCTGGAAATCTAAATTTCTTACTAAAATAGATACTGATAATCATAATATATTATCTGTTCAGATTGAAGTAAATAGAAATAAATTAACCATTATTGGATTATATAACTCTAGGATAAGTAATACTGATGCATTTCTTGATGATTTTGGCAAATGTATTCAGGATTACAGAAATGATGCTTTATTTATTGCTGGGGATACTAATATTAATACTCTCGATAATTCCATGCAATATGAAAATTACAAACTATTTTTTTTATTATTTCAGTATTAATTTAGCTAATAAATTGTATGCTACTAGATAAGCAGAAAAAAATCAACTTTACTTGATCACATTTTAGTCAATAAATTAATATTAATATCGTTATGACATATTTAATGCAAGATCTGATATTAGCGAACATAATATATTAATATTAAATATTCATATTCCTTCATTAAAATCAAAACAAGAATTGTTGGCTGCTCCAAAATTATTCAACAGGCATATTGACTTTTTAAAGATGAATGAGTATTTTTTTTAAAAATAACTTTGAATGTAAAGGTGATATTGATCAATGTTTTGATGAACTAATGGAATTTATTAATGTCGGAATTACTTCATCATCTTGCATCACCAAGTTTAAACCGTCACCACAATTTAAACCTACTTATGAGATATCCATTCCTTTGATAACAATGACCTTTTATTGTTAATCCAAAGAAAATATACTTTGCAAGCACATGTTAAAAGACATTGTAATGATAATAGTTTAAGATTGGAATATAAGAATGTTAGAAACATGGTTACTTAAAAAAAAGGAATTCTAAAACAGGAATATTATGAGAAATGTCTAAAAAAACTAATGATAATCCAAAACAATTTTGGAAAGAGGTTAATGAAATACTAAGCAATTCTTCTGATCCGAATATTACTAATGAAGCTATAGAACTTTATAAAGGAGGAATAAACTATCTGGAAAAAGATGTTTCTCAAATATGTAATGAATACTTTGTAAATATAGGATCTACATAGCTGAATCGATTCATTTCAGTAACGTATTAAATACTGAAAAACAATACAATGAAAGGAATTCATTCTTTATTGCACCAGTTATGGAAATTGAAATTAAAAATATAATTGCTAACTTTAAAAACCAATGTAATATAACTAAAGATGGATTAACAAACATTTTCTTTAAAAAATGTATGCAGGTATATTGCAGATTTTAAAATTATTCGTTTAAAATAGGAGCAGTCCCTAAAAAATGTAAAATTTCACGTGTAATTCCAGTATTTAAAAATGGTGATAGAAACAATCTAAACAATTATCGGTCCATTTCAATTTTATCAGTAATATCAAAGATTTTTGAGAAATGTATGAAGAAAAGGTTAACCTACCTTGAAAAAATAGATTTTCTGTATAAATTCCAATATGGGTTTCGTAAATCTTCCTCAACTTTAAATGCTGCTGCGGTAGATTTTATTTTCAAGTTGAAGAAGCTTTAGACAAAAATAAGTTTGCAGGAGCTTTAGACAAATATAAGTTTGCAAGTGGACTTTTTTTTAGATCTAAGAAAAGCTTTTGTCACAGTTAATCATTTAATTCTAGTGGAAAACTAGAAGAAGTTGGTATTAAATTGGTTCCAAAGTTATATGAGTGATAGAACACTGTATGTTATTGTGAATGGTTTTGACAGTGACTCTATTCCAGTAAATTATGGAGTTCCGCAAGGATCAGTTTTAGGACTATTGCTTTTCTTAATTTATATTAATGACGTGAGCAAAATAAATCAGATGTCACAATGTTTGCAGATGATACAACCATATTTTATGTAGAGGATACTATTAATGCCGTAATGAATAAGCTAATATGCAAAAGACTTCAAAATCTTAGAAAAATGGTTAGCGTCCAATAAATTATCACTAAATGCTCAAAAGACAGTATTTATGCTATTTATAAACCTTCAGTCATTCTAAACATTAATTCTGCAATTACAATAAATGGTCTACCTATACAGCAGGTTTCAAATGCAAAGTATTTAGGTTTAATAATAGATGAACATTTAAAATGGGATATGCATATTTTAAGCCTTTGTAATAAAATTGCCCCGATAATTGGAGTATTACGACGATTGGGAGGAATATTATCACATTCTAGTATGAGATCTCTTTATTATTCCCTTGTTCATTCTTGCATATTGTATATGGTATTTATATGGGGACGTTCAAAAAAGAAATATTTGTATAAGATAAAAATTCTTCAAAATAGGGCTGTAAGAAATCTTTTAGGCTGTCATTACTTAACACCGGTCAAAGTATTATATGAGCAATCAGGAATTGTTCCATTAGAATTAGTCAAAAAGTATAGTGCTGCAATCTTTAGCCTATATATAAAGTAGTAAACAGACATGTTCATAATAACATTGTATTACGTTTTCTTGAAAATGGCACGAAAAAGAAATCAAATATTTTCGTCATGCATTCTCAATTTATTGTTTACTTATGGACTAAGGGGATTGAAAAATTATCTTGCAAATCTTTTTAATGAAATTCCACAGGAAATAAGATCTGTAAAAAACTTAAATAATTTAAACAATTTGAAGATTTTCTATTGAATGATTAAATGAACAATATTTATACTGTAATTACTGTATTGTGTAAACTATTGTAACAGTTTTATTATAATAACTTCGAAGTTTGTCATCCTTTGTAATAGACTACGCCCTTAATATGAGCAATTGGCTCGCTGGGACCTTTTGTTAAATACATAAAAAATAAATAAATTTACATTTTATATTTACACTCAGAGCAATATTAGCATTGAAGTGATCGTTCACTTTTATCATGCACTTGCTTTATGTAAATTCGTAAGGACTGAACACTGAAACTTCTTCATAATATATTTGATCGAAAAAATTATTATTGAACGCAGTGATTAATTACATATAAGCTCCATATGATCAAAAAGGGGATACGAAATTAACGTGTAATTTTATATGTGGCGAAGCATTACAATTCTCATATAATAATAAGTAGACGCTACAAACCGGAAGGTCGCGGGTTCGATCCCCGATGAGGTCGTTGGAGTTTTTCAATTGGGCTAATCCTTCACTGGTGGCACTATGGCCCTGGAGTCGAATCAGCCCCTAACAGAAATGAGTACTAGGAGCAATCCTGGGGGTAAAGGCGGCCGGTGCGTAAGGCTGACAACCTTACCACCTTCATGTGCCGATGTCTAAAAATCTGGGAGCCTCAGCCTCCTGGAACCCTCTGGGCCTCCATGGCCTGTAACAGGGAACACTTTACTTTACAATTTTAATAACACTAGTCTGTATAAAGAAACGTTACATTACAGTGTTAACTATATTCTCACATAAGGTTAATTTTCAGTGTAAAAACTAATTACCGTAACTCCGCGCTTCTCGGTACTTAAGGCAATTTTGTTTCTGATTGTGGATTTGCTACCTGTTACTAATAGGGAGGAAATGAATCTAAAATCCACTTTGAGAATGACATGAGGTATTTTCCTTTATCATAATGTATATAAGGCTGATTTTCTTCTTAACGAAGTTCATTTTGGAATTGAGGTATTTTAAATAGGTCTAAAAAGGGCTTAGGTAAGTAAAAATTGGTATTTCATTATTTCAGAAGATGCATAACAATATGTACATGATGGATGTGCATGTAACTAATTTTTGGCAAAAATTGGAGTAAAGGCTTTCTTTCTTAGCACGGCAGTAGGCCTATAGTAGATGACTCAGCGGTCGGGTGGTAGGTTTAGTTCCTTCAGGGGTATAGAAACCGAACGTCTCAAGAAAATGTTTCAGTTCGTTGTCTTTAAATATGGTATATGAGATTTCTGCCTTATTCCTTTTCCGTCTTATGAGTGATTCATCTGATTTTTTTTTATACCAGCACTTATGAAACTTTCGCAAGAAACCGTAGTTTAAGTTTCTTAAATATGGCCTATTAACTGCATCTGGCACAGCAATAATTAAAGTGAGCTTAAGTCATATATAATACTAGCATGTGCCCGCGGCTTCGCCCGCGATAATTATTTGAATGGCTCTAATAACCTTGTATAATTTGTAGATATGTATTCACGAAACCATAAACAATTATTTCTGTTAAACAATACATGAGTCTATTTTAGAATAAAACATTTATGACGCTAGGATTCGAACCCGTGACCTTCGGCTTGCCGTGCCGATGCTGTATCATCTGAACTAGCTAGAGTTCCATTAACAGCGCCAGAGAGAAGTTAGCCTATAGCCTATGAATTCTTTTAATGGTAAACCTCACTGAAATACATAATTTACAACATAGTATTGTGAGGCACTAATTTACTTATTTTGTGATCTGGTTTTATCGTACAGTAACCATTAAGGGTATTCAGCCATATGACAGAGATTCCATTTGGCTCTGTGGATCAAACTCTAGCTAGCTCAATTGGTAGAGTATCTGCACGGAAAGCCGAAAGTCATGGGTTTCGAATCCTAGCCCAATTCCAAAAATATTCTCTTGCATAATTTTTTATTGTAATTAACATTCCTTAACTATTATTTGAAATCTATTTTATCCCTGAGCGAATAGAAGGTTATGCGATCTAATATAATCCTGGTTGAGTGGAAGATAAGGCCCTATGGCCTTAACTCTGCCAGGCAAAATAAAACATTATTATTATTATTATTATTATTATTATTATTATTATTATTATTATTATTATTATTATTATTATTATATAAGCTGCCTTAGCCTAAGATTGGTGTTAACAGATATAAAAGGAGGTATGCCAGCCAAAAATAGTAATCATATTGGTTTAATTTCATTCTTCCAGTTAGGGTGTAATATCTGTTTAAAATCTTGATAAACAGACAGCCTTATGCCCTTAACTGTCTTATCTTCACATTCACAATAAAAATACAAGACAATATATAAAATATGCATTAAAACAATACTAGTCGGTCTTTAAAAGGGTATGTGATTAAAAATGGGTATGAATTCAGTCATTTTTTTTCTCTAAAGTGGAGTCCAGATGTGTCGAATCTTTAGAAGCATTTCGGCATAAGATATGCCATCGTTATTTCCATTTTCAGTGGAGTTAAAAGAACCTCTTGCTGTCACCAGTAACTTATAGTGATGGCAGTTATACAATTAATTTCAATTAAGTTACTTGAAGTAAGGGGCGATGGGCTTACCACCTGTCCCTCTGCCTTCTCTAGGAAAATAAGCGTAACAAAATTCACATCGGTAAACAGAAACCTCCACTTGGAGGCCCTTCACCTCAACATGGGGGAATAGGATTCGAGAGAGAGAGAGAGAGAGAGAGAGAGAGAGAGATAGAGAGAGAGAGATAGAGCGATAGAGAGAGGTAGAGAGAGGTAGAGAGAGGTAGAAAGAGATATATAGAGAGAGAGATAGAGAGAGTGAGTGAGATATAGAGAGAGTGAGTGAGATATAGAGAGAGTTAGTGAGATATAGAGAGAGTTAGTGACTTATAGAGAGAGTTAGTGACTTATAGAGAGAGTTAGTGAGATATATAGAGAGAGAGTGAAATATATAGAGAGAAAAAGTGAGATATAGAGAGAGAGAGAGAGAGAGAGAGAGAGAGAGAGAGAGAGAGAGAGAGAGAGAGAGAGAGAGAGAGAAGTTACTTGAAGGATGAAAGCCAGTCCCAAACTGATTTAAGTTACTTCAGGAGGAATTTCAATTAAAAACAGTTTCAATTTAAGTTACTTTAAAACATGTGTAAGCTGCATACAGTAAATACCTCGTTTACAGACAAGGCAAACAGACAACAATGACATGCTAGTTGCCTTCTCGAATGTCCTCTAACATTCAAATGCGTAAAAAAGGTTTCGGGTTAATCATAGGACCCACAGACGTGATCTGACACTTAGCCTGGAGTAAAACACGTCAACACCTGGATTGTGGCGATGGAAATCACGAAGGTATTGTTACCATTTAGAGAAGTGGCAATGCATCATTACGCTATGATATCATAATCCCACCTAGCTATTACAATGCATTGACTAACGCAGGTAATAGACACCAACATGAACTCCGTAGTTCTGTACATCACTGTCCAATTCCCTAAATTCGAGGCAACAAACTTGTACAACTTCATTGACTAGTTCAATGACGTGATAGTGAAGTCCATTTGACTTTTAACATAAAGTGTCAAATTAATTATGAAATGTTATAAATAAAATTTTATTTTAATATCGTTTTAATATTTCATTAGCACTAAGGTACCATTTAATTTGTTTTGTGTGATTAGAAAACGTTAGTTAAGAGAGCAAACCTATTCGCCTTTTATTGATATGATGGGCAATATTATTCCCATCATCATATACTAAAAGAAGAACTAACCTAAGCTTAAACTGTATCTGCCAGTAATAAAGGTCATTCGTGTTATTTATCCCGCCCAAAGTTAAATTATATTTACAAGGTGCATGGGCGTACGGTGAAATTTTGTTCGGGAGGGGTTCAATGTAAAGTCTCAGCTCCATGTCCTTGTGCACATTGTGAATTATTACTTTTTGAAGTGAAACTTCTTTATCCACGTCGAGCTAGTGACGGGCTGAGCCCTTCACCATTATAAATCCAAAATTTAAAAAGTCCAAAAACCCAATATTAAAAAGTCCAACAATCCAAAATTGAAAAAATCCAATAATCCAAAATTGAAAAAATCTAAAAATTAAAACAAGTTTCACTTCTGTCGCGTGGCGTTCCACGCACACTTTTTTTAACAACTGAACAGTTATATTGTGATCATTAATACACTAATTAGTACAGAGCACAGTCTTTGAATCTGTTTTTCTTTAGGTTTCTACTGATTTTTCGTTTAAGCTAGAGAATAAATAAAAACTTTCTTTTGAAAAATTATAATAATACTGTATGATGTATAGGGCACGATTTTAAAATCATCTGTAAATCCACTGGTGGAGAAGTCCTCTGATTAATGCCTATTACGTCATGATCATTTTGTGATGCGTTCCTGATTAGTGATTACTATTGACTTTACGAACAGGTTGATGGATTTCGGCGGGAGTACTCTAATTGTATAATAATAATTATAGCATCATGGATTTACAAGAAGTGGTATTTATAATTTATGATGGGGAGGGAACTATTAGCTGAGTGCTACCATTTTATAACCATGTTATAAGCATATTAAAATCCATAAAACGTTTTGAACATTTAAATACGGTACCTAATCTCAACGGGGAACTATGGATAACCTGAAGTGCTTTTAGTTTCGAGATTTTGGAAGCCAACATTACTTAAGAGATTTTTTGCGTAGATTTTTCTTTTCTTTTCTCCTCTTGAAACAAAATCAACACATAGCTTTCTTTTTTTGTAGGACACACTCTGATGAAGAGCAATTCGCAGTTTTCGCACAAAAATAAATTGTTTATTTATGAATGAACAAATAAATTCGAACCAAAGGGCTGATGGAAGTACGGTGGCAACGGTGGAAGTTCAATAGCATCAATGAAATTAATCGAAGATTTTAAAAAGTACCCTATACACACCATGGGCTAGAATCCACGTGAGCTCTATATGCCGATCACTAAGACCTTTACTAAAATCAGGTAATAACGAAATCCAAGTCTGAACTTGGGTGACACTAGGAGATTTATAAGCTCTAACCAGATTTGTTGTGAAGTTACATAAGTACCAAGTCTACGAATCTGTATATCTGTATCGAAAAAAATGATTGTAGACGTACCGGTAGTAATTTCGTAAATCCATTCCAGATAGCTTTTTGTATATGTATTCAAATTTTGCAGGAATTAAGCTGAAATCAAATGAAATCGTGATATCCAAACAATCACGCTACAATACCAAAGGGAGTTATATTTACTAGTAATACATCATTGTTATTAAGCTGAAGAACTATCAACACCACGAGGTTTTGAAATTTGAATCTTAAATAAATTATGATAAATCTTAAATAAAGCCTTGAAATGTACGAAATCGTAAAATATGTAACAACTGAACAAGTGTTTTTTTTTTATTTTTTTATTTTTTTTATTTCGTTACGTGCTATTATAATCTTAAAAAATATTGGAGATGTTTCGGGGGGGGGGTTTCAACCCCCTGAACCCCCATACCGTACGCCCATGAAGGTGTGTGTCATAAAACTACTGATGACCCTTAGTACACATAGGCCTAACCCATACAGATAAAACATACACCCAGATTAACAGTTTTAAATTCAAGTAAAATCAGCAGTTAAAATGATAAAATCTTGTTGATTTTAGTTAAATCCTTCTTCTATTGGTTCTTGAGAAATTATTTCGGCATTAAAACGCTATCCTCAGTCAGCTGATTAGAAGATGGGTAACATCATATTCGTGTGAGCACTGTGATGCTTCTTGACAGCTATATAATTATAAGATAAAATACGTGAAGAAATATGTTTAACTAGCATATGCCCGCGGCTTCGCCCGCGATAATTATTTCAAAAATTAAAAATTAAGAGCATAATAGTTAAATCATTATAATTATTAATAATAATAATAATAATAATAATAATAATAATAATAATCTTTATTGTCGATGACATAGTAAATGTATGGACAGTGTCAAATTTTCCTCTAATACTAATATAAAAAATTAAAATTAGTTGTAGGCATATTACTTAAAAGTTATGCGATTTAAGAGGCCTACGCGTGCATCCTCCAAACTGTAGGGGCATATTTGTATTAAAATAGATTTGACATGTTTTCTAAACGGTAGTAAATTTAGAGTTTTGGTATTAGCAGTTAAACTATTATATAATTGTAAACCAAAAACCATATATGTTTTACTAAATGTAGATAAATGGTGAAACGGTGTACAGAGATTATTTCTATATCTTGTATCATAATTATGATAGTCGCTATTTTTCTGATATTCAGATAAGTTTGTATGAACAAGTTCCAGAAGTTTCAAAACATACAACGCATATACTGTTAACAAGTTGTATTTCATAAAATATTCCCTACATGAAGTTCTTTGGTCAACACCTGCTATGCATCTGACGATACGTTTCTGGACAATAAATACCTCATTTAACATGGCTGCAGACCCCCAAAAACAAATACCGTACGATAATCTAGACTCAACTTGTGCGTAGTAGAAAGAAAGTGTAATGTTATGGTCAAGAATAGTTCTCAAAATCCTGATCTGATAGCAGACACTATTTAATTTCAAAATTAAATTCACACAATGGTGTCTCCAGGACATATGTTGATCAAATTCAACACCCAAAAACTTAGTGGATTCCAATTTATCTAGCAATTTATTTTCGATACCAATGCTAATGTCTTTCAAGTTTTTCTTCTGTGGATTATGAAAATGAATAAATCCAGTTTTATTAAGATTCAAATAAAGAAGATTGTTATCATACCAGGTTTTTAAACCTTTTAATAACTCATTACACTTTGTTTCAAGACGCTGTTCACTTTCGTCGTATACTACAACCGAGGTGTCATCAGCATACATACATAAAAAGTAGTCTTTCAAATATGTAGGTAAATCGTTAATGTATAGTAAAAACAATATCGGTCCTAAAATGGAGCCCTGAGGGACACCAACATCAATACGTACATTATTAGATCTATATTTAATAGCATGTTCTTTTGTTTTATGTAATATTTCAACATATTGATACCTATCCTTGAGGTAAGAAGAGAACCACTGTAAGATAACACCTCTTATACCATATCTTTCAAGTTTAGTCAAGAGCAAGTTGTGATTCACACAGTCAAATGCCCTGCTGAGATCACAGAATATCCCAACCGGGCATTTGCCCGAGTCAAGACAAGACAACATTTCTTTGTGAACACTATAAATTGCAGTATTAGTAGACTTTGAGGTCTGAAACCATGCTGAGTTTCATGAAAGATATTGAATTTATCAATGTACTTGAGCAGCCTGTCCAACATGCAATATTCAAAAACTTTAGATATAGTATTTCCAATAGAAATTGGTCTATAATTTTCAATTTTCGTTTTATCAGATTTCTTAAATATTGGGTTTACTTTGTTAAGTTTCAATTCTGTGGGAAAGATTCCAAGGCAGAAAGATAGATTAATTAAATATGTCAGAGGCTTGATTATAGCATCAATGCTTTTAACAATCAGCATAGCAGGAAGCTCATCAGGCCCAAAAGATAGTTTACGTTTGAGTTTCTTAAGTATAATTTCTTGGACTTCAAATTCTGAGAACTCGCTCAAATACATTGATTTGTCAAAGTATTTAAAGTTGTTTAGATTAAAGTCAGGATTTGTGCATTTAATATTTGAAATTGCTTCCAATGGTGCATTTTTAAAAAAAACAATTAAATGCGTCTGCTAGCGTTTGAGGATTATTCACTATTTCATTATTGATTTTCAATGCTATATTTACATGTTTAGCTTGACGGTTTGTAGTACGGTTGATAATTTTCCAAGCCATCCGACCTTTGTTTACTGAATTATCCAGCATAGTGCTGTAGAAGCTGGTTTTAGTTTTGTTAACAAGCATTCTATGGAGACGCTTAGCTTCCTTATAAAAGTTATTTAATTCTGGATAAACTTTCGAAAGAAAAAACAAGTTCTTAAGACGTATACTGGACTGTTTAACTTCCTTGTTAACCCAGTGTTTTGAGTTCAAAAGTGATTTACGATATGTAATTGGAAAGCATACATTAAAATAATATATGAATGAATTGTAAAAACTACTAAACTTATCAGAGAAGTCGGGAAGATTGAAAACCTCAGTCCATGTTTCGCCAGAAATCATACATAAAAAATTCTCACAGTTCATTGGATTAAATATTCTCATAGGATGATTACAGTTATTAGTGGGCTCATCATTACAGTTAAATTCATAAAGAACAGTACGGTGATCAGAAAACGTATTGTCAACGACACAGCAGGTATCATGAGCTGCAATATTCGTAAAAATGTTATCAATCGCGGTAACACCAGTTTCAAATACATGCGTAGGCCATTTTACTCTGCACTCTAAACCAAATATTGAGAGCAGATTACTAAAATCATTAAAATCCTTTGAAGGCTCATAATAATTTAAATTAAAATCCCCACATAATATAATATTAAGAGATGGTGTGAATAACTTATGTAAAACATTGTAAAGAGTATCAAAAAATAATTTTAAATTGCCAGAAGGTGACCTGTAACAAGTTAAAATTACAAAGACACTGTCCTTGTCTATCCACTTAACACCACAAATTTCTATATGTTTTTCAAAGCAGAATTCATTTAGGTCTATGCTATATACATCTAGATTATCTCTAGACCATATTGCGACGCCACCATGTAAAAATTCATTTCGACAATAAAAAGTGGAAAGACTGTAATCATTAATGTTACATGAACGGATAAAAT
The DNA here is from genome assembly GCA_964059195.1 of Ectobius pallidus. Classification (NCBI taxonomy): domain Eukaryota; kingdom Metazoa; phylum Arthropoda; class Insecta; order Blattodea; family Ectobiidae; genus Ectobius; species Ectobius pallidus. The sequence continues at coordinate 44,253,511 of CAXKWD010000010.1, read as the reverse complement.
TAGCTATCAACCAGACTTCAGTAAAACATAAAAATTTTAGGCTATTGTTTTCAGATAAGTAGTCAATCTCAATATCATTAACACCTAAATCACGTGGACTACATACCACGATTAGATAGCGTCGCCTGGTAAAAGCGACCTCAGATTCGAGTTGCTTGGCCCAGAAAACCCTGGTATAGTTTCGTTCAAATCAAACAATGTTTCACCATACAGTATTTAGGCCTATATTGATTATCCCTCTTCCGTGTTGGTTGAAAATTTAATATGTCTACGGGCCTTAACATTCTAAACAAATGAATCGACCAGCGTGGGCTTACAACATTCAAGCGATCGCGATGCTTTTATTTCCACGGTATGACAAAAATAGCCAAAGACAACTGCAATTGATTTGACATTGAAATGTATTACTGAAATCTGATGCTTCGACAGCGCGAATCACGTTTTCTGTCAGTTTTTCACTCATAACTCGCGAACGAAAGCTAAAATTAAAAATTCGGCTTCGAGGTGCATTCGCCCACCTTTCAGTCCATCTATCTTTAAAATTTCAGATCTCTGCGTTCAGTAGATTTCGATGGGCATCGTGGACAGACAGACAAACAGCATGTGCCCGCATGTGCCCGCGGCTTTCTCCGCGATAATTATTTCAAAAATTAAAAACTAAAAATTAAGAGCATAGTTAAATCATTATAATTGTTAACACCTAAATCACGTGGAGTGCATTCCACGATTAGGTAGCGTCCCCTGGTAAAAGCGACCTCAGATTCTAGTTCCTTGGCCCAGAATACCCCTGCACAGTCAGTTTCGTCCAAATCGAACAATGTTTGACCATATTTAGGCTTATATTGATTATCCCTCTTCCGTGTAGGTTGAAAATTTCATGTCTTCGGGCCTTGATATTCTAAATAAATGAATCGTCCAGGATGAACTTACAAAATCAAGCGATCGCCCGCGATAATTATTTCAAGAATTAAAAATTAAGAGCATAATAGTTAAATCATTATATTTATTAACACCTAAATCACGTGGACTACATGTCACGATTAGATAGCGTCGCCTGGTAAAAGCGATCTCAGATTCGAGTTCCTTGGCCCAGAAAATCCCTGTATAGTGAGTTTCGTCCAAATCGAACGATGTTTAACCATATTTAGGTCTATGTTGATTACCCCTCTTCCGTGTAGGTTAAAAATTTCATATGTCTACGGGCCTTGACATTCTAAACAAATGAATCGACCAGCGTGGGCTTACAACATTCTAGCGATCGCGATGCTTTTATTACCACCGTATGACAAAAATAGCCAAAGCCAACTGCAATTGATTTGACATTGAAATGTATTACTGAAATCTGATGCTTCGACAGCGCTAAAATAACGTTTTCTGCCAGTTTTTCACTCACAACTCGCGAACGAAAGCTAAAATTAAAAATCCGGCTTCGATGCGCATTCGCCCACCTTTCAGCCCATCTATGTTTAAAATTTCAGATCTCTGCGTTCAGTAGATTTCGCTGGGCATCGTGGACAGACAGACAAACACGTCCTTTTATTATTTTAAGATAGCATGAGCACCGCGGCTTCGCCCGCGATAATTATTTCAAAAATTAAAAATTAAGAGCATAATAGTTAATCATTATATTAACACCTAAATCATGTGGACTACATATCACGATTAGATAGCGTCACCTGGTAAAAGCGACCTCAGATTCGAGTTCCTAGGCCCGGAAAACCCCTGTATAGTGAGTTTCGTCCAAATCGAACAACGTTCGACCATATTTAGGCTAATATTGATTATCCCTATAATAATAATAATAATAATCCTCTTCGGTGTAGGTTGAAAATTTTACATTATGTTTGCGTGCCTTGACATTAAAAACAAATTAATCGACCAGCGTGAGCTACAACAATCAAGAGATCGCGATGCTTTTATGTCGAAGGTTTCACAAAAATAGCCAAAGCCTAGTGTAATTGATTTGTATTACTGAAAACTCATGCTTCGAAAAGGGAATAATTACACGTTTTCTGCCCGTTTTTCACTCATAACTCACGAACTAAAGCGAAAATTAAAATTCCGGCTTCGAGGTGCACATTCCGACCCTTTAGTCCGCCTATGTATAAAATTTCAGATCTCTGCGTTCAGTAGATTTCGCTGGGCATCGCGGACAGACGGAGGACAGACGGAAGACAGACAGACGGAGGACAGACACTTCCTTTTATTAATATAGATAGATTCATTAACGAAACCAAAATTGTTTACAACTGCTAAGTTAAACACAGTTCAAGTTCCAACCCAAGGATTTTTAATTCTTTTATTAGCATTCACTGTAAATTAACTGAATTAAACACTAAACAGTTTAAGCTAATAAAAATCCCTTTAGGAAAGCCTACAGTCTGAGGTAGATTTCAAAGTGTTTTTGGTTTAATTTACTGTCGCTGCGTAGCACTCTTCTTCTTTAGCCTTGGCATGACAAACCCGCAATAATAACTGCAAAAAAGAGGAAAGAGCACTTTTTCAAACATTCAAATCTCGCCTAATATGGGGCCGAGATATAAACTTTTCAAAATTTCAACCCCCTCCCCCGACCACCCCCTTGCTCATTAACGAACTTATCCGAACTATTGGGCCTAGAAATAACAATAAAATTTGGTTCAAATATCTTCAAAATTACGGCCGCTAGTGTGTAAAGATATATATATATATATAACTTTTTTTCTTTTTTGAACATTTGGTGGTTTCGTACTTAGGGAGACATGAAACGTAAAGATATGAAAGAATTTTTCGAAAGTCATGATATGGTATCGATTGCAATAGGTAGATTTTTCTTCGAAATAGAAAGTTGATATAATTTTTTTCCGCTTGCTTGGATTTACAACAGTTGACTGTGTGGCGAGAATTTGTGAAGCAGAAAATAAAAAATTTGGTAAATCTGGAGTGTAATAATTTTATAACACTCGGTGGCTTAACTTTCTCCCTTTATTTAATATAATCTACTGTTAAAAGTGCTTCTTTTATCTTCGACCCTCTGAAAATTCATTTTGTAGTAGTGGATCAGAATCTAATATAATATTTGAAGTCTTATTTCCTTTTACATCCAACGCCACCTATTAACAAGACAGAGTTCAACTGCTTTGAAATTAATTGAAAATGGCCTTTTTCGGTTCTTTATTTGATTCATTTGTTTATAACATCAAGACACGCAGAGTTCTTTTTTTTACTTAGGGGAACAGAAGGGGTTCATGAATGCACGCCTAAATGGGAAAACAATGAATTACTTGCACGAAACTAACCATGCGGGGTATTATTTGTGGGGGGGCTAGGGAACTCTAATCTGAGGTCTTTTTTCCCCCGGGTGATGCACATATCGTGAAATGCTTCTCGAAGCAGGGTTTTTATCTTTTTAATAATCACCAATTGTTTTAATTGTTTATGCAGGATTTAGGTAAGGTTCATAAATCTGTGGTTCCTTTTAATAGTTTCATTTCGAATCTTTATGCCCAAATAGCTCGTTTTAATCGTTTATTCATTCATATTTACTATAATTTAATATTTATTAAAAAACAATATAATTAAGAATATCATGTTACTATTCAATTTATGAAAAAAAACAATGTCATTGTTAATAAACATGTTTTAAGTATTTTTCCGTTAAATAAATGATTTAAATAAAAATCTAGCAATTGAGTAAATAATTGCGTGCGAAGCCACGTACACCTGCTAGTGTTCGTTATAAAATAGAAACGTTTGCCCTTCAGATGTAGAACTTCTACGAAAAAGTAGTGAATGAGTTGTTGAGTCACGCCCTAGTTTATAATTGTGGTAGCTGTTTCATAACAAGTCGCTCACACAAGCCATTCACCTCCACAGGTTGTATTTCATGACAACTTACATTTTTATAAACAACAAATAAATATTTACCATTCATTTTCTCGTTCAAGGGTAAGGTTGCTGACATTGTACACTTATTAGACACAGTTCTAGGACACTGTTCCGCTTCTCTACCCTAGGTGTTCACTTTAAAGGAGATCATTCGTTTGTGTGTGACATAGACACACACTTCAATCATATATCATGTCTTTCCTTATTTGGTAATGCCGTAAAGAATAGGTATATCATAAAATCGAACTGACGATACCTAGAAAAATTACCATTCAGGTGATATTGCTCTCACGATGTTCAGGGCCGGATTTAAGAGTATGCCGCCTATAGGCTAAAGTTCATTTTCCGCCCCCTCTATAATTCATATTTGCTTAATATACAACAAAAGGATAGAGTTCATTAGTGTTTTCATCTTTTTTAAACATAAAGTTCAGTTAGTTTAGATACAACTACAATTTTAATGGTTTTCATAATAAATTATATAATCAAATTAGTTATCTACTTTTTTTTTACTTCTTTTAATATTCGTTAAAAATGAATTTGGTTTCAAAATTAATTAACTAATTTGATCTTGGAGATCAGGGATCACTGTTTTAAACATATTTTTATATTTCAATGCTAATGGCTATATTTTGCGTAATTAGAGAACTGTGTTCAATTTGAATTAAGTTGTCCCATACGGTGAAATATAATACAAGATTACGTGCTGTGAATTTGTATTGTTATAGTTTTAGAAAGTAGGCTATGTAGAAGGACTAAAACGTATTTTTAAGTAACGTGTATTCTTAAATTCGTACGGAAAATATTATTAACGTCTGAAATACTTCATTTTAGCTTTTGAATAAATTGCCAAACTGCCGCCTCTGAAAATTTGCCGCTCTAGGCTGCAGCCTACTTAGCCTATTTAGAAATACGGCCCTGGCGATGTTGATTCAAAAAGTAACAGCAAACTAATTTTTGCGAAGTATATATATTTCAATTACAGATATAAAAAATATGTCATTTTTCAACATAATCATCATCCTTTTCGATAGATAACACACACCGTTGCACCAACTTTTTATTCCATCAGGAAAAATGTATTTTGTGTCCGCAACCAAGAATGCACCGCTTATCTAATCTAATCACTTCCAAATCTTTTTTCAAGGGTCCAAATCCTTTGTAATCCAAAGGAGCTATTTCAGGGCTGTATGGGGATGTATGGGGGATGCTGTAAGACCTGAAATCATTCGGCGATTGAGATTTCAATTCTTACAGCTTCCCCCATACAGCCCTGATTTCGCTCTTTTGGGTTAACAGGGGATTGAACCCCTAAATAAGATATGGAAGTGATGAGGTTAAAGAAGCGGTGCATTCTTGGTTGCGGACACAAACAATAGTATATTGCGACACAAGGGCGGAAAGGCACGTTTACGGGTCGAGGAAACAGATTGAAAACCCGAGGCGCAGCCGAGGGTTTTTAAGTTTTCGAGACCCGTAAATGCCTTTACGGTCCGTGTGTTGCATGCTATTTTTTGCACGACGGTTACTTATATCAATTTAATTATATTAATTGTGATATTACCTGAAAATATTATGTATATACAGTCTTGAAGAATGGTGCTTATTTCAGAAAGGGATTCGCATTTGTTATTGTTTATGTCAACAGAATATTTATAAAGCGGGAAGGCCTTGGTCATTTCTGCTCGCAAATAAGCATTTGCGGGCGGTAAAGTAACTTTCCGCCCGTCGCCCCTAGCAACAAGTCACTTTCTGCCCGTCGCCCCTAGCAACAAGATTGCGTGTGGTAATGTCAAGTTACGATCCATGTAAACAACTTTCGTAAGTAACACTTACTAGCTAAGGAGTGCAAAAAATATATTTTTACTGATGGAATAAAAAGTTGGCGCAACGGTGCGAGACATGCATAAAAGAAGAGGGAGATTATGTTGAAAAATGACAACTTTTTTGTATCTGTAATTGAAATATATACTTCGCAAAAATGAATTTGCTGTTTCTTTTTTTAATCACCCTCGTATACACACCTGTAAGCCATTAATCCAAGGAGTTCAACAAATTTAGTTCCCGGAAGAATTTTTCCTAACAAGCATAGATTTCCTAATAAAGGGTTAACAATCCCGGACATGGAATGAAGCATGGTTGAATTGGGTTAATATGCTTTACGCTTAATTTTAATAAATTATGTTTTATTGTCATTTTAAGGATTGAATACAATGCAAGTGAAAGCTCTGTTACGCATAAAGTATTTTTATACTTTAGAATCACCAACGAGCAGGTAAACGTATTCTGACAGCCTGGACAACTAATGCCCGGTTTCTATAAACTCGTGAAATACCTATGGGTAAATTATCCATGGGCAAATTAGTTCCATTTTACCCACAATGATATAATGAGGCAGGCCTTGGAGTTGTAGAGTTAATTTAATTCAGAAGGCTTTGATTCTCATTGTTTAAATTATTATTGATCCTATAAGAAGTTAAATCTTATCCAGCCATCCATGAAAGGATAAATTAACCCTTGGAAATATCTAGCCCGAGTTTGAAGGAACATTTTTTCTGTCATTTCCATATTTACCCAGAGGACATTCATATAGAAACTCGCCACAAGTGTATGTGATTGTTACCTTTACATTATTTGAGTTCGAAAAAGTTATTCTTGTGTAAATTCTGTCCATTGGATAATTTACCCATAGGTATTTCGCGAGTTTATAGAAACCGGGAGTAAGAGAGCCAACCGTTCTTCCGGAATTCCAGAATGTCACTGAGAGGCATGCCTGACTGTTCCTGTGCCTCGCTACATCACTGAACAACATGTCTTGCAGCATCTTATTGTAATCTCTGTTGCTGGCGTTCATTCAACTCATTTTCTATCACAGACGGTATGACTTTTTTTTCTTTTGATAGACTTAGCGGAAAGATTAGCCAAAAGATTAGTGAACTTTCTCCTAGACTTTTGTTTTGTTTTTAATAAACAAAGAAATATCGGCAAGCAACATAACATGAAGCCATTGAAATGGCCTTCATTCATAACCAGAGGAAGTATCAACAAATATCAAAATATATTTTGAGTAGATAATTTCATTTTGAATGCTGCAAGTAGTCTCGAATTCGATTTTACAACGCTTGAAAGTTGAAAATCGGCAATGAGCATAATCCAGTTGTTTCCTCAAACCATTGCACCATATTGAAACGGTGAAATATTTTTGAATGGTTTTAGTCCTACGTTCTTTCCAGGTATAAAAACTATGTTCATCCACAATTTAAGCTCTCATCAGGCGAGTAGTTTTGAAAGAGTAACAGATAGACTCAGAAGAAACCATTTAATTTGTGTAGTAAGTTATAGGATGGTAAAAGCTGAGACCAATGGCTCAGAAAATATCACAGTTACCAGTATTTCATTCCCAATCTTTACATAATTTTCACATTTCTTAATGAATTGTGGATCCTGTTGGAATCTTTCTTGAATTTTTCCTACTATAAGCAGGTCGATCTTGATTTTTCTAGATCAATTACATAGATTCCAACGTTCTTGCTGGATATACAGTAAATAACTGCACGGACTTAGTTTACGCCTTGTTTAGCCGACTCATTTCAATTACTACAATATCACGTACTTAAAGTTACTTATTTGTAACTGGCTAATTAACGGAAATCTGTTTTAAGGATACTGTACAGCGCTTAACAAGTTACGTTTAGTAAATTATAGCATAGGAGCTTCTTGCTCGTACCGGTACCTACCTTATTAAAATGTTCACATGCTCATCGATGGGGGGAAAAATTTCACGTAAACATGACTAGACTAACGACATGCGAGCTAGAATCACTCAGGTGTTTGTCGTTTTCTGTTATTAGGCGACACTCAACTTTTTTTTTTTTTTTTTTTTTTTTTTTTTTTTTTTTTTTTTTTTTTTACTTTTTTTTACTTTTTTTACTTTCCTCGTATGACTGATCTTTATTAAATTTCAACATGAACGAAATATCATGGGAAATTTCAAGATATTAGAGTAAATAGTTTCCAGATATCGTTCATTTTTTTAACTAGATATGAATTCAAATACATTATTTTATTTATTAAACGTTCCTTTTGAATCTTTGTATTTTACTGTGTGTTCTCTATTAAATTTGTAAACTTCTTAAGTATTGAATTTAGTTTAGGCTATGGAGAGAAAATATTTGCATTACGAAAAGAAGTCATCACTAAATAAAATAAAAAATATGCACAATATTTTTTTAGACATATTGACTCTGCATGGTCCACCGCTGTGGTTCAGGGGATACGTTCATTCCTCTTACGCAGCGGGCCCGGGTTCGATTCCTGGTCGGGACAAGTTACCTAGGTGAGGTTTTTTCCGGGGTTTTCCCTCACCTGTGGTCCCCCGATATCATCTGGCCGTCATTATCATCTTCATCCCCATCCTCGCCTTGTTCTGAGTGAGTATGTGTGTGTGAATGGCGTGTCTCGTTCTATGTGTTCGTGTTGTCTCGGAGGTGGCTCCGGCATTGGGCTGATCACTCATCCGGGGAGGCCCTCCATGTCCTTGTCTGGTCAAAAAATTATGTATGTGATCCAAAGATAATCCCTCTCCCGACAGGTCGCGGCCCTGTAAGGCCCGGGCGGCTTGGATCGCTTAAATCCTAAAAGGAAGCGGTAAAACTACGATAAAGAAAGAAGAAAGAAAAAGATTCTGTATGTGCTGTTAAAATTTCATCATCAACTAAATTACCTTGAATATTTAAGGGCGCAGCGAGTTTCATAAATTCCATACTAGTATCATAATTACCATTGTAGGTAAGTTGCAAACAGCTATTTTTGTTAGTCTGCAATTAAATGTCTTGGGTTTTAAAATACCTTTTAATTCATCAAACAAACGGCTCGGCTGACCTCTGTGATCAGCTGTTAGTAAGTTCTCGTCCTTTTGCAATAGATGGCAGATGTCGGCGTGCAGAGAACTAAATGCTTCTCGTGGTGGCCTTACATCAAACCAACGCATATTAAAACTCATGAAATGAACTCAGTTTACTTTAACATTTAAATTAACACGAACAGAATTGATTCAGTTTTAAAAATAAGTTGTTTGTTATGCAATTTAAATTGCTGCTTCCAAGGCTTGAAGACTGTACCGGTTCGGTATTAAATGATATCACATGGTGTTACAATGGAAATCTGTGTCATAATGGATATCATGATACTGTTACTTCACATGTAATAACGTATATAGTATGGTCGAAGAAAATATATATTTGAACTACCCTTACTTGTAACTTCACAGTATTGAATGAATTACCTTATGAATTCAGTTATTTTTTTTTTTTTAATATTTCGAAAATGAACAAGTTTTTGAATTTTTTCAGTTAAGTGGATTCTCAAACCAATACTGTGGATTACTAATAGTTACATTTAACGATGATTTTTACTTAATTTACCTAATTATAATATAATATTACATAAAATACGTATTTTCTATATTTAACATCTATTTGATTTTCCTTTCTCAGTCTTACATGTCAAAATTTATATCACGTTAACCCAATTTTCCATAGATTTCTGTTCTTTCGAAGTATGTGTAAAATTTGTGCAAACGGTTCTTTGGATAAGATAAAATCAAATGAATTCATAGACAAATATATATCACTATTATAATAATGGGCTCTTTAGTTGTCGTCAGTCTGGGTAGAGCAATCTGTATGGCAAGCCCATGCCTGTAGATTTACAGGTATGTAAAAGAACTTGGAGAAAAAAATTCCGGCACACCGGCGACAGTGACAGGCCTAAATATCTGTACACACCCGTCGTTAAATAACCATTTAACTAACCAGCCAACCTCTGCAGTTGCAGAAGATCAGTTCAGCGCTTGCAGACTTGGCGATACTAGTTCATAACTTACGGATATGTGGACATTTATGCAATGTTTTTGAAACAAGAATGTTTCATAAATGTCTCTCGTCGAGTTCATACTACACTTTTAAAATAGCACGATACGCTTGGACAGCTGCAGCTTGTATTCTAGTTCCGTCTCTTAGCCGCAATACTTTATTAGCTCAATTTGTACAGCGAGGCAAGATCCCATAAATAAATGTTTTTATTGATTGGCAAAACATTATAAGTGCCAGTTTATTTTCGTTCAAAGAATATTTTCCCCCCTCTTATCCACGAATTAGGCTTCACGTTTTATTTCTTAGATGGTCTCCTAAAACATCACGCCATAGCAGTAGGCCTACTTTCTTCACTAGGATTAAAGCCATGCCGAGGAGATGGCGAGATTGGCGCAGAGGAAGAGGGCACAAAAATGATCGTAAAAAACAAGATTTAAGAGATGCAGCTATATTAGGATGTCGCTACGATTTCTTATGTAAATAAGTAAAATCATAATTAAAACACAATTTCTGGGAAGAGATTTTCCGCTTAGAATTATAACAACCTATTTATAACTTTCAGCCAGATGTTACAGTGAATTCAACATTCTGAATTTTTAATCATGTAGAAAATATAAGATGATAATATAATTTAATTCAGTTCATATATTATTCTCAACTCTTAATTATAGCCCTTGTTTTCTTTTATTTTAAATAAGTGAGTTATGTATTAGGCTATACATTCTTTATTGCACATCACACAAAACCAATGTTCAGTAAGGCCATAAACAATAATTTTTTTTTTAATTCTAGTCTTACAGAAATTTGTACAAATTGTAATTTATTTATTTCAATGAATTCGTTAAATATCAAGAACGTATCCATGTTTTCAAACATTATCACATTATAACGAGTATATTCTTTAGTGTAATTGCATAAGTAATATTACATTTTTACTATGTCAAAATAAAATTAAATAACTATAAAAAAAATTAAATAGTTCCTCTAAGGAACAGAATTTGGAAATGCTCCCATAATGCTCGCAGCATTGCCGCGTTAAATGGTTTGCTTCAAGAACACGTTTACTTTGTTGTGTATAGTATTTTTCATCAATATAGCCGATTAGTGGAATGTTATGCAACGAGCCTATACAGGTATTCATAGAGATGTCGCTGGGCTCGTTTCATAATTTTTATACAAGCAACTTATTTACTGTTATAAGCAAGTTGCATACGAATGTTTTTGTTCAGCCATAAATAAATGACAAAGTTTTGAATTTTTAGAATACCTTGTAATGTTGATCAGATGACTCTATCTCGATGATCGCCTGTTCGTAGTTCTCGTCTTTAGCGAAAAATGGCAGGCTACAAGGTAAGCAGGCAGCAGGGCTTTTCTTAGCAATCTAAGCAACCTTCTAACCTCAAAGCAACGCGCATTAAAATACACGAAATGAACTCAACTTATTATAATCCTGTGAACTTGAATAATTCGAAGCTGAAGGGACCAGCAAAACAAACAAACAAACAAACAAACAAAAAACGAAACAAAAATCATGATTTCGATTTAGAAAAGTTTATCGCTTTGTATAGGGATGACAAGGGTCCTTGTTAAAGTAGGTATTAATTATTCACGATTCTGAATTTTAAAAGTTCGAATTATCCAGGTTCGACTGTATTAACATTAATATGAACAGAATTTATTTTATTTTAAATGCAGGTTTTTATTACGCAGTTTAAATTGCTGCTTTCAAGGATTGAAGACAGTTCCATATACGCTATTAATCTATACCACAACGATATTATAGTGCAATTCTATATTATAATGGAGGCATTAAGATACTATTAAACATCTAAAAAAATAATATTTTGCGTGAAATTATTATTTTTATAAAACTATAAGTTAATTATTCATACAACTAAAACCTTTTTATAAATTGTACAAGCTAATATGTGTTAATGTCATACATCAGTGACAGTGAAAATTCGATGGCTCTAGCTTGAAAAGCATGGAATTTAAAATTATTTTAGCTAGAGTTCCCCTTAAAGGAATTTATTCATTAATTGATAACAATTAATTTTAAATATATCATTTTCTTGCATATATTATTCCTAAATAAGCTTGATAATGTTCTTAATTTTCATATATAATAGAGAATATATATTATTAAATATCTGGTTAAAACTTTAATGTATTCAGGGGGTAGCATCTGAAAAAGTGTTCCTGTATAATATCTACAAAATGACATTTTTGATGTCCGTATTCTCTTAAAGCTCTCTAGCTCAGGTAAATAGTTCAGTATGTTTCTTGCACTTCTTTAGAGCCCCGTAAGTATCTATAGTTTAAAAATAATTTTAATAAGCCAACGTCCTCTATTACAGTTGGAATATCACATACTTAGGAAGGCATTAATTAATATTAACTATCTAATCATTTACTATCACGTATTTCTTACTACTTAAAGTATTTCGGTAATTTTCAGTGCATTTTCAAACGTTTAATTTGCAGTATTATCAAGGCCTCTTTCCTTATTAGGAAGAAATAAATAAAGCCTATTGAACCCATCGTTTCCTACTTCACGATTCCTGGCTGCAACCAATATACGTAGCAATTTTCTGAAGAAATTTAAGAATAACTTAAGGTCTTCTTTGTGTATTAAGAAATGCTACCTTCTTATGTAATGGTTCTTGTTTATGAAATGTTAATCGTTCATGTGATGTTACTCGTTCATGTGTAAATATTATATAGTCTTAGTTGTAAGGATCTCGCACGAAATCTGTGCTGATGAGACCGTTACTCTCTAGAGAGAGACATGCTATTGTGCGAAAGAGAGAGGTAGCTTGGCCTTTACAAATAGAAAGGAAGGTACTGTTGTGCGAGAGAGATAGGTACTGTCTGACTGTGAGCTGAAGGCCGAGCTGGTGGCATAGTGGGGGAAAGACATAGACAGTAAATGCAAGCGCATAGTAAGGTAGTGGGGGAACGCTAGCTCGGCCTTCAGCTCGCAGCCAGACAGTAGCAGGCCAATCGACGCTACGGTCCCCACGAAAACGTAATGCAATGACTTAGGCAATCGGCACAGATTTCGAGCGGGCTCTATAGTATTTTAGTATTAGGGAACGCTGCCACCGGATAGTAACCCAATTGCAATTAATAAATACATACATACAAATACACATCCAGAAACTCTATTTACAATCCGTTCTAATTGCCACCTAGTAATATTAGTTCTCAACTAATGTGAATAAATGAATGATGGAAGTTCCGTTATTAAGCTGAATGTTATGTAAGATAATTCGTGTATTATTAATGAAAGTACTGAATAAAGGATGAAATATTAAGTTTGCTCCAACATACAGCTTGCAAGGTGCCTGACCTGTATGCGCATGATATGAGCTGAATGGGGATGCCGGTAGGGGACTGATATAGCTTTTGCTGTATTGTATTGAAATGCTTCTCCAATTAGAATCTGACCACCACCACCTTTTTTAAAAGGTGCATGCATATTAAATATGTTCGAAGAATGCGTTCGATTTTATCTCGAGGATTTTTAAAATTGTCTATGAAGTAACATTTTCATTAGCTGGTCAATAACTCTTGACCGGAACCCTATTTCTCTATCAAGTAGCTTCTCAATTTGAATCACGAGGCTGAGTGCATCCCGTTCCAGACTTCCGTACCTCAGGAAAATCCGAGGAGGTACCGGGGATCGAACCCGGGCCTATCGATCTGTAGTGACCGACGCTAACCGCAAAACCCGCATCTATTGCATTAGGAAAAATAAGAATTTGACAATTTAAGAAGTCACAAGAAAAGAACTGGATATTTACATACCATGAATCATTCCCACCTTTTCAACCTATATCATTATCCGTTTAAATTAATGTCAGTTGAAAAAATATACCAATAATTGAAACAATTGACAAACAGTAGTTCCATGGCCTTCCTTACTGTATAGACAAAGATCCCGAACTCTTAATATGGCCTCGTAACTAAAAGGAGTATAGGCCTAAATACAGGAGAATTAAAAAAAATCAGGAAGTAGGTTGGTCTTAATTCAACAGTCAGGTGTAAGGAAATGGTAGTAACTTCACTAGGCTACATTAATGTCCGATGGACTGTTCTTGATAAACCTAGCAAGCCATGTCCAATATCATGCGCCCTGCAACATTTCATGGATTTTTAAGTCTCTACAAATGTCAAAGATATCATTTTCATGGTGCTAAACCAGTTAATAATGTGTCGTTGACTTAGGATGTTACATATCCAAAACATTTATCTGCAGGTGCGGAACGAACAAACCACTCTAATTTTAGGAAGACTATAAAAACAGGTTGTTTTCAATTCTATACGATAGACACGTTTAAATAATGTTTAAACATGTTCATCGTGCAAAAGGAGACACTTTAAGACCCTTGCATAAATCGTATAATTGATATACTTGTAACGGCTTTTATTGTGCATATAGGCCTAACTGCATATTTAGGAAATTTTCAACTACTGTAGCATATTTAGTATGAATGTGCATATTTAGGTCATTTTTAGCATATTTGTGTGTACATTAAAGATATTTTGAAGTTTCATATCATATTTTGTAAATTTTGCATTATAATGATACTTTTTGAGAATTTGCAGATATTTAAAATAATTAACATTATATTTTAATAAAATGAATGGTACTGAAACTTTAAAAAAATATATACAATGTGTAAGTGGTAAAGTCATATTTTAAATTTTATTGGTCATATTTTAATGTTTTTAGGTCATAAATGCATGCATATATCCTATTTATTAGGTCATAGAAATCCGCCCCCTAATTATTACAAATCATCTGTAAGTGAAATATTACTTTTAACTTTATTTCATTACTGTTACATTATAGTAAGTTATTCAATAATCCTAAAATGGCATTTATTAAGATATGAGTATGTTTATTACACAAATAAAGCTAGTAGCATAATTTTCATATGAGTATCTTAATTACCATTATAGGCAAGTTGCATACGACTGTTTTTGTTCGATCATAATATTAGTCTAAATGTTCAGATTTTAGAATCACACAAACAAACGGCCACGCTGTCCTTCGCATTAGCTTTTTGTCTCCTGCTATAATAGATGGCAGCTCATGGCGTAGTGTCAAATCGAAGGTTCTTTTAGGTCGATTTTTTAAAACCAGCGGATTTTTACAAGACTGAATAAATTCATTTTAGCATGATATTAAAATTAACACGAATAGAATTTATTTTATTTTAAGTACAGGTTGTTAATTGTTAATAATTTACAACACGGAATAAATTAATTTTAGCATGATATTAAAATTTACACGAACAGAATTTATTTTATTTTAAGTACAGGTTGTTAATTAAACAGTTTTCAGTTGGTACTCGCAAAGTTTAAAGATCGCTCCGTGTTCAATAATAATCTATACAACATTGATGTTATAATGAAAATCAGTTTCGAAATGAGTATCATTGTTATGGTACCGTTACGTCACACGCAATAAAGGTATTATAGTATGGTCGAACAAAAAATAATTATATCGTAAGTCTATTTAGGAGTGTATAAAACCAGAATAGATCTCGTGTTATTATTCAAACTTTTCCAATTCGGCATTATGGCACAGTGACAGGCTGACAAACAGCCACAATATCCAAATCCCAAAAATGGTGATAATTATTTTTAAAATAGATAAACATTGAATATTATTTGAAGAAAGAAGAATGCACCAACAATTATAGTAATTAACTTAACATTTACGAGGCTTAGTTTACATATTTATATAAGTAACCATCAAGGGAAATCATCAGTGGACAGTAAGTTTGAGATCAGCGAGAAATATTTAAATGATACATTTGGTTTCCTTGAATTCCAATCGAAATTAAAGGATAAAAATTCTCACATTTAACATATAGTATTAGTTTACAAATCTTATATTTCTGCTTTCAAACAATTTTTTGAAGTGACGAATTTGTATGTCAACAGCACCGAAAAGGTTAAACGACCAATAGAGACATCCATGTACACATAGGGAAGTTGTCACTATTTTCGGCATTCTGATATTCAATTCCGGTCATCTTCTCTGTTGTCTTATAGGCTAATCCTAATAATTCCATTTCCTTAATGTTCTTTCACCTTGTCTTTCTTTTCTCTTTCAATTCTCCTTCTCTCTATCTCTCCAAGCATATTCATCATTATCTCTTCTTTGTCTTCTTCTTACCTACTTCCTTTTTTCTTCAAATTTAACACTATTTCTCTCTTCCTTCTTTTCTTCTGTATCATGTTCCTTTTAGTTTTTATTGTTAGTATTTCTATTTTCTCTCCTCCCTTTATCCCTCTCTCTCTCTCTCTCTTTCTCTCTTTCTCTCTCTCTTTCTCTCTCTTTTTCTCTTTCTCTCTTTCTCTCTCTCTTTCTCTCTCTCTTTCTCTCTCTTTTTCTCTCTCTTTCTCTCTCTCTCTCTCTCTCTCTCTCTCTCTCTCTCTCTCTCTCTCTCTCTCTCTCTCTCTCTCGCCACCTTTGTAACTATGTGGACATCGTATATCAAGTTTGCGGTCAGAATATAATAAATGCTTGTACTGCATGCATCGGGTTCTCACACATGTAGGTTTACAGTTAGGTTGCTTAGTCTCCCACGTTGCTGTTGCATGCTTCTAGGCACAATTATTACAAGTTAATAGCATAGATCAACTAATCCAGAACATAAAATAGATAGCAGTTTAATAGCCGACAAGAATTTTAAACGCATCATCTCAACAAATAACTTCATAAAACATATTTAATTGTTTTGAAGCTAAATGTTAAGTAAAAATTATTCAATCAATTATTAAAATTTAAAAATGACTTGACATCCTTGTCTTGATCACGTCACTGCAAGAATTTAAGGGATAATACGGTAAAAATTGTCTAGCGTGTTATTTTCTCGTAATTCATACACTCATTTATTTATTTATTTATTTTATGTGAAGGGACACTGGAGAAACCAGATGGGCAGAATCCTATTCATTTATTTTGAAATTGTTATTACACTGCTCAATTAATTTCAAGTCAGGTAATATTCTCTCCAAGATATGGGCAAACAAGAAGGGAAAATAAATTTGATAATTTAACCTATTATTTTATTAGCGGGAATGTGAAACAAATCATTTTATTAATTCTTATTTATATTTTAAATATTGAAATATGAACTATTATGGGCTCACTCTTCCTGCTCATCCACTGAAAAAGAAATAAACATAGTTCTACATTGTAGATTTTAAAGTTCAAACTACTTAAGTGATTTTGCTAATACCTTTTTAAATCATAAAATAAAGACTGTATCCAAAACTAAATATTGGTACGCCTATACTTAAAAATAAACACACTCTAGAAAAGAAAGATTGGATATGCTTCAGTTGTCGTGTTTTCACTAAATAAAACCTGACATTATAATGTGCATCTTTATTCGTTAAACCAAACTTAAACCATGGATCTTATTATGTCTGATCTCTGGAACTCCTGCGTACCAACCAGTAATGAGATATGTATATATGTATATATATATATATATATATATATATATATATATATATATATATATATATATATATATGATGCTTATTTTCTAGGTGGACTGTTTATTGCACCTACTTTATTATAAAGAACATTTTGTTGAGAATTATCGGAAACCCAGTCTGATTATGAACATTTAATTCAGTTAGACAAGATGACTTAAAATAACGAGTTTTCGGAACAACTAGGTTATATTTCGCCTTTAATTTTTAGGAAACTAAAATTACTTTTAAAAGTCTACACCTGAAGCACCCTTTTTTTAATAACTATTTACTGTCAACTTGAATAAAAATAATTAAATATTAATAACACCATTTTTCAGTTTTGTATTAATTCATAAACAATATTAAAAACTGATTTCATTAGAATGTAATAAAATAAAATCCCAGACAATAAAGATCACCACACTTAGTTATAGATTAATTAATTTTTCTGCTGGTAAATCTATCAATGACACATTCATAGTCTTCTTTTTAACTTCCAAGTGTTAATCTGGATGCATAGTTGAGTCAGCGCAATCAAATAATTTATCCGTGTAAAAGACCAAGTGATAAATTACTCGTAACTACTAAGATGTTTTGCTCATAAAATTATCTGAAAATGGGATCATTTGTTATAGGTGTGTTTTTGCTATCCTTTGTACCATGAAGCTGATAATTATGGCCTATGTGGAAACTGCCTTGGTTTGAAATATATTTTAATCCCACAGAAGAAAGATCTGAAATAATGATTTTTTCCCCACAATTGACTCACTGTTTAATTAACTTTTATCTATAATAAGAGATGACTGCAGACTATGTGTACGTAAAGAAAACGTTGATAATAGTGCTCTGTTTTGTATTTTGTGTTTTCTACAAAATTAAAGATTCAATTTATATAATTATTATGAAAAATTACTAATTTTTTTAATATTTAAAATTTAAAATTCAGCTTAGGCCTTTTATAAAGATATCAGTAATGTTAATTAACTGAACAAACATACTTCAGAAAGTTTTAGAGCACGTATAACTTATGTATTTGATAATAACAATTAATTTGTTCTCAAACACAAATCCCATTACCCACAAATTATTACCGGTAATTAACAGTAAAGAAAATAAGTTATCACACTTATTAGGTATATCAGAACTAACTTAAGTTCAAAATTTCAAGTTAACAGTTTTAAAATTGAGTAAACAGAAATATTACCCACCTACCTGTAACAAGACTTCACTTTTTTGAGTTACGCTGTTTACAATTCGAACGAAGAAACTTTCAAGATTTGGAAGCAAGAAACATGAAAACACGATTCTTTCTCTGGTGAAAACTCTACATGAAATTTCTGAATCTGGTACCGTATTTTACGGGCCATAAGACGCACTTTTTTTTTCTGAAAACAGAGACTTAAAAGTTGGGTGCGTCTAATGGCTCGAGGTGCACAAAAAGAATTAAAATTATGGTAAATGTTGCCGGAATACCATAATTATAAACAAGGTGGCACAGACTGTACATCAATGCACTTGTCACAATCGTAAAATGAGGGTACCTGGAAGCCAGGTATGCAATGCGAAAAGAATGTAATATTGAGTTCTTTTACATGAAAGGAGTTGTCTCCGCCGGGTGGTTTAAATGAAGGGCATGACTTTTAAACAGCCTTGTCCAGTTACACTAACCGTTTGCTGAATTGGAGGTCAGAGGGTATAAAGGTATTTTCAGTCTTTCATGATAAATCAGTTCAGTTAAAATTTATGCGATGCCACCTGTACAGAAGGGATTTTCGTACAACGCAGGTTTTAAGTTAGAATTCATTTACACTTATCCAAACCCACAATAATTTCTTTATGCAATGGAATATATTTCCTTTAATTTTTTTCGTTTAGAGTCACATTAAAATTTTTACCTTTAAATTTCCATCCTAAAATCAAGGTGCGTCTTATGGTCCGGAGCGTCTTATAGTCCGTAAAATACGGTACCTATGATCTGGCTGAAGAAAGTAAAAATTATTGTTCGGATCCTCTGACCACACGAGTAGTTAATATCGAATCAGCGGACCAGCTTTGATAAACACCGATGCCTCATGAAATATTCTCGTAGAGTCTTGCAGCAAAACTAGATCCCAGTAGCACACGGGTATTCATGTTATGAATCCGCAAGTGCACGGGTAGTGTAATTTAGGTTGTCACATGCAATTACTTGGAGTTTGTGTGACAGAAGAATAGGTTTAGACAGGAGTGAACTTGCATACACAGAAACTAGACGCTTTCCGCATCCATTATGAGTACTCTAGCTTGCAACTCTAGTTTCATTCCAGTATTACCAGGCATTTAGTTCTGAAAATTGAATAGTTTTAGGCTTAGTAAAACTATTATATGATTAATTAATTTCATTTTTTGTTCTTTGAGGGATGTAATAGTTAATTAAATAGTGGGGCTTATACCCTCAAAAATGAGATCGATAAACCAAGGAATTTTTTTATCTGCAGTATCCTCAAATATTTATTGATAAACAGGTTATATATATACATACATATATAAATATATATATGTAAAATGTTAACTAATACTACTACTTGTAATTATAGTATATACTAACAAGATAAGTTGTATACATTTAGCAAATTTGCTTTTAAGACACTGTAATTAGACAATTACAGACAATTAATTAGACAATTAGACAATTAATTAGACAATTTTAACGATTATGTAAATATTTTACTCTAAAGACAATGTAAATAGATATTTTAATAATTATGTAAATATTTAAATCTTATCATGTCATTAGAATTTTATAAGAATATTGAATTCAAATATTTTAAATGAATTACAACTCAAAATTGATTCTGCTATTTTATCAATAAATATTTGAGGCTACTGCAGATAAAAAATTTCCTTGGTTTATCGATCTCATTTTTGAGGGTATAAGGCGAAAAAACTGCCCACTATTTAATAAACTATTCTAAGTTATTAAGCGCCAGTATAGTACTTTATGAGATTGTGTGTGGGACGGGAAAATGTCTGTCCGTCTGCCCGTCCGTCCGATTGTCTGTACGCGCGATAACATGAAAACGCTTTATCAGATTTTCATAAAACTTAGTATACGCATTTATAACGTCCATAGGAAGAAATCTATTGATACCGAACCAAATCGGTTGAACGGAACCAGAGAAAATCCCAATTTAGTGCCTATTTTATGGTAATATATTAGAAAGAATTTATGAAATGCAAATCATGTTTACATGACTACATATTGTTTTACAGTGTTCGTAAACGGCTTTGGAAGTTGTAATATACTTAGCTATGACAAATAACTCAATTCCTTTACATAAGCTTATCAAACTATACCGTTTATCCGAGCGAGATGGCCGAGTTGGTAATGACTTGGACTCGCATTCCGGAGGCCCATGGTCAAGCCAATTTGATACTTTTTTTATTATTATTATTTTTATGTGAATGTGCGATTGTCAATGTATCACAAATCTGTATAGTTTTATTCTTATTTTAAGAATAAAACTACACCTTGTACCATTATTTGGATTTGTATTTATTTTTCGCGCGTAATGGTACATGTTTTTAAGTTTGGTCGCTGGATGGCGCGACTTTCTCTTTTGTATATGCTTTCGCGGGCGTAGGTCCGCTGGCCTCTCCCCTCATCCTTTGGTACAGCCTCTTAGCGAGTGTTTATCTTTTCTGGCTTCAGTTATGGGCATGGTTTATTTCGGCATTGACGTGTTTTCGTAGTTGCATTTCGTTAGTTTGTTTATAAGTAATTTCTTCGGTATTTGTGCTTTCGTTCGTGGGATAATGTAGTCCCAGTGTATCCTTCAGGTTTGCAACAGGTTTTTAGTTTAACTTTCTTGTGTTTTAACTTAGTAATTATGTAACGGTAGAATTCCCTTCCCCTCTTTCTGCGCTTGGTAGCTGGTAGTTTCTCTGATTGATTTGGTAGTGTATTTTTGGTAGAATCTTCGTAGAAACCATGTGTTCTGTCTCCTTTTGCTTGGGTAGTAATATTTAAAGGGTTTTCTGTTTATTTGAGTTGCTGGGGGGGTTTCTTAGTAATAGCCTAAGTAGTCGGCGTCATCAAGCTATAATGATGGGGTCTGTTTCTTTCCCTTCTCCCCTGCGCCTGCTTGCAAACCTGATGTGTCGCGGTCTGGTAAGTCATTTTTAAATTCGTGTTTCTTCAATTATTTTGTTTATTTAGTTTTGTGCCATGCCCGTTTCTCCTGTCCATCGGGATTTTAAAAGGCATCCCGATGGCAGTAATGTTTCCCGCCTTTTACTAAATTTTGCCCCTTGTTAAAGATTGTTTTGTAGGCCTACATTATATTTTCCCCGGTTTGTTTCGATTCTGGCCTTTATGAAATAAAGCCGTCGTCCCTTGTGTCATTTTACTGAGTAAACCCCTCCCTTGTTCTATTGTAAAGTCCCCTTCTTCCGAGTGTTGGTAATAGTGAAATTGATTATTATGTTTGGTTACTTTTTCATTTTGTAATTTCGATGTTTTCAGTATAATTACATTACAGTAAATTCCAATTTGTCAGTTTGAATGTCTCAAGTAATGATGAAAACACTCTATCAAATTATTTGCCCAAAGAGTGAATGTAAACAGTGCTGTAAATTACGATTGTTTTTTTTATTTCAGGCTATACTAATTTTGTAATTTCCTTTGTCTTGTAAACATCTGGTTCCAAATTATATATTATCTGTTATTGTTTTTGAATCAGGAACTTTTACATTCTGTTTTGTGCCCCCTCCGGGATGTCCTACTATACCTATGGGTGGGCCCGTTTTCAGGGAATAGGCTAACTTCCCTGGGGTTGGTTTCCCAAGCTTCCTTCCACACTTTTCATCCTTTAGGGCGGGGTTACAATTGTTAATGCAGAGCGCGGTTATCGTCCACATTTTCCTTTTGTCTATTAACTTAATTAATATTTCAGTTTGTAAAGGTTCTTGGTTCAATCTACTGATAGCCTAGGCCTAATTTTTGTACTAATGAAAGATTGTATTTCAGGCACTAGAAGTATTTAAACACCGTTTATTTCAAGCTAATAATATAATTTAATCATTTTTTCCAGCATTCATTTTAATTTGTATGGTGTTTATAAAAAAGAGAAACTATGTACTGAAAGAAATTTTATGAATTGGGTATAACTGGTTGTTACTGTGATTTCATGTGTGGACCGGGTGTGCTGGTTGGGGTCCTGATTGCAAGCTTTTCTGACACCTGTGTTGTGATGTTTAGAGCAGTGATTCTTTGGTCTTTTGTTACATCAGCTGATAGTGGGTGACTCATAAAAGAAGTTCTTTGAATTGTTGTAAATGCTTCAGTGGATCAACTCTGGCTTGGTGAGTTTTCTCCATCTTATTTATTTTGCTACCCGTGACTAGTTTAAACAGATGATAGTGAAAAAGCTTCTAGAAGTGAGGTTAGTAACGACCAAGAATAGACTAGTTGTATTCATTATTCCCGAATTTGACAAAATTTGACAAAAGATGTGTTTGTGTAGGTGTGAAAGTTAGTAGGTTCAGGCTCATGGAGTAGTGACTATTTGGTGGGAGTTTTGACCGGTCTGTTAAAGCTGAGAGCTTCATGGACTCTCCAGGTACCAGGAGGGGACATGTTGTTTGTTGCTGGTGGGTCAAGGCTTCTGCTGGTTGTCTAGAAGCTGTGAGGTGTTTATTGTATATAGTTTGTATATAGTAGCCTATAGTAGTGAGGTTAGGATGTAAATTTTTGTACAGTGGGTAGGTTAGTTGTGAGATTTATGTGACTGAATAAATGTGTAGGTTAGATAGTAATTTGAAGGCCTAGACCTTGTAATTGTTGAATTTTAACTTCAAGAATAGTGTCAATTAATTATCTGCTGTTCGCCTGTGAAGCCTAGTTGTTCGGCCGCTGCTGGGTTTTTCACACTCGATTGGTCAGATTAGTTTACTGTCCCGATAGTGTCAAAATAAATAATGAAATGGATGCAGTAAGTCCTGAATTTATGAATTGTAATGGAATTTGAGTGCAGCGTCATGTATTTAGGCTCAGTAATTGTTTGTCATTGTTGTCTCTATGATAGAATTGTGTTTTCTTTTCTTGGTGGGGTTTTCAGTCCCGTTAGCCTGGGGAAAAGGTGAGGAGCTCAGCGGGGTATGCTGTTGCTGGCTTCTGCAAAGTACTGGCTAAGTGTGGCGTTTGCTGGTGCATCCAAGTTGGATGTACTATGGGTAGGTGTAGCCAAAGGGAAGGGTTCATTTCTTTTCAGTGGGCGCGACTTGAGCAGATTGTACTATAGCCACCTGACGACTGCGTTCCATTGTGTATGTGAATAGAGGTTATGTTGACAGAAGTAGACAAAATGTTGAGGTAGTAATTCAGGCATGTTTAAGTTTTATGAATCTTGTCAGATTTTCTGTTCAAGTTTCTAGCTAGCTCACCTAGCAGTAGTATTCAGAATTCATATAGTAAAGGATAAGTCCAGCAATTTGTTGTAGCTCGTCAGTTTTTGATCCACTGAACTGCTTGGGGTAATAGATTTGAGCCAACTGTAATTTATGTGTTTTGATGTTTAATTTTATATCTGTTTTGCAGCCACCTTGAAGTCTGTGGTCCCACATGAAATCATTTCTAATTTTGGTGTAAGATAATAAAAATTTTTTTTTAACTTCAATGAAGATAAATGTAGTAAGAGTTTGTCTGGGACTTTAAAACTTGAGTTATTAATTTCTACATAACTAAAATTAGTATAAAACTAAACGTAATTTTGTAATTAATACTATGTCAAAAACTTTTGTCTTTTTCAGTTTTATAGATTGAGGGAAGACCTTTTAATTTAATTTCTCCTTTAAGTAAACATTTAGTACTGCAGAAAGTTAAAGTTAAATTTCAATTTTAAAGTAACTGTCCTTGTAAAATGCACCTTTGAACCTGTAACTGTGTATGACCCTACGGGGGACCTTCCTGTTTGAATATTTTTTTCTGCCGCTTGATATTGGAATGTTTCAGTGTAAACTCCTGTTCTTCTGGTCGAAATGGTGATGCACATGCTTCTCTCAATGTCTCGGCTCTGAAATGGAGATGGGGACTTACTCACAAACAACTATAAGTCACACACCATCAAGAAATGGGTTACCCAAAAAACTACCTCCTGTGCTGGTTGAGCTGACGCAGTCTTTCAGCTGAAAAATATCATCTTGAAGATCCTCGTCTGCAATGTCAGCCAACAGTCAAATTTCACCATGAGTCGCTGCAGACTGGTTTAGTGAGGATGGTCACCAGTGAATGTGAGTGTGCAACCAATATGGTAGGCGGGACCGGACGCGATGCCTACCAAATCAAGGTATGACACCGCCTATTATTACTGTGACCCTCCCCTCCTCTTCTAAGTAATTGTGACTACGCAGTCAATATTCAGTCTCCTGGCTAGAGACAGTAAGTTGGCTGGTTTTGGATTTTAAGGGATTAGTCCAATCCCAGCATTGCCCTGCCTGTCCAGTTGTAGCTGGTATTAGCTGTCATGTGAAACAAGTAATGGAGAAGTGTAAAGAAATATTTCAGAGCATCTAATTGAACAATGTCTTCGATTTCTGAACTCGTGTGCATTGTGCCATCCCATTTTCTTTCCAGACTGTTCTTTTATTTGTAATCTGCTTTAATTTTTTTTTTATTTCACCAGGATCAATGTGTATTTTGGTTAAAGTCTCTTCTTCCCTCATTCTATTTAAGTGTTGCTTCAAATTTAAAACCCTTGGTTTTTAGTTTAGGGGGTGGTGATTGTACCATTATTTGGATTTGTATTTATTTTTCGCGCGTAATGGTACATGTTTTTAAGTTTGGTCGCTGGATGGCGCGACTTTCTCTTTTGTATATGCTTTCGCGGGCGTAGGTCCGCTGGCCTCTCCCCTCATCCTTTGGTACAGCCTCTTAGCGAGTGTTTATCTTTTCTGGCTTCAGTTATGGGCATGGTTTATTTCGGCATTGACGTGTTTTCGTAGTTGCATTTCGTTAGTTTGTTTATAAGTAATTTCTTCGGTATTTGTGCTTTCGTTCGTGGGATAATGTAGTCCCAGTGTATCCTTCAGGTTTGCAACAGGTTTTTAGTTTAACTTTCTTGTGTTTTAACTTAGTAATTATGTAACGGTAGAATTCCCTTCCCCTCTTTCTGCGCTTGGTAGCTGGTAGTTTCTCTGATTGATTTGGTAGTGTATTTTTGGTAGAATCTTCGTAGAAACCATGTGTTCTGTCTCCTTTTGCTTGGGTAGTAATATTTAAAGGGTTTTCTGTTTATTTGAGTTGCTGGGGGGGTTTCTTAGTAATAGCCTAAGTAGTCGGCGTGATCAAGCTATAATGATGGCGTCTGTTTCTCTCCCTTCTCCCTGCGCCTGCTTGCAAACCTGATGTGTCGCGGTCTGGTAAGTCATTTTTAAATTCGTGTTTCTTCAATTATTTTGTTTATTTAGTTTTGTGCCATGCCCGTTTCTCCTGTCCATCGGGATTTTAAAAGGCATCCCGATGGCAGTAATGTTTCCCGCCTTTTACTAAATTTTGCCCCTTGTTAAAGATTGTTTGTAGGCCTACATTATATTTTCCCCGGTTTGTTTCGATTCTGGCCTTTATGAAATAAAGCCGTCGTCCCTTGTGTCATTTTACTGAGTAAACCCCTCCCTTGTTCTATTGTAAAGTCCCCTTCTTCCGAGTGTTGGTAATAGTGAAATTGATTATTATGTTTGGTTACTTTTTCATTTTGTAATTTCGATGTTTTCAGTATAATTACATTACAGTAAATTCCAATTTGTCAGTTTGAATGTCTCAAGTAATGATGAAAACACTCTATCAAATTATTTGCCCAAAGAGTGAATGTAAACAGTGCTGTAAATTACGATTGTTTTTTTTATTTCAGGCTATACTAATTTTGTAATTTCCTTTGTCTTGTAAACATCTGGTTCCAAATTATATATTATCTGTTATTGTTTTTGAATCAGGAACTTTTACATTCTGTTTTGTGCCCCCTCCGGGATGTCCTACTATACCTATGGGTGGGCCCGTTTTCAGGGAATAGGCTAACTTCCCTGGGGTTGGTTTCCCAAGCTTCCTTCCACACTTTTCATCCTTTAGGGCGGGGTTACAACCTTTGTTCTTCCGTAATTTGAATCAATCTAGAGCTTAACACGAAAATAAATTTTAAAAACTTATTTTCTGCATATCATAATTGCAATTAAAAAAGCATTCTGGCACTTTGTTATATGAGTTTACCTGATTAGTTTTATTATAATATCAAATAGCATAATTTATGTTCCTGCATATCCCTGCTGCTGGAGTATTAGGGCCTCCAAGGGAAGTTTACTATGTGAATTTTTTTTACGCTTACTTTCCGAGAGAGGACAGAGGGACTTGGTGAGCACATCGACTCAAAGCCCCCTCAGGAAACAAAGGTATTACTTGGACGTGAAATCGCCGAGAAATTTTGTCCAGAGGCTCTAATTCAGGCTTGGAGTTCTTTTATGTAAATCTACGACACAGGCCAAGAGCTTAAAGTCCCTCCCGGAGGAGTCCTTGCCCAGTATTTTTACGTTCTGAAAAATTCATCGATCGCGGCCGGGTTTGATCCCGCGACTTTCGGATCTAATGGCGGGCATGTCTACACTACCGCGGCTGACCAATTAGTATATGGTAAAGGTAAAAGGTAAAGTGATCCCTGTTAAAGGCCATGGAGGCGCAGAGGGTTCCAGGAGGTTGAGGCTCCCAGATTTTGGACATTCGGCACGTGGTAAGGTTGTCAGCCTTACGCACCGGCCGCCTTTACCTCCAGGATTGCTCCTGGTACTCATTTCTGTTGTAGGCTGAGTCGACCCTAGGGCCATAGTGCCACCAGAAGGATTAGGCAAGTTGAAAAACTCCGACCTCATCGGGAATCGAACCCGCGACCTTCCGGATATTCTTAAATTATTCAGTTAAACGGACAAAAGTAAAACATGTACTTTATTTTTAGGTTGCATATTACGTTCTGTTTTGTAATATTATGATGCTACACTCGTTTATATATTTATTTTATGTGAAGATACACTGGGGAAACCAGTTGTGCAGAATCATATTAATTTATTTTGAAATTGTTATTACACTGCTCAATTACTTTCAAGTCAAGTAATATTTTCTCCAAGATATGGGCAAACAAGAAGGAAAAAGAAATTTGATAGTTTAAGCTATTATTTTATTAGCACGAATGTAAAACATATCATTTTATTAATTTTTATTTGTGTTTTAAATATTGAAATATGAACTATTATGGGCTCACTCTTTCTGTTCATCCACTGAAAAAGAAATAAACATCATTCTACATTGTAGATTTTAAATTCAAACTACTTAAGTGATTTTGCTAATATCTTTTTAAATCATAAAATAAAGAATGTATCCAAAACTAAATATTGGTAGGCCTGTACTTAAAAATAAACACACTCTATAAAAGAAAGATTGGATATGCTTCAGTTGTCGTGTTTTCATTTAATAAAACATGAGATTATAATGTGAATGTTTATTCGTTGAAACAAACTTAAACCATGGATCGTATTATGGCGGCTCTTCTCTGGAACTCCTGCATAACAACCAGTATTGAGATACGTACCACAACCAAATTATACAGATACAGTATATTCTGTATACTGTATTCTGTAATCAAACTTTGACCCCAATATTAATATAATGATTAACAAGGATGCATCTGATGTATGATGTTACCGGTTTTGCAGCCGGCTGCAAAAAGGATGAGCCCTTTTA
The DNA here is from genome assembly GCA_964059195.1 of Ectobius pallidus. Classification (NCBI taxonomy): domain Eukaryota; kingdom Metazoa; phylum Arthropoda; class Insecta; order Blattodea; family Ectobiidae; genus Ectobius; species Ectobius pallidus. The sequence goes on along the minus strand of CAXKWD010000010.1, from coordinate 44,225,509 downwards.
AGTTCCAGATACAGAATATTGTACATGCTCGCCATTGCCTGCGTGCACAACATAACATACAAATAAAAGATTGCAATTCACTTAATTTTGTTCAAGAGCCTCATATTTATTTACTAAATCGAATGGAGAGTCAATTTTGGATACACTACATTATCTGAAAAATTAAATAACAATATAATTGGGCAACAATAAAATCTACTGGAGTCAACATTGATTATTAGGCCTATATAACCATTATGCTAATTATATTAGGAAGCGAAGAGGCTGCACTCGTTCAATAGCTGACCTGCGAAACGAGTGAGCAATACTGGCTCTACATTAGAATCTCAAACGATCAACATCATTTTAATTACTAGTTTCTGGTCACACATCTAGCACATTAATCCCAGCACATTATTCGTGCTGCTTATGGTAGTTTTGTGACTTATGATAAAGAAAATAAAATATATTTACTTATTTCAGCGTTTTTCATGAAATTCAAACTAGCTTCGGCACCGAAGACTGACCGAGCATAACAACTAACAATGATTGAAAGTTCGTTTACACTACTAGTGAACCGTTCCTCGGCCCATCCATTTTGCAGTCTGCTGTAAGTAATGATTTTTCTTAATTATTAATTTATAAATTGAGTTATAATTTTATTAATAATGACAAGCTAATCCTTACGTTGTACATAACTATAGATTAAGAGTGATGCCGTAAATTGATGTAATACAAAGATTTCTTAAGATATCTTCCATATTTCAACAAGCAATACTTTAATAAATGGATGTTTATTGATTATAGGGTTTCCACCCCGTCTATGATCGTGTTTTATTAACAGAAAATAGCCACATTGATTATACATCACGAATGCCTTTAATAGCATTTTCTCAATCTAACAGTCTATTCAAAAGATTAATTAATTTTAAGTATATTTTAATTAAATGTTTATTACATATTATTCGTCAAATAGTCGTTATAAATGTAACTCGTAATTTGGAACCCTCCGAGATAATTGCACTAGGATAATGCTACAGTTCAATATTTATGTTGCTACAAACTGCATTGGCTTGTATATGTGATTATACTACATGTGAAAGCAAGAATCTAACCATAGATAATGGTTGAACCAAAAGAAGATTATCCAATGGGTACTACCGTGACCTTCAACTCCAAATGAGTAACGATGACCCTATTTCGGCATGAGACTGAGTTTGATGAACTTTTATATCTGGTAACCATCTGTTTCTATTATATTTTCTTTTAATAAATTGTGTTATTCTACGATAGTGTTTTTTCATCCATTTACCGTTCATGCTATCCTGGTAAATTCGAATTTCCAGTACTTCAGTGCCGGCAACCTAACCTACCGCACTACTTACCACACATTATATAAAACCTAAGAGCAGTGTCAAGTAACTAAGTAACGTGCTAGTTGCGACTACTAAATGTTTAGTAAGAAGCAAAAATAAAACACGCACAATGAGCATTAACAACTTGTGATAACTGCCAGGTAAAAGTAATTGATCGCTACGAAGATCATGATCATGCATGAGTACAAGAGACAGTACAAGATAAAATAATAACGGTTTAAGGTTGGCCCACTTGGAGCCTAGCTTCTCGAACAGATGTTTGTAAATAATTAATTTTTCACATAAGTTTTTCCAGGTTTATCCCTATCGTGGAAAGAATTCTATGCGACACATGTCCGTGAAGCGTATAACAATCTCGGAAAAATAGTTTTACACAATTTTCTTATTTTTTCTCCCCAGTAGTGCTGGAATAAATAACTGGATAACGGTTAACTGCACAAACAATTAATTACAGATAAGATAAAACAGTTAACTGATATTTGAACGTACAATTAATTGGATATTATTTGCAGTTATCTGGATTTTTACCTGGATATTTCCACTGGAGTTAATTTTTTTAAAAATTCTCTGGACTAATCACAAATAACTGATAACTGATAACCAGTTATCTGGTTAACTGGACAAGAGATACTGGTTATTTGAACAATTATTTGCTCAGTTAACCAGTTAACTTTTATCTGGGTAATCCCAGCTCTATTCCGCAGAGCGATACTGTTTTATCTTGAAGCACTTTGAAGGGCCTTCTGCTAACGTTCATTACGTTTTATACAAGAAGCCGTTTAACATGCAGTGACTAATTAATTTAAGCTTATGTACTTTCTTCACCACCATCAAATATATCGAAGATTGACACTATGTAAAATCTCGTCTTTGTGATTAAGAATTACTGTACTGCTTGAAACTAGGTGGAACCGTTAGTTCCTCGAAAACAAGATTATACTGATGTGAATACTTTTATTTTTAAGGTGAGGCTTCATACAGTCCGATTGCATTAATTATAGCCTCATATGATACGTCATAATCCTTCTGGTATCAAACATGAAACGGTAATTTTTGCCAATGTTCTTAAAAAAACTATTATTAATTTGTCAGAAACAGTTGATGAGGATATAGAATGTCGTTTTAGAGTCCAATAAAAAGTTCTTCAAAGGAAATTAGTATGCTTTTACAAAAAAGTAGAATGTCAGGTAACTTTCAGACTGGTTTTAAAGACCCTCATTGTGTTACTTTTGCACATGCTGTCATTATCCGTAAGTTTGTATTCCCACGATATCATAAGTTTCGCTGGACTCGAGTTTCTGTGGTCTTCAACAGAAACGCTTTTGATCTACCATGAATCATGTTGTGGGAATGTTATAGCCTAGACCTATATTAACATCTTCAGTCAAGATCAGGAAGGGAATGCCTCTTATATGTAATAGCGAGAAGATATAATAATAAGTAGTCTGTCGTAGAAATGTAAGAGTGCATTTGCCAGATAAGTGCAAAACAAAGATTTTTCTTTATCGACAATGTTTATATAGCCTACAAGTGATGTATTTTTTTTACTCCGTCCATTTACCTCATGTTCTGAAAACTACTTATCACTTATCATTGTTCTTATTCCTTACATAGCTATTGAATGCCTGTAATCTACTTGAAGAGGACATACACCAACGGGCAGTACTAAGAACTATGTGCAGTTCAATTTTCTTCACGGTGGCAAGAAGTTATGTTAAATTAAGATTTAGCATAATTAATCTACAGGTAGGAGGAAAAAAAGCGGATTGACTCTTGTAGCTGATTTCAGAGCCTTGTGATACGTAAATAAATGTAAGAGATGTAACGGAAACGTTTGTTTTCACAAGCAATGCAAATTACGTGAAATTACTTCTCAATTCAAGCAATTCATCGGCTGTAGTCTCCTTGTCAATCAATTGTTTCGTAACAGATTCTCAAGGAAAGTTGGTTGTTAAGCGATTCCATAGCATAATGACAGCGCGTTCGACTGGTAAGTAACACGTTCTCGGTTCGAATCCTTCTATGGAAGGAAATTGTTTGTTTCCTTAATGCACATTGTTTTCCCACTACTTTTCGATTGCCGCAATATTTAACTACTTAATTAACGGATTATTCCCAGAAAATGAATTTTACTAGCTTATTTTCTAGTGTCTTCCGAAAATGGCTAAGTCAACAGTAGACACTTGAACAAATTTCAATACATTTCCTGCTATCCTGTGAATACCACTAGGCATGCGCTCATATCATATCGGCAACGATAATGGCTCATATCGGCAACTTAGATATTTTAGTCGGTCCGCTTTTTTCTTACCTACCTGTACACTATGTATCCTTTAATCTCCCTATTTTTTTTTAATCCTTATCAGAATGCATCCATACGGAGTTCCCCCCCTCATTAAGTTTCACAATTTTCGAGGTAGTGATTGCTTTCTAATCTACTGGTAAATATTGTATTGAATTTCATTGTATTGTATTGTATTGTATTAATTACACAAAAATTTTAAAAAAGAAAGGCATTGTATCTACCTGAGAAATTATTTTGTTTTAATTTTCAATGAATAGTACTAGAATTTTCCAGTGCTTAGGAAAGTGGACGTATACACAGTGTTCTATTCTGTTTGCCCCGAGATCAGAATTCCGCTAGCTGGATCAGTCATTCAGCGACACTGGGTAGCGCCCGTGCGGTCGTTGGCAAGGAGGAATGGGTTAGTTTAATCTCTGAAAATAACAGTATTACCTACGAAAATTGAATCTTACTGTACGTACGTTCACTGTAAGAGGTGTTGAAATTGTCGTCCTTCCTTTACCACATATTTATGTCACTTTCTTTAAAAAGTTGCATACCTTCTGTGAATTCTGCCAAATTCTATTCTGAAGCTGTTCTATTCTCTCTCCTATTTCATCAATATTCTCAGTAAACACTCGTGTTTTTGTTTTGTTTTTTTGTTTGTTTGTTTGTTTGTTTGTTTGTTTTTTGTTTTTTTTATCGTTCTTTATTCGACAAAGAACATGCTTCGTTAAGTCTAGGATATTTTCTTATGAACTGTCTATGCACTTTTTCAAAAGTACTCATTTTAAATAAATCCTTATCAAAAAGATTCTTAGCTGTAAAGCATATTTATGTGATGCCTTTCGTTACCGCTTCTTTGAAACATTTACACAACCACTCGAGAGTGCGGACGCCAGTTTAGCAGGCGGCGTCATGTTCAGCCGCATAGAATCGGGACTAAACGCTATGGATAGAAACTATTAGAAACTTAGAAATTAGAATACAGATTTTGGCGTAGCTACGCGAATCAAACAAACTCGCCGAAAGTTTTCCTACAACTCTTAGTTGTGTTGTGCTTGGATTGGTACAAACAGGCCATGAATAAAAGTTCTGGTTAAAAATCTTTCTCTCTTCTTTCAATTCCACATTACATAATTTAAAAAAATCACTTCATCTCCTTTTGTACTTCAATTCATAAACAAATGAAACAGCCTTCGTCGGGTTTGCTTTCGGAATGTTTAATGAGAGAGCAATCTGGTATTAAAATTTCTTGTTTTACGGTGCTTTAAGCATCATCCGCTTAGCTTGTTTACAAATAAGGGGAGGTTTCTTCATGTACTTTTGTACACTTAACTATTTTCCTACCGGGAAAATAGTATATTGCGACTCATCCGAGTCCCCCACCACTACTCTCTAACGGGACCCGCGTGGAAAGTAGGGGTTTTGGGTGGGGAGATTCTTTAAAACAGTGGGGAGACATCTTTTATAATCATTTTTAAAACTTGTGAAATATTATTTATGGTGCAAGGGTCTGTTTTATTGTGAAATATTATTTTGTTTTTTGAAAGGTGTTTAAAGATTGTGTAATATGATGTTTGATGCAAGGGTCTTTTTTGATTTTTTAATATTTTTTATAATTTGTCAAATTTTATTTTGTTTTTTTTTATAATCGTTTTTAAAACTTGAGGAGAAGCGAGCAGGCAGGCAGGCAGGCAGGTGGGGAAGGCGACCGCACCGGTGGAAAGGGGAGCAGGGTGAGTAGCAAAGTACTAGCTCTTTGGCAAAGAAAGTTCACATGCGACCTTTGTCCAGGATTTTGCTGAGAGTTTTAAAACCCGTGTTTCTCAAATGAGCAGGTTTATGTTAAATTGTAATATACTATAATAAAAGAAATCCCATTTGAAAATACTGTAGATATACGGAAAGTCATGCAATCTTAAAGTGGGCTTCTATTAGAAAAAACTGTGAAAGGATATTTCCGTGGGCACAAATTCAATGCACACCGAAGAAATTTATTTAGACTATCGAATCTAACGACGACATTGAAATGCACCAATGAACTCGTTTAAAACAGATTGGTGAGCTCATTACGGTTAATTAATCTTCAAGTGCCGTCTTAATGTTTTGGCGGAGTCTCACTTTGAATATCCTTTTCGGGTGAAGCTATCAATGTCCAATCAATATACATAACCCATGAAGATAACTGCACTTTTAGTACTGGAGACACAGTCCATTAACATTAATCGCCGGAATATACTCTGAATGTTTTCCTTGTTTGTATACTGAATGCTACCGGTCTCTTTAGCAGCGGTAGCTAAGGCCTTGTAGCTGTGGTAAAGGAGGCTGTGGGTTCGATTCCCACCTCCGGCATGGGTGTTTGTGTATAATAAGGAAAAATGGAAAACAAAAAAAAAACTAAATGGTAAGCAAGATAATAATTAAGGAAAATTTACTTATGGCCGGCTAAAATTTAAAAAAATATTAAAAAATTAAAAACACTAGATGATATAGCACTGTACCGTAGTTGCATAGTCTAAATCACACAATTACACGTAGACATATTATTAATATGAAATCTAATACAGCTAAATCCTTCTGGAATATAAAAATATACAGTCCAAAGATGTGAATTTCTATTTCTAACGGAAGTTCCTGAGTGAGGAGTGTCCACTCAAGCGCGAAGAGAATGAGGAACAGTTATAATAAAACAATTTCTACGATGGAAGGGGCATAAGTCTTTTGAAAATGTGGGACCATTTTAAAATTTTGAAATATACAAATGAAAGAACAGAGTATGGAAAGCATGTATAATGCAGATTGTGTAATAGAGGTAGGATCGTGAAGGAAACAGACACCCATAAAATAAACATCCATACGCGACTGCATCGTGCCACTCTAATGTATTGAGGTAGTTAGAAGCATAAAAGCACACACCCACTCCATGATCTTTTCAAGTTCGATACGGATAGACAATATTCCCCAAAGCTTCCATCAGCTCCTTGTGGTATTCGCTGGCTTTTCTCCCTCGGATAGTGACTATTTTGGCGTAAGAATGCAGTTCATATTTTGCCACGCAACTAAATTAACATTGCTTCTATTCGTAGGGGGAGAGTTGCCTATATTGTACCGGCTCCTAATTTGTACCACCTCTGTAAAACTAGTGCTTTGGTAGCATGTGACATCTAGTGTGCACAGGGTGGAACTACGTCTTCCTACACACCGTCTTCTCAGTTGAGCTTGTTGTGTGATGCGTAGCAGTTCCTTTGTGGAGAAATTTTTATTTTGTGCAGCTTTGATGCAATATTTTGTGTACGTGGCTAAGAGAAGAACTGTAATAAGGTAAGTGAAAACAAACTGTATTGTTTATAGGCTGAATGTGTGTTAATACATCTTACTTTTCGTGTAGTTTTGGACTTATAAACTTAAAGGTTAATTTGGGATGATGCAACAAAGGAAAAATGGCGAAGTTGCTTATATTGTACCAGCGCAAGTTTCCTATATCGTACCGGTACAATTTAGGAAACTAGTTCTAATAAGTGCTTCATATTAATACTGTGATCAAGTTTCTTGTTAAATAAATGATTTAGATAATTATAAATATTCATAGGAATTTTTAATCAATTTTCATTTATGCAAATAATTAATTAAATTATTAATTTACTTTGCAGTATGGCAACAAAAGGCCGGTATGGAAAGTGGAGCCCTGATGAGCTGCATTTAGCTGTGCTGCATATCTGAACGGAGATCACGGTTTAAATGAGTTTGCTCGCATTTATTATGTTCCCAAACCAACTATAAGGAGGCATGCAGAAAATAAAAACAAAAACGCAAATGGGGACACCAAAATTTTTGGAAGAAGTAAAATCTTTTCTGACGAATTTGAGCTGGAGTTGGAGGAACACATTCTGAAATTGAAGAAATGATGTTTGGGCTAACTATGTCTGAAAAGTTTGAAAAAGTTTTTTGCAATGCCTGTAAGTAGACTTGGGGTACGCCGTAGCGTAGTGGTTGAGGCGCTGCGCTACAAACTGGAAGGTCGCGGGTTCGATCCCCGATGAGGTCGTTGGAGATTTTTAATTGGCCTAATCCTTCTGGTGGCACTATGGCTCGGGGGTCGACTCAGCCTCTAACAGAAATGAGTACCAGGAGCAATCCTGGGGGTAAAGGCGGCCGGTGTGTAAGGCTGACAACCTTACCACCTTCATGTGCCGATTCTAATAATCTGGGAGCCTCAACCTCCTGGAACCCTCTGGGCCTCCATGGCCTGTAATAGGGAACACTTTACTTTACTTACGTAAGTAGACTTATGGACTGATGGAGGAAAGTAAAATACGCTACTTACATTATCTAAACTATTAAAAGTTATCCAATATATGTTTTTAGTTTTAGTGTTAATTAATTCAACATTAGTAGTAATTTTGTAATACTTGGTAAAATTTAGTAATATTAGTATTTTAGTATTAATTAATTATGAAAATGTCAACAATATAAGTGATAACAATAAAAAGAAATTGGTGGTACAATTTAGGAACCCACTGGTACAAATTAGGAAACCAGTATCCTAAATTGTACCACTTGCAGACATTTACAAAAATGAATACACTGTGCACGATTTATTAAGTTCCAAACTTTTTCCTATCGCATTTCGTAAGTAAAAGTATACTGATCAAGATGGTATTCAATTGGTTACTTAGTAATCTACCAGTTCAGCTGTAAAAAATAAAACGTGAAAAGTGGTACAATATAGGCTACTTTCCCCTATAACTACACATCACATTACTAGAAAATGTGGCCATTTGTCCATGCAGTAGTGATGCCACACTCTCCGGTGACGTACAGCATGTCATAGTACCATCTCCTTACTTTGAGAAAAATAAAATAGTTGTCATGACTTACGTTCCATCCTTCGAATATAAAACCTAGGTATGCGAGTAATATGTTTGTGTGTGCATATATGTGATTTATATTATTTAACTTGAAGGCATGGAAAATGTCATTGCTGATTGCAAGAACTAAGCACTAAATATTATCATTCTAACGTAAAAATTAGCCATATAGCCTTGTCTACAGACATATTAAACCTAGAAATGAAATTTAACATTTAGCAATTCTACTCTCAGGGATTAGCCTATAGGCTTTGTTATTTAGTGTTTAGAACTTCTAACTGCGAACTGCTTGTTAGACAATCAAGACTGAGTTAAAATGTTCATTTGACAATGAAATGCAATATTTGGATTTTACATGTTTTAGAATACGCTTTCTCATACAGATTCAGATAAAGAAAACATGGCGCAAGCAGAACAGCAAATATTTTTAAGTTTACTTCAGGCAGAGTTTTGTGCAAGTTTAAATATATCTCCTTTTTTAAATAAATTTTCTTTTTAGATATTTCTTTTGCGGAAAGGTCGATCACTTCCAATTAAAATCCAGATGTTAAATCTTCAATTTCATAGCTGAGCTGATATGGAAAAAATCGTACGTAACCTGAAACATCAACAAATTCTTGAAATGTTCTGAAGTTACAGCTTTAGATTAGAGATAGGTTATAAGGCTAAGGAAATAGAAAGAACTTGACACAATTACCCCACATTATTCGTGATTTTCCATAGAATCAATTGCAAAAATCTGATCTTCTGAATGTGTTTAAGGGCCCGTAAGTTCACTGCGTATACCAGGTCCAATCTAAGGTCGTAATTAAATAAGAAACTTGTATTAACATTTCCTGTTCATTACGATCCTACCTCGTTCACATAAAATATGGGGGAAGTGATTCAGATATATTAGCACTTCCAGTGAAAATTATAGGCGACAATTCCATTCATACGATGCGTAGGCTATCTGGTATGTGGTTGCCGAAGTAACCTCAAAATTTCCCTTGGCGGAGCTCATTCTGCTTGGAGATTTTAACGCTGGAATTGGCTGCGAGAGTATTTTAATTGTTGGTAGAGATTTTCGAGAAGAGGACAGGAGATTAACACAGAGACGAGTAACGTTTAGCAATGCCTCGGGTATTGACCAATCACGGTCGTTTATCTTATAATATGGTTGCCAGGAACACAAAGATGCTATTTTATCTGATAAAATATCAGCTTGTTATTGGAAACTTAAGACATTAATATGCAGTGATTATTATATCACATGCTGCCAGTGAACAGAATAAAAACATTATATTATAGCCTACAACATAATTTTTTTGGTTAGGGGCCTTTTGGTTGTATCGAAATAGAAAATATAAATGTGCATTGATTAGAAACACAATTTGATTCGATGCAATCTAGTTCGTATGGTTGCTTCTATACTGTTCTGATGTTAGCTTAACTGAATTAGGTTAACCATTTCTCATACTATCTAGGCCTACTGATAGCTTTGGTTAGAATCTGGTAACTTCAATCGATTCATCGACTGTTCATTCATTTAATATGCTGACAGAATATTGATTTCATTTTAAACAACGAGGAAAGATAATCATTTATACCCTATAATCCGTTACACTTTATTCATGGAATAGTCTTAATAAATCGCACTCGAGATTACGAGTTTCATCATAGCTATCATCTATCGTGAGTTTGCCTATGATAAATCTATTAATTTTCTAAATATCTTCTGAATTAGTAACCTACATATCTCTGCTACAAAGCTAACTTTCCGACAGCAGAAATTACACAAAATATTACACATGAAGAGTACTGTATGACCTACACAATCATGTACTGTAGGCATAGGAACTTGCGATTTTATTACCCATCCCGTAATGAGCAGCCGCAGAGTTTTGTTTCTTCTGTCGTCCTTTTCCTTAAACAGAGTCGAGTTATTTGCAATGGGTACTTAACCGTTTGTGGTCTAGAGGTAGCGTGCCCCCCTCTAGATCCGAAGGTCGTGGGATCAAACCCGGCGGCAGTCGATGGGTTTTTCAGGACGTAAAAATCCTGGGCACGGAGTCCTCCGGGAGGGACTTTAAGCTGGGGGGCCCGTGTCGTAGATTTACGGCATGTAAAAGATCTCCAAGCCTAAATTAGAGCCTCTCGACAAAACTTATCGGCCCTTTCACCTTAGTTTCCTGAGGGGGGTTAAGGGGCGATGGGCTTACCTGCCCCTCTGCCCTTTCTAGGAAAATAAGCGTAACAAAATTTACATAGGTAAACAGAAACCTCCACTTGGAGGCCCTTCGCCCCAACATGGGGGCATAGGATTATAGTATCGTTAACTTAAGATTAGCTTACACCTAAAAACTAAACTCCGTGGCGCTACATCCCTGGAGGGACTTGGCCTACCACCCGACCGCTGCGTCATCTCCCGTAGGCAGATGGCAGGATTGGGGGGCATGTGGTCAGCATGCCGACACCCACGGCCGTTAATGGTGGTTTTCTTGACCGGAGCCGCTACTTCTCTATCAAGTAGCTCCTCAATTTTGAATCACGAGGCTGAGTGCACCCCTACCAGACCTCCCTACCTCAGAAAAATCCGAGGAGGTACCGGGAATCGAACCCGGGCCGACGGATCTGTAGTCAGCGACGCTAACCACAAGACCACGCAGCTTACACCTACCCCACATAATTACTCGAAATTAAAGTTATAAATAATTTGAAGCCTCCTTTTAACAAAATATAAACATATCGGCAAAGCCATATCCAAGAAAAATCTAGAAAAAATATGGTTTTCAGTTAAGATATATGTTTGGAGTCACATAATTTGGTGATGTTTTATTTATTATAAAATTTCGTCTTCATAGAGTTTTTGTTTTCGATGCTAGTTACATGCACAGAAGTTTTCCTGAAAATGGGATTTTTAGTACACGCTCTCTAAAACAGCTGCTTGGCGGACTGGTAACACGCCGAAAAATTGCATATTAGCAACCAAGGCCGCTAAAATTGCATAAAAAAGAATTCCAATTGCATTCAAAATGCAGTTTTATCGCCCTAGTAGGCCTACTCTAAAGTCGTCATGGCAATCTATGAACAAAAACCAGACTGCATTGACCAGTCACACCAACTTTAACATGGATTTAAGCATATAACTGGTCATAAAAAAAAAAACAAATTTAAGCCAACATGTTTCTTTATGATAATCAGAAACTTTACCAGGGTTTTTCGCAAAACAGGGTAGCCTACATCATCATTTAACAAATATAAGCCAACAATTTTTCTCATTTTCGTTCACAAGAGAATCATTGCTTATCATGGATGCACCAGCATTTAATTGCATACATTCCTTCTTATAGTCTACTGCTGCCGTGATGTTGCTGGAACCAGCTCCAATGCAATGTTTCTGGTTCGGATTGAAATTTCCTCGGGATTTATCATTCATATTTTCACAGGATTTTCATAAATACTAGTTCATATGCATTGTTGTTTACAAAAGCGACTCATATAACGTACGGTAATGCATCTGTACCGCATTTCATATTGGTAAATACGGTTCATTGTTGTTCTGCTATTCAGATGGCTGTGGAAATATGACTTCCAAATGGCTGACTACCTTTCATTATAACTAACGATATACGGTAGTTTTGTTTTATTCCATATAATTTAGAGAGCTTTTACTAAAAAATATTGTATGCACCAAGTAGGCTACGCAAAAGCTTTATCGGACTCATCCGCTATACTAGATTCGTCCGCTAAAGTGTTATTTTGCGTACTTGATACATAAATAGCTATTTTGGGCTCGAGCATTAACTTACTAAAATTTATTTTGCTTTGCGAAAAAGGCCTTTTTTGGCAGGATTTTTTATAATAATTGATTTTGAAGAAGAATTCTTTAAAATATGTAAATGTTTTTTGTATGTTGCAAAATCCACAGATAATGACACTGTAGGATACCAAATTGTGCGAGTTTATAAACTATATAGTAAAAAAGTATATTATTTTTAAAGGAAACCCCTACAATAGAAATCTGATGCTTTCTTTCTACGAATATCAATAATATCGTTTACTAAAATTCATAAATATATGGTTACACATTTTAAATAATCCGCTACTTTTTACAGTGTGTAGGCTTATGACCTTTAACTGGAAATGATTCCATCGTTGCTTATATTTTTTTATTAAAATCTCATTTTACATTCCAGTTATTCTGATATCAAGTTGAACTTGTTGTCATAAAGACGTGTGAATAAAACTTTTAATTAAAATTAAGTCAAATCATCTTCCGTGATGAATTTAAAATCCAGTGATTCAGCTTCACATATATAACGGGATAGTCCTACTTTGGTTCACAAAATCGCCACTTTTAACTGCACAGAAATTAACCAAACCCATACAGGTTTTAATCTTAAGTTAGAAAACTGAATTTTAATTTTATTTTTACCTTAACGCTATACGAGAACCTGTCAGGACCTATCAGAATTTGCTTTTAGAGTCTTCATTAAAACGATGTTGAATAATAATCATTCTCAACGTATACATTTATTCGTGGGAGGTGCAAATTACATTGATTGATGGGACTTTAAAGTCTGAGGAGACCGGTTTCCAAAAGATGTCTAAGAATCCACTTTTTGCGAAAGAAGTTGGGAGGGATTTTTATCTGCATCCTGTAGCCGGGTGATCGCTTCTAGACTAACATAACCTTTTCATATGTGCCACACCACGCTAAGCGCTACTTCCTTTTTATTTAATACGAACGGACCTTACACTCCACTGTACGATGATGAATCCCAATGAATAGACTTTTACCTTTAAGGGACCATAACTGTATTCCCTGTACACTTTACAATACGCCGCTACAATGTACAGTAAGGTGCAAAAATATGTACCATGCACCTGTGCCTTGACCTGTAGAGCTACATTGCGATAGATGGGTTCTATAATACTGCACTACACACCAAGTACGTAGTGTATTTTTAAAGTAAGTCCGGACTTTTCTTTTTTTAATATCAGAACATTATTTTCCAAATAGTTTATTATCATTTATTACCTTCATCTTACACTACTTCTCCACATAGTTATCACCGTTATTCAGTCACTTGTAGCAACAGGAAACCAGCTTTTGTATGCCTTCGTCAAAGAATGATGCTGCCTGTGATGAAAGCCAAGTATGCACTTTTTGTTTCCCATCATCATCGTCGTTGAAATGTTTTCCACCACGAAAGTTCCTCAGATGAAGAAACAGGTGAAAATCGCTAGGTGCCAAATCCGAACTATAGGGAGGGTGGTCGAATTGTCCCCTGACCATACGTGGTCCTGATCGCATCATTTGGTTAGCATCTACCATTCTGGTGTTTGCAACCAAACAATTCCTTACTAATTTACATATCTGAATCTTATTTTTCACAGTAAACTATTCTAAAGGAATCAGAAACATGTCGGGTTTTGCCATCACATTCTTCATTAAATAAATACTATAAGTTATGTTTATATTCAAACAAAAAATCGATTTTTTTTACTGACCGGGTTCAACTTTGGTACCGCAGATTTCTAGTTTAACCAGACATCAGTAGAGAAAAATTACTGAAGTATGCAGGTAATAAGTATATATTTTTACAAAAGCTGATAAAAAAAACACTGTTGTAAACATAGGCTAAGCATTATCGGAATTAGGGAAATCTTTGCCTGCCTAGTTCTATGGTCAGTGGCAGCTTGGCAAAATATAATAGCCTATAACATAAAATAGTTTTGTAACTTGTCTTAGGGCAACCTCCGGTTGAAGGAAACAAAATACAATTTTTATTTCATCTTACTAAATTACTGTTTTATGGACAGTGGATTAAAAGTGTTTTTGCACGACGTAACTAATTAGTGGTACTTACAAATATTGTTGCCGTGGATCGTAACTTGACATTCCCGCACGCAATCTGGTTGCTATGAAAACAAAAGAAATCTCCGTGCGGTAAAAATTACAAAAAGCACAAGTGCCGTAAGTAAAATCATCATAATGCAAGCCTTGATGGAAGACCGAAACCAAGGCCCCCCAGTTTGTGGCGACTTGAACAGGACAAATATTCGGTTCCCATAACAACAAACACATGCGAATCACTTTCTGAAATATAGGCTAACATCCATCTTCAACAGTGTATATACATAATATTTTCAGCTAATATCTCAATTAATATAAATAAATTGATATAAATAATAATCGTGGAAAAAATAGCATAACGGATCTCAGAAATTGAAAAAAAACTCTTTCCTCGCTCCGTATGCACCGCTTACGGCACTTGTATCGCAATATACTATTAATCCATTGCTATGAATAAAAGTATAGGCTAGTTGAGGCAAATTTCAATTACATAAATGAATTTTAAAAAGTTTTTTTTATATTATTTACTTCTTAACAGTTAATATTAATTAAGATAAAACATATTTATGATCATAAGTGTTTATTACTTGGTTGAACATCAATATTGCACTGGCCCTTTGCGTATACATAGTTAATTAAAGTTCCTCTGGGAACAGTCATGGATTCCTTCACTTTCCTATTCTACATTAATTTTAATGAAATAGGCCTAAGCTTAAAAATAGATATGTGGTCGGATAATTTAAAGGGTTTTATAAATTGTTCCCCATAAATAATAGCTCATAAGAAGATTGAAATTTTTAATGTCGATAGATTTGTGGCCATTATAAAATAGGCCTAATATAAGCAGACGTAAATGTGTGCGCGAAATACATTTCTTCGTCTAATCTGTTACTGTTCTTGAAGCGCGACATCCAGATTCTACCCGTGGCTCTCCGTTTGCGATTCTTTTTACCAATAATTTTTCAAGGATTGTAGTGAAATGCTGTGTATTACTTGAACTAGACCGTACATTATGATCAAACGAGGCCGAGCCTTTCATGCAACCAGTCCCCTCCAAACCGCTTGCATTCTATTATCCTTTCACAGTTTACTCATCTTCTGATTTGCTAATTTCACAAGCTTGCGGGTATGATAGCTGATTGGCTGGAAATGGGGATACGTTTGCAGCGATTGATAATTTTATAAAGAAGCTGCCTGTCTTCTGCAGATCGAGGGCGTATACTAAGCGAGAAATCTAGAATGTTAGCAACGAATCTGAAGAACCGGAAACCGTGAGGTCAATGCAGTGAAGGCTCTGGAAGGGGCACTGAACTGAACATAGGGAGGTGTGGTTATAGATGTACTACTTTCGTCCATATCACTCATTTTGGTTTTGTACTGTGTATTTAATTCGACCCATATTTATACTTTACCTTATACCTATGCCTTGCAGAAGTATTGTTTTAAAGCATTTTGTGTTATTTAGATAGACTAGGGCCCGCGACACTTTTAGGGGTGTAACCCAATTGAACATCGTACAGTACATTTTTTCAATATTTAGAGTTCATGGAAAAGCAAAGAAAATGAAGCATTTTCAAGCTAATGTTTTGCCATGAAATGAAACCAAAGGTGAATTCTCTCTGATGAAATAATTTATCAGTAGACCTACTCTAGATTTTTAAAAATGTAAGTCCAGCTTCAGTTATTCTACATGTATGTGTGTGTGTGTGTATTAAAATAAATGTATATGTAGA
This sequence comes from Ectobius pallidus, assembly GCA_964059195.1. Taxonomy (NCBI): domain Eukaryota; kingdom Metazoa; phylum Arthropoda; class Insecta; order Blattodea; family Ectobiidae; genus Ectobius; species Ectobius pallidus. The sequence goes on along the minus strand of CAXKWD010000010.1, from coordinate 44,209,424 downwards.
AAATATGTGTATAGAAGGTAGGGCCATTGTGTCTGTATATATATACATAATTATATACATATATTATATGCATATATATACATATATATATATATATATATATATATAAAGGCATCGCAAGAAAACTTTCTGCATTTCTCCCGATTGTGTTTGTGATTTATACTTACGATAAAAAACAACACTTCCTCAAATTAATTCTAAAATCTGAAATACACATAATTATAAGGATTGAGAAAGGCAAATTCTTTTTCCGAAATGCATCTCCAAGCATCAATTTTCGAGAAAAGCCAAATCACTTCAAAGTATAACTTTTGAAAATTTTGACGTTGTAAATTAACCTATATACATTTCAAATATCCATGATGTTGTAACTGATTTTCTAGCGTACAACTTTTTTTACAACTGACAGTAGGCCTACTCTAAAATATTAAACAAATGAATATAGGAATGTAGTGTTATTGTGTTAAAACAAATTATGTGATATAGCAAACAAACAAACAAAATTTAATCATATTTAAGGGTCGCTGTCGTACATCAAATCAAGCAGAACCTAAATCTGTATAGGTTCAACCTGTAGCATAACTAAAAGCTAAACAACCAATTAAGATTATCATTATCATCACCTGTAAGAAAGTCTAAAGCTATTATTTATTCTAAATAGCTGCAGATGAACAGAAAATAGAATAACTTGACGTATAACAATTTATTATGGAGTCTGGATTCCGCACCCAGTTTTGGTCATCTTCATGCATTGACTTACCGGCAATTATATGAGTATTTATGAATTGGACAGCTTTGTCCAAAATGGAAGCGGACAGCAAAGAATTTAAAATATCTTATAATCTAATTAGTAATTACCATGCCGGCTATCTAGACAGTTATAGCCCGAAATACTGATTTCTGGACTAACGAGACACTCGTTTTAGAAAACCGGAATAAATAAAATAAGTTAACTTTTTTACTTTATTTTTTTTTTATGGTGAATTTTATAACAGTTGCATTTGCATACTTCATTTGCTCTACAGATGTGTCTTTTGGTTAGATACCAATAACTTTATTAAACACGAAGAAAACTGAGGAAATTATATTCAGTTGACACTTAAAAAAAAATTATTAGTTTAAATTCTTACGTGTAGGCCTATATTTTTTTTATAATAAGTTGAAATGGGACAGGATACGTATTCTACATTTTGATAATAAATTGAACTGGAACAGGATACGTATTCTAAACGTTTGCACTTTAAATCATCAAGAATATTTACCTAATCAGAAAACTACTAAAAGCGTTTACAATATCAGATCTCGTATTACATGCCTATTTTGCTTTTTCTTTCGGTTCTGTGACATAATATGGTATACATCTATGGCAGTGTGTTTAACTTTTTAAACTAAAGGGCCATTGTATTTTGGTGAGAGGCTTACGGGTCGCATTGATTTATTGATTTATTAATAACATGATACGTAACACAAATGTATCATAATTGAGTTATATTACAGTAACTGTAGGGATTGCTTATTGTTATATTCTCCTAACGCCAAACTAATGTAGGCTTCTGAAGAGTGGTTTCAGAATAGTCGTCAAAGAATATTACTCTTACATTTTTTACTTTTAGTTAAACTAGCGTTTGTTTGCTGGCCACCAAAACTCAAGCTTTGTGGTTAAAATTAGTATTTCTTTGCAGCGACCAAAATTAATACACCGGCCACATGCGGCCCGCAGACCGCGGGTTGAAGACCAAACTTATGTTAAAAAAATATTGTAATGTGTGTTATGTTTATTTTTATTTTTCTTCTGTATGTGAAAAGATTAACGATTTTTTAACTTTTTTTACTTGAGAAGTAATACAGCGGCAAGTGATACCACATCAATCACTCAGTAAAGTGCAGAACAATAATTTAAGTATAATTAACCCACTACTTGACGGTCTGGGAAGCGCAGTGATAATGGTGCGGGCTTTCTGTGCTCAAGGTAGTGGGTTCAATCCCGGCCCACGTCGATGACATTTATGTGTGCAAAAATGTCATGTGACAGACCCGTGTCTGTAGATTTACATGTATGTTAAAAGAATTCCTTCGGGACAAAATTTTGGCACACTGGCGACGGTCATAGGCCTGAGTTGCAGCATATCCCCGTCGTTAAATAGCAAAGTTTTTCTTGAGGGCATGTTTCCATTATTGCAATCCACCCATTGTCAATTTATAAATGCAACCGGCGAATTTATTGCTATTAGATAGGCCTACGCGCCATCTACATCGGAAGTCGGAAGGCCTAAACCATTTTTAACTTACTGTACTAGCTGACTTAAGTTGGCATGTAACTGGTAGAGCGATTTGAGTAGCCTACATTTTAATCCTTAGGACGACGGGACGATATGGAAATATACATTTAAAACAGACAACTCAAATTTTCAAGAGTTAATCAGCAGATCTGATATCCTAGATAATGTACTATTCTTATAGGCTAAGCCTTTCAGTGCATCGGTTGATCCTTGATTCTTTCTCAAACGAGCTAGCCGCAAGACGACTGGCGTACGTTATTTTCAAAACTTGGACGCAACCTGCTTACACCGATTCAAAATGATGACGTTTGTTGAGCTGCAGAAAGTACATCCTATAACTTATAATCGTATCAACCAGTTTGACTTGTGTTTTTACTTTATTATTTCCTTGTTCACTTTTTGTACAGCAACACGTAAGATGACGTTATCGATGCACCAAAGGAGGGTTCCAGTCGTTTGTGTCATCGTGAAAACTGCCTTGCACCTGAAAGATCTTAATTATAAGTGTAGGAAGTCATAAGTTACTGATGCGAGCATCTAACTGTCGGGTACTACGCCACGTGCTTTGCTCGAGGCGTCAGGAACAAGATTTCGTACGTTTTTAGGTGCTCACAATGCGTGAAAAAATAAATTTAATCCCGTATCGCCACCAGGAAATGAAGTCCGGTTTATCGATGAGTTTATTGATTGCTTGCTAGAACTGGTGACACGCGTCGCTAGCACGAGTTTTCTGCAGTCGACAATATTCTACACTTTTAAACAAATATTGTACATCTACTATAATATCTATAAGCAAGGACAAGGCATTTAATGACATAAAATAGTGAAAAAAGTAAAATAAAAAGTGCATTATGACCTAAAAATGTTGAAAAATGGCAAAAAAAAACAAAAAACAAAAAAACAAAAACAAACAAAAAAAATACAATAAATTTTTCATTATTGCTTATATTTATTTTTTTAAAGTAATGATTTGCTACAAGCAATTTAACGGATGACAGTACGTTGTATATGAATTTACAATATGAGACACACTTATTTTATTACTAAAAAAGTAAGTAAATCTATACTACTCGGACACCCTTAGCGAAAAAAAATCTTTCTGAACTGGCGTGCCCATCAAATTTCCCCTAGCAAATATTTGTCATTTAAAAAAAGAAATAAAAAATAATTATTTAGTGCCACAAGACAAACTGCTGTGGTGTTTATAACAAACCGGAATTAAAATGAAATACTGTATGAACATTTGGCGGAGATTCTGAAATAAAAACGATTGTCTGTTGTCTGAATGGAACGATTTGTACATGGAAAAGCTCCTCTCTAGCTCCACTGAAACATTACCTAAAATTCCACAAAAGTCCAAAAAGCCGAAAATGACCTCATAATGCATAAAATGACCCATCTCTTGAAAATGACAAAAATGCAATATAGGCCTAAAGAAAAATGCAAAAAAAGAAATTGGCCTTATTTAATCAATTATACACATTTATATATATTCGAGCCGTCTTTTAACCTTCATATAAAAAAGATGCAAAATCATCAAATGCCTTGTCCTATCTATAAGTTAATATACATCCATAATCATTAGGCCTATAATATTAGGCCATATCAAGGTACCGGTAGTAAAAATATGAAATTCGGTACAAAGGCGCCCAATTCGGGGGTGCTTTGCGTTTTCAGCACTTCCAATAATATTTATAAACATCCTTCGCAAAAAGACCACCTTCTGTCACTCAACAAGCTAAGATGTTATTAATTCTCAAGAAAAGCGATAGTGTTGTTCATATTGCAACAATTATTGATTAAACCAGTGTTTCCCAAACTTTTTTGACTGCGGAATGTATTTCTTTGAGTGGAATACATATGGAACGCTCATAATTTAGGCCTACTCATAGCAAAAATCATAACTTTCTTTGCGATAACCTAAAATAAATGTTACAATTCTAAAAACACACTCAAGTTGTTTACTTTCATGAAAATCATTTGCAGTGACCTCCTAGCTCAGAGTTTTCTTCATAACCAATTCAATTTAATTTTCAAAAAGCAATTACCAAACAAATTTCAAAGACATGCTAATGCTATAACAATAAAACTTAAATCTGGAAATCTAATATGATTGATGTTTTTGCTGCACAGAATTTCTTGAAATAGGGAGTAATGGGTGACAAATGGATCTTCATATCAGATGCGGCATTAAGTCTATTTATCTCTTTTGTTTGTATAGCTGTTTCATTTCACGTATGACGGAATGTAATGGTTGTTCCCGATGAAAATTAGACATTAGGAATTTCTATTGTAATGCCACCATTAATATTCCGCGGAACACAGGTTTGGAAACACTGAATTAAACAGGTTGTGAACAGATTGTTTACGTTTTCATTTAATAATGTCGTTTGTAGTAAATGGTTTTAATGAAGAAATACTTTCAGCATAAATTATTTTAAATTTGAATGTGATTTTCCTTTTTTGAGTGAGTACCCCAATAAAATTACAAGTCAGCACCTATGATTCGGTAGGTTTCTCTGGTTTGCCCTACTGTTCTTGCTCCATCAGCAGTGGGATTGTAACCAACATTCTCACAGGCTTATATTAAAATGCACTTGCCTTTAAGTTGAATGGAAAAGTAAGCCCTGCTAGGAAAAAAGTTAAAGTTACCCCTGCGAATATAGCTGAAAATTGAATTTTTAATCATTTTGGATTTATTTTATGCAACCAGGAATTACTACAGTTCTTTTTTAAAGATACTCGCTATTATCATAGTATTGCATTCTGTTACTGTGGTGTAAATAATTTATAATACCGTGCATTTCCGCTGATGGACGATAGTTGAATCATAATAAAGTCCCCGAAAATCTTATAGGACAGATATAAAAAAAATTAGACTGAATTAGACTAAATTAGAATAAATTAAAACTAATGAAATATTCGGATAGCCTATCAAGATTAGGCTATATTATCTTTACATATTAAGAAATTAGGTACCATTTGCGGGCTAATAACGCGAAATAACGCAAATTTGCATAAATAAAACCACAAATATCATAATCCGCGAAATAAAACCTATCTTTGGTAATTTTTCAATGTCCCCTATACACCAGTATGTGTATCATAAGGCCCACGCACAATGCGAGTATCGTCCTGTTCCATTGTGGTGCTACTATGCTCAGTGACGTCTTTTTGGAAAAAAAGAAGATCGCGGAAGCTTTGTTCCGGTAAAGATAGCCAACAGTCTTTTCAACTAACTGTAGTTATTTTGCCCAAACTTCTACTACCCACCTTATGGGTTATAATAGTGCCATAATTGGCAACATTTTTGCCTCATAACTCGCGATCTATCAGAAAAATTGAAACAAAAACTGAACTTCTTGAAGTGATTTCTTAAACATAAATTCATAGGCCGTTGATAGTTTGTCTTATAGGACAAAGATATGCTAAAACCATAATGAATAGAGGAGAAAGTGTGATGACTGAGGTAGTTCACTGGTTCCGCCGCTAGGTAGCAGTTACTCTGCTTGAGATTCGCGGGAGCAAGATTACTACGGGCGGTATAGGAAAAATCGCAAACATTCTTGAACAAAATAATACATTAATCTATTTCAAAATGACTCACCTTATCTAAATTGAATTGTTAGATACTTTTGACAATTTTCGGACTGCTTTACACGTCTTGGAAGATCTCATCTCCATAAATAAACATGACCGTGGGTAACAGTAATTTCTCAGATTGCAAGAAGCTTGACGGTAACATTTCGTTCCACATCTTTCCAAAAATCGAAGTTGTTCACAAGCAATGAACAATTATATAATATAGGTATGAAACAGCTAAGGGATGATTTGATCTAATATTTTGTTGCCTAGAAAATAGGGTAGAGGGTATGTTAGTATAATTTGATGAGAATTTGTATAGAAATAACAACGTATAATTAGGGTAGAAAACAGCTAAGGGATATTTTATAACTTAATATTAATATTACATTGTATAGAATATTACTGAGTATTAATTTGTATTAATATTGCATTAATAGTAATATTATTTATATTAATATTAATTTTCTCCTGGCTGTATGGGGTAAGTTATGTAGGTGAAACACGGTCAAAAGTGTAGATCTGTGTACAAATTATGTGAACAGAGATAATATAAACTAAGGGATGGTTTGTGAATTGCAGGGCACGGAAAATTTCATAAGCAGCACTACAAAAATAGGGCGCGTAATATTTAAAATTGGCGTCTCAACATCCGATAAAGACGCACATACGCAAAAATTGTTTTGCAATGCGTCTACATATATCACACAATATTTCAAAGCATTTTCCCTGATTTGTTCATAAAAAAATTAAATCCTCTTGCCTTAACTACAGCCCGCTATTTGCTCAAACCCTCGACCATTCGCCGTTCGCTGTAACTGATGTACGTCTTATGTTGTTAAATTATATTATTAAAAAAAGGAACAAGATATTAAACTAATAAGACATTTGCTATGATAATTATACATAGAAATTACTAACATAAGTGAACAGAAAATATGATAAATAATCCAATAAATGCATAATTAAAAGTAGTGCAGATTTACTAAGTTAGAAAAAAGCTTCATTCACTCCTTTTCCCCAGCGGGTCAATCTTGCAGTATGGGTACAAGTAGTCAGTTAATATAGTATTATTATTGAGTCCACGAATAAATTCCGCAAAAAATTTTACGTTATTGCTGGTATTTTATGGAAAAGATGCCTGCTAATACCTCAATACCATTCTGATAGCTTTAGCTTTACAGTAATTACTATTACTCGTTAACCAATATAGATATATAGGTGGTACTCAATTTATAATAGATCCAAATATTTCACTAAACCTTACATCTCTTCTGGACACAAAAATAAAATAATAAATGTCGCATAGTCAAATTTGCTTCACCCTCAACATTTCACGATCGTCCCACATCATTCAGACAGCTAGCGCCCGGAATAATTACCACTCAATTACTCGTAAACCATTCAAGATATAAAGGTGGTACTAAATTTAAAATAAAGTTGAAATATTTCACTAAAACTTACTCGCTTGAAGTTTTTACGGGACACAAAAATGAAAAAAACTGTCGCATAGTCAAATTCTGTTTCACCCTCCATGAATTTTGTGCAATTGGTGATGTTTATATAATGAAATAAAAACATTCATGTCCGCACTTTTTAAGTATCTGTTTTAACCATCAGAAGGACTGTGTTGTGCAGATTATTTCTGCACAAATTTCACAGAAATAGGACCAAGGGTTAATTAAAGATTGCGAGTTTAATCATAAGATGCCGAACTATCATGATGCAGCATTGGGAAGTTGAAACGCAAACGAAGGTGCTGCCAGTGTTTCGGTGGACCGCCGCTCTCCCTATACCTACCATTGTATTAGCGCCAGAGTCATCACACTTTCTCATTCTATTCATTATGCTAAAACTATAAAACTTATCTGCGGAAATATACGGTACATAAAGTAATAAAGGTATACTAATAAACAATCTGTCCTTCACGGATCCAGGATACATAGACGCTACAAAGTTGTTAAAAAGTTATTTACAATTTTTTTTAATTTAACTTCATATTTTACGTTCTACAATACTTCAGTTAAAAATAAAGTATCCTAATTACTTTTGCTTCTGGTATAGGTGAAAATTAAAAATGAGCAAACGAGTTTTGCAGTGTCTACGTGAGAATGTTCTTAATCCCATGAAAATTAAATTTAAGAGCCAGATTTTCTAAGATGTTTTTGGTGCACTTGGGAAGGATACCTCTTGCCCCAGACAGAAGACCATTGAAAATTCATTATCTATTGGGATATTGAAGTTAATACACAGGAATGGAATGCATGGCTCATAAATTGTTTTATTTCTAAATTTGTCTTGTCTGCTTAGGTATCTTTATAAATGAGTAAGATCTAAATCATCGCGATATTGTTCTTCCTAATGACGAGACTACAATGTCTGCTCTCCTGTTAGTCGCCTAGGCCCTAGGGGGACGCAATGAACTTCTTTGTTGCAGAGTTTTAGATATGGATATCCTAACTCTGATGTGACTACTTTTGCGCACTAGTTCAATGCTCCGGCAGAATCCTAGCACATGACCAAATGTTTCTGTCTTGTTATATCCGATTTGGCGACAACGTGTTGTGTTGGATGTTTCGGAAACCGATCTTACTGCAGTCAAATGAATAGATAAGTGCTACCAACGCTTGAAGAAAGTAAGTGGGTGCCGCCCACACCACTGTTTATTAGTTACTAGCTGAAAAGGCCCGGCGTCGCCCGGGCTTTGTATTTTTTAATTTGAAATTAACTTATGGAGGACTTTATGTATGTAAAACTTGAAAAAGATTTATCACACTCAAACGATTCCCTCAGAAAACGCTAGATAGGCCTATAGCTTTTTAAGGTTCATAGACGATGTCGAATGCTGCATTCCGTTGCTTCTACACATCATGCCTGGGAGGGGTTGAAATAAGAAGAAACATAAATTACATAAGATTGTATTGACTTGACGGAAAATTTTATTTCTCATTCTCATGTTACCATAAAACCGTTTCGGGGCTGAAATAAAAGAGAAATGCAGTATCACTTTCATACTTTCCTCCCCTAAAACCCAGGACATAATATACTGCGAGCATAGGACTGAAAATGTTCCATCCCATGCTTAGGGCCTATGATAAACATCCCTATTTCTCAACTAATACAAAGCCTACAGGTATGGATAACTTATCAGCGGAAAGGATTATTTACAGACTCTTGATATAGCATACTCACACACTTAAGTTGTCCTCTTATACTACATCAAAATGTGAAGTGAGTAAATATTTCTTATGTCGAGGGTAGAGAAAGTTATGTGACTACATCACACTGTGCTTTATTTTCGTGGATTTCATTTTCAGTAATTATTTTCGCCAATATATTACATCGATGGAATCATAATTCGTTCAAGTCCAGCATTAGGCTATATAGTTGCCAAGGCCCTATGTAATCACAGTAAACAATTCACTGTTGCCATGTGAACTGAACAACATTCATTTTTTTCAGTAGAATATTCACAGAAATTATATAATTTTCAAGGGAAGGACTGATTTGTTTCAATTTTAATGTTGACAGCTTTACTTCCCGGGCTTAACTGGGTATGTGTGCAAAATGTCGTGTAAATTGGTAAAGAAATGTAGATTTGTATAAGGAACAAACATACATACATACATACATACACACTTTCGATTTTATATATTAGATTCATAAGACATTGTATATTCCTGGAATCTTTTGTTTTATTGTTCCGATAATTATCATTGGTTGGGGTGGGATGAGAGTGGTTTCTAAGTACTCTACCTGGAGTCCTTAGAGGAACTTGGTTGCAAGGGTGGTGTTTATTAAGATTTATAATAAGTAAATGGGCAAATAAATAAACACTTCATAAAAATATAAAGTGTTTCCATAGTTAATAATTACTACCTCGACTTGCGATATCGAGATTATAAAATAATTGCAACGATAGAAAGAACTTTAATGATATAATTAAATTAGAACTAGCCGAGTTTTAATTATATTAACTTGCATCATGCCATTCAATTGAACGAACAGTCAAAACTCAAGTGGAAAAATGTAAGCAGTTATAGTTTTATTTGATTTACGATTAAAGAAATGTATTTTTCAATTCTTCTATAATTTTACAGTAAATGTTACACAAAATTGTAAGAAGTGGAAAAATAATTTTAAAGTAAATGTTACACAAAATTGTAGGAAACGGAAATTCTGCTATAGAAATTGAGTTATTTAATTCAAACTACGCTTTGGACGATAATAAAATCGCAATTTGAATATAGGCTACACATCACATGGTTTTACATGGACTTCTGTGCTTTGTCTTTATGAACACTTGGATCTTAAAACTAAAACGAAGGTTTCCTCACGACAATTTGACAACGCTAATCAAATCTCTCCGAACAAGTTCTTAGGCCCTTTGTCTTAGACGCATTAAGTGAGACTATTCTAACAAACGCAAATAGTGTACTAGAGGTCTATCAGGTATCACACAACTTCCTCTGCTCAAGTAAAAATGCTGCCACTTAAGTGTAGGCCTAATTATTAAGTGCCAGTATGGTACTTTATGAGATTGTGTGGGGGACGAAAAATGTCTGTCCGTCTGTCTGTCTGTCTGTCCGTCCGTCCGTCCGTGTGTCTGTACGCGCTCTAACTCAAATACGCTTTTTCGGATTTTCATGAAACTTGGAAAACACATTTATAATGTCAATGGGAAGAACCCTATTGATATTGAACCAAATCGGTTCACCGCTACCGGAGTAATGCCCAATTTAGTGCCTATTTTAATAGATTATGGCGCCTTTCTAATAGAAAGGCGCCATAATTCAAATACGCTGTATCGGATTTCCATTAAACTTGGTATACCCATTTATGACGTCCATGAGAAGTGCCTTATTGAATTTGAACCTAATCTGTTGACCGGTACCGGAGTAAAACCCAATTTAGTGTCTATTTTAAAAACGCGGTAACTCAAATACGCTTTACCGGATTTTTATGGAATTTGGTATACACATTTATAGTGTTCATGGGAAGAGGTCTACTGATACTGGATGAAATCGGTTCACCTGTTTCGGAGTAATGCTCAATTCGGTGCCTATTTTATGATAATATACGTATTCGAAAGAATTTATATAAAAAAAAGCAAATCATTTATCATGACAACATAGTCAATTGTTTTACTGTGATATTTTACGGCTTTGGAAATTAAAATAGAGATAGCTATGACCAAAAACACTATTGTTTTACATGCGCTTATAACTTACAACTAGACCGTTAAACTGACCCAGGTGACCGAGATGGTAACGTTTTGGCCTCACGTTATGGAGTTCCATGGTTCAAATCCCGAAACCAGCCAATTTCACTTTCTTTTTCGTATTTTTATGTGAGTGTGCGATTGTCAAGATATCAAAAATCTATACAGTTCAGCTGATGCTGGAAGATTTTAATCTGATTAAAAAGGAAACTAGACCTTTGTTCTTCCCTAAGCCCTGCTTAATGAATAAATCTGGAGCTTAACTTGTAAATCAATTAAAAAAACATATTCTGCATATCATAATTGCAGTCATAACTGATTAAAAAAAACATACTGGCACTTTTTTACATCAGTTTACCTGATTTTATTATGTATGCCATTCTCTTCATTTAAATTGATTGCAAAATTAAGAGAATGTCGTAACCACATCGCATCTCAACCCCGAAGGATACACAACCGAAATAAAATCTTATTAATGCACTCACGTAATTTTGTTTGCTAAAGCATGGGCAGTATACCCTTCTCCCTTCACATTCTGATAAAGAATAAGATGCCGTCTACAAAGAGCGTGTATTATTTCTTTCAACCTAATGCAAAACTTTATTTTTCACCATGTAAGACTGAGTTCTTACAAACAATGGGTGGCTTATAACTACCCTTCAGAGAATTTTTGCGAAAAATATTTCAAATAAACATTTTAGCTCTTAATATAAGCTTGCGATGTACAAAATCTAAACAAAATCATTAGAGCCGTTTTAGAGAAAGTCGTCGCCAATTTCCGTGTTACATCCCCAGAAGATACCTAACCAAATAGAAAATTTTGTTTTCACACAATTTTTCGTTCTGGAGCTAGGCTGTTCAGTCACACACACATACAGACATGTTCTGAAAATAATATTTTTGGATTCAGGGAACCTCAAAACGTCTATTTACGTTAAAAACTAAACTCTGAATTTCAGAATCTAATACAATACTTCCTCTACCTATAGTAGGCCCTACCTATGGTACCGGCAGAGGAAGTAATGCACACATTTCTTCCAGCTTCTTGGTATTCTGGCCAAATTTCTATCGTGTGCTATTATTTGAAACGGTTTCTGTTCCCACTCTTTCTTCCTTCATGCATCCCGAAAAAAATCAATTGTGATCAATTTTGTTATGTGCTATTTGTTTTGAATACCGATTCAACTCTGCGGAATTAAGTCAAGTTAGACATTTACTCATATTAAATGCTAACATTTTATCTTATTTAATAGATTGTAAGGTACTTCCGGTATCAACATGTTCAAATATAGAATACTGAACTATTAAAGTTTATTCATTATGAAATATTTTATGAAATGCAGTCCTCTTCTTTAATTTTGTCACCTCTCACTGACGTAGTCACATTGGCTGTACTCTAAAACTTGAGATGCGAATCGCTTGAAGTCTGCCCGAGACCAGTTTCAAGTTATGCATAAACATGCATACTGGTATTTAAATGCAAATGCATTCTAGCGTTCGTTCTGGATTAATAAACAGAAAGAAGTTTTATTTTTATGGGTCCAACATACCACCGTGTCTTTTCTATGCAGACATTTGTGCATGGACGACACTGAAGATAATCTCCCTAACTGTGGTCGCAGTATCTTAAGTGATATTTTCTTCCACTGCTAAGACAAGTTTCTATACTATGCGGTGCACGTATAGGGCTATGAGAATTTACTAATGAATTAGAAGAATATAATCGCATTGGTTTCTGTTAGCATTAAACACACATCTCAAAATACAAGCTTATGAATAGGCCAGGGGTCGGCAACCTTTTGAGTCGGAAGAGCCAAAAATTACAATTTAAAAAATTTCAAAGTTTTTAAAGAGCCACAAAATTTCTTTCCAACAATAAATAGTACTCGTATAAATAAAGTTTTTTGATAAAAAAAACTAATCTATTTATTCATAAGAAAAAATATATATTTATTCATATATAAGTAGTATTTTTCACAACAAATTAGATTATATATATATGGTATTATTAGATAATTACTTATTATTTAAGTAAAAAATTAAAACAATTAAACATTTACTTACAACACTAACTTGTACTTCAATAACATACATTTGAGCAAACAAATTCAATGGGAGCGTTGGCTTTGCATGGTTTTAGAAAGTTTGGATAAATTTGGCTCATAACTTGTTGTTTTCAGTTTCAAACACGACTCTAAATTTTCATTTGTTAGTTGGCTTCTTACTTTACTCTTAATTATATTCATGCAAGAGAACGCTTGCTCGCACGAATATGTCGATCCGAAGATAGTCAGCACTCCAAATGCCAACTTCTTCACCTCACTGTAGCAATCTGGAAGACTATTCCATGCGTCGAATATAAGTGCGTCAACTCGTGGCATTTCTTTTAAAGCTGTCCACTTTTGTTACGTACATACATTTCTGGACCTCCAACTCTTCCAACTTGCTTTCCAACTCGGTAAATTTTCCACTCCACAAAGCTTTACTTTTTTAATCGATCAATTGCATTTCTAGAGATCCAGTATCAATTCCAAATGGCCCAATGTGGATTTCGTTACTATTTGTGTTGAGAGGATTTACTATGAATGCTGGAGTGGTTTTGTTGGTTTCGGATTGCTCAAATCTGTCAGCAAATTCATCTTTAATTTTTTTATAACTGTGCTGAAGTAATTCGTGTCAACAGTTGCACTGGTTTTATCGCGATATTGCTTTAGAAATTGAAAATGAAGTAATTTACCGCTCTGAATATCTTCTGCAAAAAGAATTAATTTTTCTTCAAAACAAACCAATTCTTCTACCAAAACATAGGCTGGGTTTCCCTTTCCTTGCAGTTTTAGATTCAGCTCATTTAATTTCGCTGTGATATCTACCATAAAGTAAAATTTTTGCAACCATTTTTCGTTCTCTAATTCAGGGTGATTAATGCCTTTTTCATTTACGAATGTATTTATTTCATTCAAGCACAAAGCAAAACGTTTCAACGCCTTACCTTTAAAAAGCCATCGCACTTTATTGTGAAGAAGGCGTTCGGAATAGCCTACTGAATCTCCAGTGGCGGACGCATAATTTTTTTTCGGGGGGGGGGGGATTTGAATTGGTAGAAAGAATACTAAAAAAAAAATTAACTAACTTACATACATAATTAGTTTAAAAAACTTTTCTCAAATTTCGGGGGGGGGGATATAACCCCCCCTATCCCCCCTCTGCGTCCGCCACTGTGAATCTCCATTTCGTTTAAGAATTCTTTAAACTGACGATGGTAGAGTGCTTTTGACAAGATGCTGTTAACAATCTTGATTACCAAATTCATGACCTCAACTATTTTGGCCGGAAATGTTTGGGCACAAAGCGCTTCTTGGTGAAACGTAAGAATTTCGTGGTTTATTTTGTTCTGAAGAATCATTGTTGCCCCTTAATTTTTTTCCTGCCATACTTCTGGCTCCATCAGTTGCTATTGAAACGATTTTATTTAAATCGATCTTATTGTCTTCAAGGCATTTTTGTACGGCATTCGCTATAACAAACTATACGTCACAGCCAAAGCACTGGTGAAGATGCCAAATTGTCTTGCTTCGAAAGCGAATTAAAACCTACATAGAAACATCCGACCAGGGCGTCATTCGAGAGCTTCCGACGGACTGACGACAGTGACGCCGCGTGTCACGGGGGAGGGGTGCGGTGAAAAGCGAGTACAAGTGGCTGAGAGATAGAATCGGTGCCTAATCCTCGTTAATCGATTCAGAACGATTTTTAAATGTTTTTTTTATAAAATAAATAATATTTGCATATGGAACTAAAGAGCCGCAGCTTCACATCCAAAGAGCCGCATGTGGCTCGCGAGCCGCAGGTTGCCGACCCCTGGAATAGGCTAAAGTAATCTGTGATCGAGGGTACACAATAAATTACTTAAATACAAACTATCCTTTCCACCGGTCACAATTATAGAAATAAAATTCTTGTGCTAATTGACTTAATTGACAGTCACTACCTCCGAATATTTCAAATTATGAAACAAGCCAAGATAGCTATTGAACTTCAGCAATTATGAACCGACTTCCATAATGATGCAATTTATGAGAGGACATAAAAATTCAAATCATATTTTAAACTTTCAAAATCAACAATCCAGCGATACTTCATGCCACTCATTGCACCAGAATCAAGCAATTAAGTACAATCTATTATTTGAATGTCCAATGGTCGGACGCCAGAGAGTCTGGCTAGAACTCCGTTAGAACTCAATCTTCAGTTTTATAAAACAAATTGTGACATTCTTTTTTTTTTTTCTCTCTTTCGTAGTTTTACCTCTCCCTTTTACCGCGCCGCCCGGGCCTTACCGGACCGCGACCTGTCGGGAAAGGAATGAACTATGGATTACAACACAGACAGACATACTTTTTTTTGACCAGACAAGGACATGGAGGGCCTCCCCGGATGAGTGATCAGCCCTATGCCGGGGCCACCTCCGAGACAACACGAACACACAGGACGAGACACACCATTCACACACACACTCACTCCGAACAAGGCGAAGATGGGATGAAGATGATAATGATGGCCAGATGATATCCGGGGACCACAAGAGCCTAAAGTTACCCGACATTTGTCTCACAGGTGAGGGAAAACCCCGGAATAAAACCTCACCTAGGTCGGATGCTATTATAAAAAATCATTTTATATCATAATCTTTAATCATATAATATATGTCATTCTTAGGTTGATAGCTAAAGGACACGTGGTGCTAATATTAACCTTATGCAACATTTAAGTTATTTAAACAGCAGAATTTATTATGGCTTAGGCAGAATGCTAATGAACATATAGCGCTAGTATGAATCTTATGTTAACATTTAAATGCAAACATAGGTTCTTTATTGGACGCTGATACACTGATCGGGGCCAATGATGATACATTTTCCCTAGTGGATGTGTGTTACTCATGTACTAGTAAGCTTTCACTGATGATTATAAATGATGGTATAAATTCTCTAGGGAAGCAGTAACTTCCCTAACCATCCACTTTCATCATAACGTATATACTGTATATGCCTATATATAGGCTATATACCGGTATGTCCATATGTAGGCTATACGAGGGTCATCCAAAAAGTGAAGAACGATTTGGCATAGGCCTAACTAAATAATAACGAAAGATGTCAACACAAAAGTACAGTATCTTACTCTATTTCTCAACGTAATCACCATTGCTGTCAAGATAATTATTGTAACGTGGTACCAGTTTTTCAATGCCGATATTATACTCTGGTACCGCCGAAGACCTGAACCAGGATGTCACTGCCGCTTTGAGGTCTACATCGGTTGGGAATTCTTTTCCACCCAAAAAGTCATTTAGTTTCGGAAACAAGTGAAAATCTCTGGGTGCCAGGTCAGGGCTGTAAGGAGGATGTCCAAAAATTTCCCACTTAAAACGTTGAAGTTGTGCCTTGTTGAGCAGCCGAATGAGGCCAAGCGTTGTCGTGAATCAAAAACACCTTTTCAGACAACTTTCCACGTCTCCTGCTTTGGAGAGCGCGTCGTAGTCGTTGAAGACTTGCCTCTGCGTTTATTCCTTGTCTTCTTGGCAGAAACTACACGTGGATTAAATTCTTTCGGCCCCCCCCCCCAAAAAAAACTGTTGCCATCAATTTTCTTGGGCTGCTCCCATCCGTTGCGTCTTGTGAATTTCAGTCAACGTCTTTGGTACCCACAGAGCACACTTTTTTTTTGTAGCCAAGGTGCTCTGTCACTATTTTTTGTAGGAGAGATCTTGAAATTTGTGGGGCAAGTTCATGTAAGGTGTCCAAAGTGAATCGCCGGTTTTCCTAAATTCTTTCATCAACAATTGCTTTCAACTCATCCCAAGCGAGTGATGGCCTCCCATTGCGGTCTTCGTCGTGACCATTGGTTCTTCCTTTAATAAATATTATGCACCATTTCCTCATTGAAGACTCGTTCATTGCATTATCACCATACACTTGCGTTATTTGCCAATAAATTTTGATCGGCCGAATATTTTGTGCATTCAAAAAAGAATCACACTATGCACTTCACATATGGCGGATATGCAATTGGCGTCTCCATTTGGATACGTTCTAGAACAGACAAGCGTGACATCACAGCAACCAAACTCGACTCACACTGAGGTGGGGTAAGGAGCTAACTAGCGCGCATACGATCGTGGTGGTGGGGGACCGGCGCCGAGCGTGAAGCGCAATCGTACTTTACTTTCTGGACAAGCGTAGTGCATATAACCAATTTATCTTAAAAAGCAAAGCGGTGATAATATAAAAAGATGAACAATTTCAATTATGGCAGAAAAACATCGTTAGTGTTCTATGTAGAGATGAAAAAGCAAAGGGCCGTAGAAATTTGTATTAAAATGGTTCGCGATAGGAAAGAAACAGAGTTAGCTTGGTGGCAACTTGGAATATGGAACTTCAGAAGCATTAGAAACAATTTTTAGAGAGGTCTTTGCCCGTTATGCTGCCACAGTGAAGACACAGAGCGCACAATGCTGAGATTCCTACTTTCTTCCGGTGTCTCGCCAGAGCGTTATGCAATATGTCTTCCAGCATATAATTCGAATTTCTGTTGCCGGGCTCGATCCGATTAATTTTCTATCTCAGACGACTTTGGTCTGATTTTTACCAAATGTTTTATATATATACGCAAACATATACAGGTCAAATAATGAAATTATTCTGCACGAATAAACAAACAAACAAACAAACAAAAAACTGGTTATACATAGTTACTTTGAAAATATTTTCTGGTTTAATGAACAGCAATTTGCATTTACAAATTCTTACATATTTTCGTTAAATTTAAAGAAAATTTATTTTTAAAAATACGTGCATACCCATATTAGATATACAAGATTATGCAATTAGTTTGACAAAATTCCTAGATTGTTCTGTTATGTCAATTTTAGATTCTTTCTCCAAACATGCCAAAAAATAATCATTACAAACATCTTCAAAAGCCTAGAACTAAAAGTGGAGTGAACTCAATTCATTAAGAATTTAAGGTCTAGACTATATACTTGCCAACTAGTTATGGAAGAGTATTCTTCAGGTATGTCCACATTAACCTTCGTTGAAATACAAAGACAACTTTTTTTATCGAGTCATTGCACTTAATTGAAGACGTAGAAAACATCACACAGTACAGTAGTTAGTAGGCAACTTCAAGAAACCTTTAACCATGGAAATTACACATTTTACTATCGTGTTTTTAACTAAGAATATTAAGTACCTATGTCAGTTCCCCAGAAATGAAAAATGAGTCTATGACTATATAATACATTCATAGCCATGTTTGTAGGATTAGTTTTTGTAAGATAAATATTTATTTATTTTTTATGTTTGTTTGTTTACCTTCTTATCGGTACTTATTTATTTGAATCTTTATAAAGAATGGTGCAAAAGTTGAAAGAATCCAAGGAGCATAAAGTAACCAAACAGAATAGAATGAAAGTTCGTTTAGGGACCAAAACCAATCCTATTGCTTTGGAATACCCCTGGGCTACCAAAAAAGATACTTTTCTCAAAACTGAAGCTTATAAGAGGCATGATGAAATATAAATAAATACATAAATACGACTCTCAAATTTAGAGAGTAGATACGCCTACAGGATACAATCTACAGATTTTCTACGAAATTAATTAGTTTTAAAAATAAAATAAAAATTGTCTTGTTTAATTAATTAAAAAATTAAAATAGTCTATTACTTTTAATAGTTAATTTTTTCAAACTGTGGTTTTGGCTCTTATTCGTCTTGATTAGTAGGACTTAATACAACAGAGTACATTAACGGAATATTTTTAATGGGTCCTCTTCAACAGGCACATTATAGGTATACGAAGTGCAAAGAACGATTTTTTACTACCGATATAATATATATGATAGTGCCTTGAGAAATACTTCATAGGCCTATGGGATATTAGTTAGGCAGGGATTTTTAACTGAGTAGCCTACCAGAGAAACAGGAAGACGTGACTTACTGGCAATGCATTTAAGTCAAGAAGAGTGAATGATGAGAGGGACTGGCAGATTCTTCAGACCTCCTACTGAGCACAAGACAGTATCTTTATTGTATGATAGGACAAAGGAAGAACAAATTTCGATGACAGAAATTACAGAAAATGACTTGCGAGACTTTGAAAATTACCTAATATATCATGCTTCCGAATATATCAAGACTATATATTGTGCAAACTCCATCGAGAATGATTGTAGCGTCTCATGAGTGCGAAACAAAAACAATCCATTTTCCTGAGTGGATATTAACTTATAATATCTATTCCCCTTCTCATGGTAATTTTTAGTGTTGTCCACACTCTCATGGTTTGGACATAAGATTACAGTGATGTTCTGATGGCTAAGCTGCATCGTTTAATAGTAAATCAACTTTAGACTTAAAGTGACCAGAGGTCCCGATTTGTCCGGCAGAGTTCCTGAAGTCAAGTCCCTTTGTCCCCATTAAGTTCCTAATGTTCCGGTTATTAGAATTCAAGTGGAATTCCCGTTCTTTTTTTATGTTCCACTTTTCTTTTTCTAGCAATGTCAGTCACTCATTCAATTCAGTTGATTCAAAACTCTTACCATAATACGCCATATTATAAAATGGGTTCAGACGCCAACTTGATGATGCGAGGGTTTCAATTATACATGTATTGAAGTAGGTAATACTCGGCTTGATTTGCTTCAAGATGTTATGCATTGGGTACAAATGTTCACATCCAAACAGACATCTTATGAAAATATTTCTATGAGTGTGGACTGTGTGTTATGTGTATCTTGGTAAAGAGTCCATAGACACTGGCTCGCAACATCGGCACTGCTGGTATTGATATTTAATTACAATCAAATACTCGTCTTATGAGCGTTATATACCTTGGTCTTATGGAAGTTCAGGTTATAGATGTTAATTCAGGAGTGATATTGCAGAAGAGTTCTTTATCAGGTATTGTCACACGTTGATCGTAAAATTCTGTGAATTACTGACTTTTTTCATATACGTTAAAAGCATGGATTTAATATTTTGTCAGTAATATCACGTTTACAGCAAATTTAGTGGACTGTTATTTAAAATACTATCCAGCACATGATTCAAGAAAACAAAACTCTAATATTATAACTCTAATATTATAGTAGTAGTAGTATTCCTTGAGTCGCGGACGACTCCTGGAGATCCTGCCGGATTTACATAGCAAGAAGAGTGTCTTGCCAGTTATACATTAAGCCTCGTTCGATTTTCCACTGCTCTCCTGGTTACAGCTCTCCAATGATTCCTGTTTTGTGTTGCCTTAATCAAATTTTCCCATTCCATTTCCACGGTCTCCTGGATGCTTTGTATCCATCTTGTGTGTTGCCTGCCTGGCCTTCTTGTTCCCTCCATGAGTCCTAGCATCAGTGCCTTCTCCATTGACTCTTCTTTCCTCATTATGTGACCAAAATATGACAGTTTTAATTTTGTAGCCATCGTCTCCAAAGATTGTTGAGGTCTTATTTCTTCTAGTACTGACATGTTAGTTCTTTTCTCTACCCATGATATTTTTAACAGTCTTCTCCAGGACCACAGTTCGAAACTGTCCAGCTTTCTTCTATCCTGTTTGTTCAAGGTCCAGCTTTCACATCCGTATAAAACCACAGGAAACACCATTGTCTGAATTAGTCTGATCTTCGTCTTCTTGCTTATGTCTGAATACACCCTTATACAATAGTATAAGCCATCATCAACTGAAATCATCTGTGGGATCTAAGTTTGAAATCAATTGAGAGAATTGCAGTAGAATAACTGGTTACTATGGATTACAGTCGAACAAAAGGATAAAAATTCTCACAATTTTACATATAGCTTTTCTCTATAAATATTACATTTCTGCTTTTATACAGTTTTTGAACGAAAGAATTTATACGTCAGTAGCAGTGAAAAGGTTAAGTGTATTAATTATACAGTAACTATGAATGTGTTTATGTTTAAGATTATGTTCATGTTATATTATCATTTGGTGTCTATTATTCAGTTCTTCGTGAGATTTAATAGTGTAGGACAATAAATCAATACTGTGCATTGTTGCATTCCGGGTGGAGATATTCAATTGGTCCCAGTTTGGACTCTCAGAAATATGGTCACCTTATATTAGTCCGCGGGATCAATACGTCTTTATCATTAATCGAATATTCGTGGTTACTGGCAAAACAATCTTAAGAGTAGGACTTCAGTTTTTGGTTGTCAGGTAATTTCAATTATTCATAGGGCAAAGTTGGTAATACATTGTTGGCTTTCTTTGTGTAGTAGAAAATGACAGTGGTGTCTAATAGCTGTGGTTTATGTATTGATTATGTAGAAAGTGATGATGATAATGGCGAAAATTGGAACAGTAAGTTGGTGATAAAAGATAATAATATATATCCTGAACCCGTATTTTAGGCAAGCACACATTTGGCAAGTACAATAGAACTCCCATTATCCGATTTAATTGGGACCGGACCCGATCCTAATAATCAAATCTTATATATTAATAAAAGGAAGTGTTTGTTTGTCTGTCCGCGATACCCAGCGAAATCTACTGAACGCAGGGATCTGAAATTTTAAACGTAGATGGACTGAAGGGTGGGCGAATGCACCTCGAAGCCGGATTTTTTATTTTCGCTTTCGTTCGCCAGTTATGTGTGAAAAACTAGCAGAATACGTGTTTTTTTCACTATCCAAGCATCAGATTTCAGGAATACATTCCATTTGTCAAATCAGTTGTAAATGGCTTTGCCTACTTTTATCACTATTTGGAAATAAAAGAATCGCTTCATTTTGTAAGCCCATCCTGGTCGATTCATTTGTTTATAATGTCAAGGCCCGCAGACATCTGAAATTTTCAACATAGTCGGAAGAGGGATAATGGATATAGGCTTAAATGGACAAACATTGATCGGTTTAGACGGAACTCACTATGCAGGGGTTTTGAGGGCCAGAGAACTCGAATCTGTGGTCGTTTTTCCCAGGCGACACTTTCTAATCCTGGAATGTGCTTCAAAGCCAGATTTTTAGCTGTTTCATTGATTAGGCTATATTAACCGCTTAGTATATGAATATTTCGCGTGCAAATGTTAATAAATATAATGTTTTAATTATTTCGATCTTAATTTTTGATCTACCAATTAATTATCGTGGGCGCAGCCACGGGGATCTACTAGTATCCTAATAATTGTATAAATCATTGAAAAGATAAAAACTAAATTTTTCAGTAGTGTACTAACATAAACTCTCACATCTTGAACATATCAGTCAGCGTCATTTGTTTTGCTGACAAACTTTCGATTTTGTCAGCTAAAAATGTTTCTGTTTTGCAAATAATCGGCCATGAACGAATGCTCGCTGCTGCGAAAACCATTTGAATACAGCCTGAAAGCATTCCGGATAGTTGAAGTTCGTATAAATGGAGTTCTACTGTAGTCAAGAAAATCCTCTCTCTCGGAGCTTTTCTTGGTTAAGTCTTCCAGTAGGCCTAAGTACCCTGCAAAACCTTTTTCTGCGATGTTTGGGAATTAGAGTTCTTCTTTAGCACAATCATTGAGTGAAGGCCGAAGGGCCTTTTTATTTAACGTTCTATTCTTCACACGTAATGCACTTGTCTTCACTGAGAACATCAAACCTTAAACGGAAATATTTGTGACTATTCAGCTCATGAAATAGTGACCAATCCAATGTAAGAATATGTGGGATTTCAACCAATAGCAAGTGTCTATCGTCATAATTTTATCGTTTTATTTTTATCACATTCAATTTTCATTTTACGTGCAATTTAATTGTTTTTTTTTTTTTGTTTACGTAAATTCACAACTGCACTGAAACATCATCATCCCTGCAGCTTCTTTGATACAAAAATAATTGAACTCACCGACTGCATGTATATAAGTTGCATATGAGTAAAAGAACATATGAGAATAAGCTTATTGTAAGCCTACAATATTATGTGTGCCATAGGCGTACCGAGGGGGGGGGGTTGGGGGTTTGAACCCCCCCATTGATTAAAAAAAGGAAAATTGTATGATTTTTTAAAGTCTGCCCATAAATTACTTAATACAAGTATAAAGCGTGGGAAGCTTAAAACTCGTTATTTTGCGTCTTAATTTTAAAAATTTTCCGGGGGATAATCCCCGGAAGCTTAAAATTCGTTATTTTGCGTCTTAATTTTTAAAATTTTCCGGAGGAGGACCCCCGGAAGCTTAAAACTTGTTATTTTGCATCTGAAGATGATAATGACGGCCAGATGATATCCGGGGACCACAAGAGCCTAAAGTTACCTGACATTTGTCTTATAGGTGAGGGAAAACCCCGGAAAAAAACCTCACCCAGGTAACTTGTCCCGACCAGGAATCGAACCTGGGCCCGCTGCGTGAGAGGATCAAACGTATCCCCTGTCACTAGAGAGTTTAATGTACAAAAATTAATGAGCTGACCAGGTAATGTAACTAAATAAATTCAATTGTCCCCCATACAATCTAAAGAAACAGACTATAAAAGTACATTATGCAACCAGTCGATAATGGAATTTATTAACACACTAGCTTTGCTCGTTTTATAATCATTTCCACTGTCTTGATTACCATTAAGGGCAAGTTGCATGCAACTGTTTTCGTTTGATCATAATTAAATGTTTAAGTTTTGAGATTTTTGATTCATTAAACAAGTGGAGATGGGTGACCTGGGCAATGAGCTGTTAGTAATTCTCATCTTTTGCGATACTGGCAGCTGATGGTTTGCGAGTAAGTCGAAGCTTCTCTGGGCTGTTTTAACCTGAAACCAACGAACTTTAAAACGCGAAATGAACTCAAATTAATACAATATTAAAATTAACACGAAAAAATTTGTTCACTTTTAAATGCTGGTTGTTTCTTACGCAGTTTCATTTGCTGCTCAAAAAACTTCAAGGTTGTTCTGTGTTCGATATTAATCGATACCACACTAGTGGTTTAATTAAAACCGGTACATTAATGTAGGCCTATGTCATTATGATACTTTTCTGTAGGCTATTAAAGTATAATCGAAAAACAAAAGAATTTTAAGAGGAAAAACCCAAAGAGCTAATAAAAAGTGTTCTAAAATTCTGTAATATTGAGTTGTTTATAACTGTAAGTTATCTTTTATTTATTTTTAAGTTGATATACATTGTATAAACTAAGTCTCCAGCAATAAATTTAGTTCTTTCTGTGTGTCTTGTCTACCTATAAGGCATCTAAGTTGTAGGCCTACCTGCAAAAAATGTGCACATAACATCGCAGTGAAAGGAATTCCTATAAAAAATAATTCATGAATATTTCCTATATGAGTGATTTTTACCGCTATGCCGACTAAATAAAGACTGCATTGTGCCTGGCCTCCAACCGTTGCTATGTCCCAACCTCTTGCACATTCGTGATTGAATTCAATTGCAGGGGTCCGCATGCAGACAGACAAAATTACCTCATAAAAACTTTAGGAATTGCCGAATGAATGATTTTGTTGATATTTTCACCTTGAGTAAAGGTGTCTAGGAGAGTTTTCGTTACTGGACCCTCCCACACGTATTTTGATATTCGAATTCTGGTATTTGATTATATCACTTTAGGGCACAAAAAGATTACACTCCCTTCACATCGGCACTTGTGGTTAGCAATTCCAAACATAGGTTACTTGTTCAAGTGTGAAAACTATGAGAGAAATGTATGGATAGCAATTACTCTGTCCTTTTTGTTCAGTGTGTTATAAAACCCGTGGACAAATAAGTCGAACCATGCAATCAATTCTTGTTTCACACCTGGTATAAATAAAATAATCAAAATAGCTGTCAAGAATACAAAATTATATTTACTGCCAGAAACTAGGTTAGATTCTGAAAGTAAGTAAATTTAGTGTAGCCTAATTGTGACTTAACCGTCCCAAGCATTACAATAAAATATCCATCTTGCATAAAAAATAAGGCAAATAAAAATCAGGTAAACTGATATAATAAAGTGCCAGTATGTTTTTGTTGAATCAATTATAATTGAAATTATGATATGCAGAAAATAAGTTTTTCTAATCAGATTAAAATCGACCAGCGTCAGCAGAACTATAGATTTGTGATACCTTGACAATCGCGCACTCACATAAAAATGAAAAATAAAATTTAAAAAAAATCCATGACAAATCGGCCGGCTCCGGGATTTGATCCGGTGACCTCCAGAATACGATTTCAAGACGTTACCATTTGGCCAACTCAGTCAGTTTCGACGGTGTTGTTTGATAAGCTTATGTGAAGTAATAGTGTTAACTGTCAAATTATACCGGTAGACAAAAATTAAAAAACATGTGACCTTTAATTAGTCGTTACCCTGGTACCGGTCAACCGATTAGGTCCAAAATCAATAGGCTTCTTGCCACGGACGTTATAAATTCTTATACCAAGTTTCATGAAAATCCGATAAAGCATATTTGAATTATGGGGTCTTTTGTTATATAATACCATAGAAATGCACTAAATTGGGCATTATTCCGGTACCGGCCAACCGATTTGATCCAATATCAACAGACGTCTTTCCATGGACATTATAAATGTGTATACCAAGTTTTATGAAAATCCGATAAAGCGTATTTGAGTTATGGCGCTTTTAAATAAAAATACTAAATTGGGTTTGACGCCGGTACCGCTGAACCGATTTGGTTCAATATCAATAGGGTTCTTCCCATGGACATTATAAATGGGTATACCAAAGCGTATAAAGCGTATTTGAGTTACGACGCGTACAGACACAAGGACAGATATACAGACAGTCAGTCAGACAGACAGACAGACGGACAGATATTTTTCCGTCCCCCACACACAATCTCATAAAGTACCATACTGGCACTTAATAACTAAATAGGGAAGATTGCCCCAGTGCCGGACCCTTAAGCCTTTTGCCCGTTTTCTGGATAACCTGTTAATAAATTGAAATAAAAAAAAAACCGAGGATCTAGGGCAGTAATAGTGTTAATATATAAGAACAATTAGAATTTCAACATAACTTACCTTAGTGGATCTATTTTTTTTAGATTTATATATTGAATAAAACGATACGATCCGCAAAACTGTTCGCAGTACCGGACATTATTTTAAATACAGAAATAGAGTAAAAAATTTACACGGAAGTAAAGATTAAATAAAAATCATATAACTACAGTATTGGCTCTTATTTGAAGATAGTTACTGTCTCTGTTTACAATGCATACACACAGTGCCTACAAATATATAATGTTTAACAACATATAACAAATTTCTTCAAATTACGTTTAGATGTTCAACGATCACTCCAAATATTATCTGCCGAACTAACTCAGTAGACGAACTGCACTTAAATTTGTATATCTCCCCTGTGGCGAAAGGAAATCCAAAGATATTCTATCAAGTAATCTCTTTGGTATAGTTCTAGGACTGCATAAATGTAATCTTCTGCCATCCATTGGGGAAAGAGATGAACTTCGTACTGTCCGGTACTGGGGCAAATTCCCCTAGCATATATATACAACTATTATCGAAAATGTCAACTCTGTCGACTAGAAGAAAATAACAAATAGACTTCTGATAATAATTAAATAATTATTATTGTGTAATTTTAACATACACAGATACATATTGTAAGATATCAATATTGTATAAAAATATCGTATAAAAGAAAACTTAAACGTGTAACATAACTCGTTGTTAAATAAAGGTTGTTAATAAAGGTAAATAAAATATAAAAATAGCAATCTGTGGCTAGATTATAAGATAACTAGAATATTCTATTCATTGATAGATAATCCAAAGTAAAATAAGAAAAAATAGAAGGCATCTTAAGCGGGTTATGAAGAATATTTATAGTTAATTTTTGTAATAGGCCTATACGAGTAAGTACGATCAATTCTCTCATAGGTTTCGTTTCATTTGTAAAATTTTTGTCAGTCCAGGCCTGACTTCGTAAGACGTAAATTCCCTTGCATGACAATCGGCTGAGTCCTCAGTTAAATTTAAGGTTCCAAGTTCCAGGGTTGCCAGATCAGAAACGTAGAACAGTCGTACCAATATTCGAAAATAGTCGTATGCTAGTTAAAACTGTCTTATACTTTGTGATTTTTCAGTGTAATAAATGTATTGCGTTAATAATAATAATAATAATAATAATATAATAAATAATAGGTATTATACACCTTATGTCATGTAATTGTTAATAAATCTTATTTGTAAATGATTAGGCGTGTTTCATTATCTTACGATATGCTAAATTTGATAAATTACAATAAAATTAAATAAACAGTAGTTGCGACAGTGTTGTAATAATTGCAAAAGGAACAGGACTGCTTTCCGTTCATATTGAGTTTAGCAACATGCTTAAAAAAAACATGAGAAAATTAAAATTAGTCAGTAGATTGATAAAAACATATATAAAACGCTGTGTTTAAAACAGTCGTATAAATAGGCATACGACTCATGGTTGCGTCGTACGTCGTACAAATCTAAGAAATAGTCGTATGTGTACGACAATAGTCGTACGTATGGCAACCCTTCCAAGTTCCCACAAACACAGGTAGACATTTATTGAAAAATTATGGCATGGTATGAGTAGTTAAGGTTAATGAACGAGGAAGACATAAAATTTACATGTTAATCCTTTCAGAGCTGATTTTGTATGTTTATATAAGCAAACATCAAATGACAACATCAGTGGGCTCTGCGTTTGAAATGGACGAGAAACTTTTGGTAGAAAATGTGGTCTCCATATATGACAGTCGTGACATGTGGATAAAATTCTCCATATTTTACGCAAAACAATAATCAGATATATTTGCTTTTATATAACTTTTTGACGACTAAGGTTGATTTTTTAATAGCCTACATCTTACACTCCAGCTTAAAAGAATTTTGTGTTTTTCACCTGTTATTGCTTGGATATCCAGCATATTATCTCAGGGCAAATTGATTTCCTCTAACACCACATAGGCTATACCTAAAATCATAAGAATTGAATGTGCAGAACCTACCTACCAATCTATGATGTTTCTAGTATACCTTATGGGAAGTAACCAGGTCAGATTGGGTATAGGTACATGGATATTTTTACTGTTTTTGGATTTCTCATAAATATAGTATTTATTGAGAGACGAAATGTGAATCCTGATATTTATTGCATCAATTGTAATGATTTCGTAAGTGGTACCTGAGCCAGATAACAATAAAGCAGTGAAATTTGAAAAAAAAAAATGCGCATCAAGGACGCAGACAGAATTATAATAAAAAGGTAAAACAATCCCTGGACAGGTCACGGAGAACCTTAGGGTTCCGTGAGCTTGAGGATCCAGATTTTCAGACATTCGGTACGTGAAAGTGATAAAGTTGTCAACCTTATGCAGCGACCACCTTTACTCTCAGGATTGTTCTTGGTACTCATTTCTGTTGAGGCTGAGTCAAACCCAGAGTCGTAGTCCCATCAGAAGGATTAGGCCAATGGAAAAGTCTCAATGAGCTCATCGGGAATCGAAGCCGCTACCTTCCTCTTTTGTAGCGCAGACAGAATTGTTAAGTAAATGGAAAAATCTGCAAGAAAGGAGATAGGAACAACAGGAAGACTGATAAAGATATGAAGATTGGATAATAGGGGTCAGGGAGTTTTAAATGTGTTAACGGTTTAAGAATTTAATTGCAAACTTTAATTCCATTTTTCTGAGTTGCAAATTTTTATACCTGCTGGTGCAGATTGCTCCTACATTAATGTTGATACAGATATGAAATTTCTACTACACAGTCCTATCATACAGAGTAACAAAAATTAAAAAGGCATTTTTTTAAGCTCATAGTTTTTAAAATACAAAAAATTTAATAACTTTTTTCAAAATAATTTTAGTACTCTAAAAAATATATCTTGGCAACCAATCACACTTTCAGCTAAATTCTTCTTTTTCTTATAAAGAACTTTTCTTATAAAGAAGTTAATGTCTCAAATCAGTGTTGAGTTATGTGTAACAAAAAAATAGTATTAACATGAACGAAATAGGGCAGGCTCCCCTTAATAGATTTGAAAAATTCGTCGAAATTTTCAAAATTATAATTTTATTTAAAATATTATTCCAATCAAGTTACAACTAAAAAATATATGAGATAATTCATTTTACTGTAAATTTCCGAACCTCATGAGCCCCCTTAATGTAGTAGTATACAAATCAAATTTAACTTCATACTTCTCAGAAAATGTACACAAATTAAAAAAACAAATTTTCATCGCTTGGATCAGTCGTTTGAGCATGAGTGAGATTTTTACAGACAACCATGGAAGCCGATAATCCTACAAATGTTCATATTTCCTTCACTTTTTATTTAAATTTCCATACGGACCTAAGTGTAGATCCAGCTTTGTGTTTGTATTTATATAGGCAGAGATTGTTCTGTTAAACTCAGCTCAATTCATATAAATGTCAATATTTTAATTGTATACGGTATATGAAACTTCATTGTGTTTTGGGGCTGACAATTTAAGCGACAAAAGACTACAATATCAAGATACGACTTAACCCACATAGGCTAAATAAAATTCCTTCTTTCCTTCTTAGCGCAGACAGCTGGCCGAAAACTTGTACAAGATAAAATTCTAAATGTTTTTTTGAATGTTACAGAAAGTCAGTGTTGCAGTATATAGCCTATATTATATTTTTTGTATTTATAATATAGTATATATGTATAGGCTACACACACATACGCATATGTACTTATATGCCCTACAATTCTTGGTTTTGATATTTAAGTCCCCTGCGTGCATTTAATAGTTCAAAAAATATATGAAATAAAACCTAGTTGCAAAAAGCGCTCATAGCAAATCTCTGATTCAGAAAGTCCATAATATTTCCACTTCGACACATAACAGGCATAATTATTCCAAAGGAAGGTTCCGCCTGCTAGATAGGACATGTTCCATTGTTCGCGAATCTTCATCTTTCCTGGCATACGGCGCCGTAAAAGGGTTCTGAAACTTGAAATATAAAATCCGAACAGCAGCCGACTGTGTTCCATGTCCTCGTTGTGCTTTAAGGCTTCCGCCAAGTTTCAGTACAATGATAGCGCAAGATCCCTTTACGTGATAAATTGTTCATCGCTACTGCAAGATGAATCTTCCAGATTATGGGAGAGTTTTGTAGAATATCTCGACTTCTGCATTACAGATCTTTTATAAATAGAGGGAACTGTGACTACGATTAGAATATTGGACATTAGTCTACCATTTTTCAAAATTCATTCACCGTTCAAAGTCGTGTTTTACTTAATTAGTATGGTCAAAGCTTTTTGAGAATAGAGATACTGTTACTTATCACTAAAAAAGTAATGAATAGTGCATTGTTAACTTTATGTTCCTCCATTTCCATTCTTAACTGAAGTCAAAAGAAATTGAACTTCATCATATGTGAATTTATGTTTTGCTCCGAAAGACAAGTCTAGAAAACTCTTAGTTGATGACAGCTTTACATTTTATCTCACTGAAGAGATTTAATTATATTCTGCAGAAGTATAACTTATTTGTCCCAGGTCGGAATCGAACCCGGGTTTTCAGCTTTCTATCCTAATGCAGGGACAACTCAGCTCCGCAAGACAGTCCTCAGCCCCATTTCAAATATTCCTCTACCTAAGGTAGAATGTAGTTTATTTTGTATTCAGGTTGTGCAGTTTGTATTACAAATAAATTATAGATATTACATTAATATGTATCTATAGCTTTTATATTATATATTGTTTTATATAGTTTATAATTATATAGTTTATAATATGTTAAAAGCCTTTTGTAAGTTACCGTATAGTCTAAATTTAATTCAAAACATTTAAATTTCGAAAAAGTGTTCGTTTCTTTAGATAACAAATATAACAGAAATATTATTTCCAGAGGTAGCATTCACATTTTGTCCTTTCTCGCATTTGTTTTGGCTTTGTATGCGCAAAATGGTCCCGTTAGAAAGAGAGCATTATCGAGCTAGCCTTGTAAGATTCGTTTAACTTAAATGCTTAACATAATTATGCAAATTCTGAAAATTTAAAAATTTAAAATTAATTACGGAAAAGGAATACGAAATGTAATATAATATAACATAATATAATATAATATAATATAATCGTCATACAGGGTCTTATAGTGCTTTCATATTCGCCAGAGGTTTCAAGGCCACAACTTCTCACGTCTAATATGCCCCCACTGATCAGAAGTCAGTATTCCCCTTTGCGCAGAGGAGCTGCGCTGTCGCACACACTCATACGACACCAAGGGGGAACTCCCTACTGGCTTGTCATGTGACTGGCATTGGAGGGGTATGATGTCTTATGAGCGCGGTAAGAGGGGGTTTCATAGGCGTGCTACGTTTGACCTTGAAACCTCTGGCGAATGTGAAAGGACTATAGATCGTCATACAGAGTGTAAAACAAGTCTTTCTCCAGTCGATCACGTAGAAGTGAATGTATGTGTAATGAAAGTTATCTCTTTATTTCCCTCCTATTCCTGTTCAAAAGCAGTATTCCTAACGATATAAGATGCTCTTCGCTGGAATCCATTTCACTAGCTGATCATAAATTGTTTTATCATTTAGCCACTGTTGGAAATACTAGCATTGTTCGTCACCAGTGACCCACGTGTGTTCACTGCATTCACCGGTGACCGTCTCTAGTGCCCCAATTAGTCCAGTCAAATTAGATTTTTTGCTGCATTAAATCATGTAGTTCCAAATGTTTCAGGAATGTGTAGTGCGAGGTCCCCTGAACAACGCCTAATGTTTTCCCGCCAATTTCAGGTGCCGCGGGGGGTGGGGAGGAGGCTCAAAGGTCCCTTTTTTCAGTTTTTGGCGCAAATCTCGAAAACAGTGCATCGTACAGAAAATATTATAGTATTCAAAATTAAAGCTTATTAAATTTCGGACAAAACGGTATATTCATATTTATCTTTATATGTTACCGTCTCCGAGAATGAGCCGGCGAAAATGGAAAACCTGCAGAAAAATTTGTAGCGCCTCACGTTTTTCGTCGAACTCGCCCTTCCAATTCTTTAGTTTTCCATTTTACAAGAAACTAGTAAGAAAAGAAGTTGTAGAGAATTACATGTTCTTCAAGAATATACATACATTTGATAATGTATCTTCATGTAGTCAAAAGTTAGACCATTTTTAAATTTCGGGGTCGATTTCGAGATTCCGCAAGTAAACTGCTCATCATTTTATTTCCGTTTTCAAGTGCTTTAATTCTCTGTATCACGTTATTTATTGTTTATGTGAACATAAATGTTATTTATTATCCATATAACTAACATATATGTATATATATATATATATATATATATATATATATATATATATATATATAATAGCTAATAATGCAAAAGTAATAAAAGAGGCTTACACAACCTAATTTCCGCTCACCCTTCCATCCTGTCACATATTTAAAGCTGTTCATACTCATATTCCTCATCGTACAACTCTTCCAAGTCCTCTTGAACGGGAGTATTGTTAGTGCAAGCACCGTGGCAATTGCCACAGACAGGTAGCAGTGGATGCCGGCTTTCCGGCTTTCCGGCATCCACATCTCATACCGCAGCCTGTGGCACAATGACAAAATATGGAGTTGAGCACGCTGTCAGGTGCAATAGGGGCCTTGGTCTTAATAGGAGTCAGATACCCCCATCTTCTCTTGTCCAACCCCAACGTTCAGGTTCGAGAGATTTATTTCCAAACCACTGCTGGACCTGTAGAAACACTCTGCACGAGTGATGTAAAGCAGCATATTTTGTAGGTGGCAATGAAGACAAGTTCGCTTTCATCTTGGCTGAAGATTTGATGAAGCACATGTACCTGTGGATAAAACACAATAGAATAGAATATTTATTTATCAAACAGCATGATTAAATGAAGTTAGTACATGCAATACAAAATGAAATGTACCTGTGATGATTGAGGTCATGCTTGTTGGGTGGGGCCTGATACATCAGTAGGAACATTTGTTCCCCAGCTTCAGCAATATCTCCTGGCGTGAATGTGGAGTCGTAAAACACTTCAGCGATGTTTTTGGTTTCGTTAGGAAACCGATGGAAACATTTAAGTATGGCTGCTTTACTTTTTCCATAAATCGCAGAAGTGGTATCGCATCCAGTGAAGCAATGGATAAACAGAATGTATGGGTTGAATGGCTGTCTTCTGTGTTGCCTCGTCCAGGCTTCATAAAAAACACATTCGTATCTCGTGGTGTGAGTGCCACGAGTAAGACGAGCTGGTCTATGACTTCGCCAACTACCACCACAGTTGAATGAGAGGTATTTTCCAGTCCACACCTAACAATGCTGCAGTCAGCGTCTCCTTTGTCTATGATGACTTGTACACCTTTTGCGCCCAATGCCTGCGCAAACATACATATCTGCTTGGTTTTGTTCCTTTCGTTGGAAAGGAAGTTTTCCTGCTGAACAGTAGCCACCATGTTCTCATCAAAGTCTATATCCACTGATGTTTTACTTGATGCCCTTCGATGTTGTTCGGCTCTTTTCGTGGAATTCGTGTCTTCGTAACCGTCAAAAACCACAGCAGAGTTGTAGCCGTAACGGTTGATCATGTAAGACACATATTGATCGCAGATGGAGGCGAACTTGGTGTTGTTGTTCCACTTTACTCTATGAAGGAGGAAGCCGCCATAGATTACCGTGAAACTGTTCTTCAAGTTGACCATTTTATTGCTTGAAGGAAAGGCATCGTAGAGAGCTGACTTTTTCGTTTTTCTCATGATCCCTTCGTCGAAAAGAGTCATGGGGTATGGGGCTAACTCACATTTCAACAGCTACTCTACATCCTCTTAGTTTTCTGGGTAATTATGGTCCTCTGGAAAATCATTAAAGGCTCGATCACCCCCACTCCGTTGTCCAGTTTGACAGTGTTGCTCATAGCAGCCAATGGGACTACTGCGTTCTTACACTGGTTCATTTCTGCGAAGTTCATTCCAACAAAAGTTTCCATTGTACAGGTTCCGATTTCCATTGCTTGTTATTCCTCCGGTTATTACTCCGGTTGAAAGGGACATCAAAGAATCGTGTACAGGAAATGGCGGGTGATCAGCCTACAACTGAGCAAGTTTCCTTCTGTCTTGGTCATTTCTGCTAACTCGTGATGCTCGAAAGTCGACATGCTGTTCTCAACTCACAGAATGGACTAACTAACTATGTATACTACGTCGATTATGTAAACAATAAATAACGTACATAAAAGTTCACATTTTATACATACTGGTATAAAGGCTCACATGCATATATATACATGTGTACATATAATTATATATATGTATATGTATATATATATATATATATATATATATATATATATATATATATATATATATATATATATATGTAGGCTATATATATTAGTTATATGGGTAATAAATACCATTTATGTTTACATAAACAATACATAAAGTGATAAAAAGAGTTAAAGCACTTGAGAACGGAAATAAAATGATGGGCGAATAATTACTAGCGGAATCTCGAAATCGACCCCGAAATTTAAAAACGGTCTAACTTTTGACTACGTGAAGATAAATTATCAAATGTATGTATATTCTTGAAGAACATGTAATTCTCTACAACTTCATTTCTTAAAAGTTTCTTGTAAAATGGAAAACTAAAGAATTGGAAGGGCGAGTTCGACGAAAAACGTGAGGCGCTACAAATTTTTCTGCAGTTTTTCCATTTTCGCCGGCTCATTCTCGGAGACAGTAACATATAAAGATAAATATGAATATACCGTTTTGTCGGGAATTTAATAAGCTTTAATTTTGAATACCATAACATTTTCTGTACGATGCACTGTTTTCGAGATTTGCGGCAAAAACTGAAAAAAGGGTCCTTTGAGCCTCCCCCCCACCCCCCGCGTCACCTGAAATTGGCGGGAAAACATTAGGCGTTGTTCAGGGGACCTCCCACTACAAATTCCTGAAACATTTGGAACTACATGATTTTTTGCAGCAAAACCATCTTTTTTTATCTAATTTGACTGGGCTAAATGTGCAAGCGCCCTTAAAGAGAAAATCATACTTCTACTGCATATTACTAAACAAGATTCTTATGGAGAATTGCATCGTACTGAACCTTTAATTGAATAATACTTACTTACTTACTTATTTACTTA
This sequence comes from Ectobius pallidus, assembly GCA_964059195.1. NCBI lineage: Eukaryota > Metazoa > Arthropoda > Insecta > Blattodea > Ectobiidae > Ectobius > Ectobius pallidus. The sequence goes on along the minus strand of CAXKWD010000010.1, from coordinate 44,174,179 downwards.
CTTATTTACTTACTTACTTACTTACTTACTTACTTACTTACTTACTTACTTACTTACTTACTTACTTACTTACTTACTTACTTACTTACTTACTTACTTACTCACTCACTCAATGGCGATAGAAAATTACTAAGCAAGCTAAGGGATTTTATTATCTATTTTATGGGACCCGAAGGTTCATTGCCGCGCTTGCCTGAGCTCGCCATTCAACCCTATTCTGTGCTAACTCCATCCAACCATCCCTCGCAAATCCTACTTCTCTTAAATCTATCCTAATACTCTCCTCCCACCTAATTCTAGGTCTTCCAAGTGGTCTTTTCCCTTCGGGTCTCCCCGTCAATATTTATGAGATACGTCTTTCCATCCCCATGCGCGCAACATGTTCAGCCCATTTCATCCTCCGTGATTTAATTACCTTTACTATATCCGGTGACGAGTATAGGTTATGAAGCTTGTCGTTATGCAGTTTTTTTTTCCAGGCCCCATTTTCATCTCTCTTAGACCCAAATATTTTCCTAAGCACCCTGTTTTCGAATAATGTAATTGAATAATAATAATAATAATAACAATAATAATAATAATAAGGCACTCAATATCAAAATTATTTTGCGAGTGATTTCTACACTACCCTCGAAACGATTTGAAACTTCAGCACTCTACCTCCAAGTTTAATCGGTTTAAAAATAAGTAGGCCTAGTGTTTCTATGCACTTCTGAATTGCTGGAATGCTCGAACGAAACTAAATGATGGTGCAGAGCGGTCATGATGTCCTCTCGCATTCTAAGAAACTTTTTTGTTGTGCCATTGTGTTGTGAAGGAAGACTTTTATTAAAGAAATAATGAATGTCCCTTTGTGTGCTTCCATTCATTTGATAAAGAACGTCATGTTGGTCAGTTGAATGAAATATAAATCCAGACTGCCGATAAAGGTTCAAGTAAAGTAAAAAATAACTTATAGGAAATTGAATGTAAATTATTGTAGTTCCATATGAACGGATAATATTACTGAATACAACACGGATCGGAACAAAAAACATTAAAGCTATGTTTTATAGAAATTTGTTTTATTCTTCTTAGTCAACTCCTGGAAAGTCCATACATTTAAATTGAATATTGTTCTCAGAGTTCGTTGTAGCGTAGAGAAGTAACGTAAACTTTAAAAGAAGACGTTTGAATTAATACTTTCACGATCTGGTAATACTGAATGGATACATGTTGTTGTTTTCTGGTTGGAATAAATCAGAGATGTCGTTCCTCACGCAATAACACGTCTTGCAACAAGTGGTTTGTACCGAATGGACTTGTACAAATTATTAATACAGCATCGTATCTAATAATTGTTCGTTAAATATTCATGACTATACGTCCTCTTCTTGTACGTAATGAATAGAATATGTTACCCCGCAAATTGCAAATTTCTTGTTTCGTCTCAGTGTTAATAAATATAAGCCAAGCGAGATAGATTCAGTGCATAAACTGTGCGATAGTCTCAAATTCTATTAAAACTTACCTTCTAAAATGCTAGATCGTATGTACAGGTAGGGAAAAAGCGGACCGACTAAAATATTTAAGTTGCCGATATGAGCCACTGTGCATGCCTAGCGGCGTTCACAGGATAGCAGGGAATGTATTGAAATTTGTTCTACGGCCGATAAATCGCTTGAATTGAGAAACAATTTCACGTAATTTGCATTGCTTGTGAAAACAAACGTTTCCGTTACATTTCTTGCATTTATTTACGTATCACGAGGCTCAGAAATCAGCTACAAGAGTAGGTCCGCTTTTTTTCCCCCCTACCTGTACAGGATGAAAATTAAATAGTCCGACATACTTTTATGGTATATTGCGCCGGCTGTTTATAAGAAAAACAGAAAAACGATATACAACAAAATACGAGGGTAAATCAATGTGTCCGCACTTTTTGTTTAATTTTTTTATAGGTTGGCTGTGCCGCTTTGTGCTCGCGCACGTCGACGTGTTGTTGATTGGCTCCGCTTGTGGAACGTTTGACCGTTATGACTCCATTGAATGTTGCGCTGTTGCACAATAAACGTGGCTGCACATCACAGCGTTTGCACCAAAGAAGAACAGCGTGCAGTGATCCTTTTTTCTTTCTTTTTCTTTCTTTCTTTTTCTTTCTTTCTTTCTTCTTTCTTTCTTTCTTTCTTCTTTCTTTCTTTCTTTCTTCTTTCTTTCTTTCTTTCTTTCTTTCTTTCTTCTGAAGGTGTACCCGGAGCAGACATCCATCAAAGACTCTCCGCATAATATGGTGGGTAAAGTTTTACCATGGCGGAGCGTGTACGAATGGGTTTGAAAAGTTGTTGCATGACAATGCGCGCCCACATATTGCCGCCCATATTGCTCAAACTATTGCGAAATTGGTTTTGAAGCTTAGAGCGTCAGTCCCGATCTCTCCCCGTCAGATTTCAATCTTTTTAGCCCACTTGTCGATTCACCACAAACCAAAGCACTGAAGAAAGCTGTACATACATGGCTTGCTACTCAGCCCAAAAGAAATTTGTTGATTTTTTAGGAAAGTAAAGTAACATGAAATAAAATAAAGGAAATAAAGGCCCATTCACATAGAAACGAACCGTAACCGTAAACGGGAGTTTGTCATCAATAGGTAAAATTATTGTAGGGCACAGAAAAAGACAGATATACATAATTGTTTTATTCCGTAAATAAATTAGTGCATTTATTTATGCATTTAAGTACAGACCTAAAGGACGAAGGTCGATTGGACGACCAATTAAAAGATGGACTGAACAGATATGAGACCGGAATAGGCAAAAGCCTAATCCTTGGAGGAAGAAGAAGAAGATTTACTTTTATTTATTTTAGTTCCAGTCGTCATAGAACTAATCAGTTTAAAATAAATTTCCTCGCACTATAAGACTGCATTCTGTAAATGCTCGAAATATCCTAACAGTCTGTTGAAACAACTTGTTTACGACATATTATGTATGGAAGATATTCATTATGTCTCTTAACTAAAACGCTGTGCCTAGGTTAAAATAATTAACCTTCTAAATACCTTTCATAGGCCATATGGTCGCGTAATTCTAAAGCCTTTTAAAACCGAATGAACCTAACAATATTACCTGCTATTAATTTCCTCGGTTGAGTAGCCGGAAGGAGTTTTACCTTCCTTAACGACGTATGGACATCCAGCTTATGAATTATCAATACCTTCTGTTTACAAAAATGACTTTCAAATAAACGGAACTATAGTTGTTTAAATTTATGCGTATTGAGTTTATATTCATTACAATACGTAGTCATCAATATTCGTTCACATCAAACGTAAATTTAAGGTCATAACCTGTGATGGGGTCACAATTAGGATCTAGCAAGGTTAGAATGGGTTTCTTTTTAATGTGAGGAAATTAATATCACCGAACTTTCACTTTTCATCCGACTATACAGCTCATTAATCCCTGCATAGTTACTAAATATTAAAATTGTTATCCAGCCAATTTTTAATATATTTATAATCTCCAAAAGTATCACAATAAAATAATCTTATTTCCTAAGTAATCACAAGTAATTTACTGTACTTTATCCTTACATGTAAAGAGAAGAAATCTGGTTATGATATAGAAAATTATAAGGGGCACGAATTATTTTTATTCTAGCACAATAGACATACGATAAAGCAGTGTAACTTAGATTTAGATTTAAGCTTACTTGTATTTGTACTAAATAAATATAATTAGACTAGTCATTGAGAATAATAATGTAATAAACAATAACACATTAATAACAATTGGTAGTTAAATCCTTACCTGATTTTCAGCAACGTTGAGAGGACTGACCTAAAACATGAGAAAAACATGAATTACTGGTGAAAGGTTTTTAGTAGTTATATGTATATTTTATTATATTTTTTAATGTATAAGTAGCCTTTAAGTCAAATTACACTCTACAGAATATTTATGAAAAAATCTGATGTGAAAGTCACATAACTTCCTCTGCCCAAATAAAAGTTAGCAGTATTCACATATCCTTTTACAGAATCGCAAGATACAATTTTACGCTAATTATCCTATAAATACCTCTTCTTTCAATGATGCGACTAAAAGCGCAGGCTATATAACAAACTTAAAAAAAAAAGAACAAGTGACTGCAGACGTTTATTGAACTTTCCGCCGTAAAGAATAATTTCCGAAATTTATCGAATATTTCCCTCAGATACTTCTTTACTCTATACTAGGCCAACAATACATCTTTCTCACTTCACATTCTTATATAGAATAAGAGGCCGTGAAAGAGCGCGTATTCAGTTGTTCATCATACAAGACAAAATTTCTACAAACAGTGGGTGAACAGTGGGTGGCTTGTAACTACCCTCAGAGAATTTTTTCGAAAAAAAGTTTCAAATAAAAGTTTTAGCTCTCAGTAAAAGGAACACATGTGCAAATTTTAAAGAAAATCGTTAGAGCCGTTTTCGAGAAAATAGCAAAAAACGAAAATTTCTTCATGTAAAGTCCCCTTAAAAATAAGAGAAATTTGTCGCCAATCTTCGAATCACATCTTCAGAAGGTACCTGACCCAAATACGAAATTTTGTTTTCATACGATTCTCCGTTTCGGAGCTAGCCTGTTCACAAACTTCCACACAGACAGACACACACACAGACACACACACAGACATGTTTCCAAAAAAAATAACACCACAAGAATTAATAATTTTTTGACAATTCCATTACGCTTAACGCATGTTTCTTGTCATAACTATTTAGCTGCCACACCCTAAGTCGATAATTAATGATCTTATGACAAGAAACGTGCTTTTAAATGCGAAATAAAATTATAATAATAAAGCCTACTCAATTGGTATTCTTCTTAGTCTTACACGAAAACTTATAAATTACGTAATTAATAAATATAAAATAATAAATTTGTAAAACCCTTGATAACTAGTAAACAACAATAACAAGTTTTAAAAAACACAATGTAATTGAAACCAAAAATAATAGTTTCGCTTATTGGAATAAAACAAATGAACGAAGGAGGAAAAAAAGTTGTCATATGTCATATAACGAGAGGTCCTGATTTTATCCATAAATTTATCTTGAGAAAATCCGGACCTCGAATTATTCACTGTAACTATTTAGCGAATAGAAAGAGGAAATCATTAGCATCTTACCCACTCACATTCTTCTGTTCTCACTAAAATACATTCTTTGCATTTCTCTCTAAAACGTTTAAGATTAACTTATCATCTTGAATTCCTAACAAAACCACGACTTACTTTCACAAGAAAGTAATCTATTTTTTTCTTTAAATGCTTATCTATGACAGAATCTAGTGTTACTGATATTTTAGACCTATGCGTATTTGCTTTTATAAAGAGTTTTATAGATTATAATTCTTCGCCACACACAAATTTTTAATAATTTTCATATCTCCTTTGATCATATCGTATCTTATATAGGTACCTAATACACCCATGATAGATGTTCAATGATTTTTTGAAGTGAAACTTCTTTAGCTGCGGTAGGCTAGGGGTAAATCGAGAGCTTGTGTAACTTTCAAAATCGTCACGAAATTAGTGACGTATGACGGAACGGTCTGCACAGAAAATAATCAACTCAATGATTAAGCTTATCCAAAATTTAAAAAATCCAAAAATTAAAAATAAAAAAATCCAAAAAAAAGTTATAAATCTAAAAATCCAAAATTAAAAAATCGAAAATAAAAAATTAAAAAATCCAAAAAAATCAGAAATTCAAAGATCCAAAATTTAAAAAAACAAAATTAAAAAAACCAAAATTAAAAAACCAAAAATTCAAAATTAAAAAATTCAAAGATCCAAAATTTAAAAGTCCAAAAATCGAAACATTAAAAAATAAAAAATCCAAAATTTAAAAAACAAAAAATTCCAAATTCAAAAATTCAAAACTTAAAAATTAAAAATCGAAAGTTAAAAATCCAAAATTTAAAAATAAAAAATCCAAAATTATAAATCGTAAATCAAAAATAAAAAAATCCAAAAAATAAAAAAATTCAAAGATCTACAATTTTAAAAATCCAAAATTCCAAAATTAAAAAATTAAAGGATCAAAAATTTTAAAAAATCCAAAATTTAAAAATAAAAAATCCAAAATTATAAATCGTAAATCAAAAATAAAGAAATCCAAAAAATAAAAAAATTCAAAAATCTAAAATTTTAAAAATCCAAAATTCCAAAATTAAAAAATTAAAGGATCAAAAATTTTAAAAAATCCAAAATTAAAGAAGTCCAAAAGCCTAATATTAAAAAGTCCAACAATCCAAAATTGAAAAAATCTAAAAATTAAAACAAGGTTCACTTCTGTCGCGTGGCGTTCAACGCACACTTTTTCTTTTTTATCAAATAATCTACAGGTGTGAAGAAGTTTTAGTGTTCAGTCCTCGAGAATGTACATAAAATGAAGTGCATGTATTTGCGATAAAATGAAAGACTATAAAAATAAACTATAGAAGTATGTCGACAAACACGATTGGTTGAAATTCTAAATAATCTTATACTAGACTGGTCATTGACTGATGAGCTAAATAATCACTGTAACTCGATTTTCCACTAGTCTATGACTGTTAACAAGCCTTCTTATTGGCTGAGATCAGTGCAACATTAAATGCATTATTTAAATATCATCTCAAAATCACATTCCTAGGGTTTCATTCAAGTTTATGTGGAGCGATTTATTCTCTTTCACTTGTCGATTGGCAAAAAATACTCTTTTTTAAAATTCCAGAGGATGCAGGACTAAAAATATGTTAACTCTAAAATCCATTTATTGCCCTTCAAGGAGTGCTAATGATGGCTCTTTTTGGGCGATTGACATTTTTAGTTTTTCGTAGTCACTATACGAGGAAACTGAACAGAAGTTACATTGTTATTTAAGATTTTTTAAGAAGAATTCTTTGTTCAAATTTAATCTGGAGTCATCGGGATAACCCCATTTGAAATAAAATAAAATGCACCGTTTGGTTAATCAGTTTCTCAAAATATACGAGGGAGAATCAAATGAAAACCGCAATTAATTTTTTCCCACTATTTTACTGCAGGAAGAATCCTATTTTTCTACATAGTCCCTGCAGGAAAAACACTGTTTTTCCACATAGTCCCCTCCCAGTTCAATGAACTTGGGCCTTGGATGGGAAGTGCTTTGATGCCGCGTGAGAAAAATTATTTTGATTGACGCTATACCCATTCGTGAACCGCCTATTGGACATTTTCATCAGACTTGAGCTTATGCCATCAAGGTGCACCTTTAATGGAGCAAAGACGTGGAAGTTTGATGGTGTCAAAGCGAATGGGATTACTGAGTGCAGGTATTTTGCTTCAACATGATAACGCCCGTCCTCATTCTGCTCGTGCAACCATGAAAACCAACTATGACATTCGCTTCAAATGCCTCCCACATCCTCCATACTCGCCAGATTTGTCACCATCAGATTACCACATCTTTGGCCCATTAAAGGAGCACCTTGGAGGGCAGAAGTTCAATTCTGATGAAGACGTCCAATAGGCGGTGCACGAGTGGCTACAGCGCCTTCCAAAAGAATTTTTCTCACGCGGTATCAAAGCATTTCCTATCCGATAACGCTTGTGCATTGAACTGGGAGGAGACTATGTGAAAAAATAATGTACAAGCAAGCATTCTTCCTGCAGTAAAATAGTGGGAAAAATTAATTGCGGTTTCCATTTGATTCTCCCTCGTATAAATCGTGCAGGTTTCTTTCCGTTTAAGTTTCAGAGTAATGGAAAGTATGGCGAAATCTGTGAGAAAATATCAATTGTTTTATTTTCTCTATCCACACCATGAGTACTATAAAAAAAGTACTGTGTGCCCCCCTGAAATTCTATTTCTAATTTTCAGCCAAATACGAGTTTTAAATTTTTATAAATTTGAAGGAAAATGTCTTGAGAGTGCCTTTATATCTGTCTGTGAGCATCATAGCTGTAACATGTAAAAACATATTATATGTGAGTTAAGCATTTGCCCGTATTATGATACAAAACTTGCCAGCGAAGTTCCCTTAAGCTTACATTCCTTTGTTTGGTGTTAAGAAAACTGAATGCATTCTTAGTGGGGTTGCACACCAAAGCCGGGCCGGGCCGAGCCGAGCCGAGCCGGGCGAAAATCACTTGACCACTATTTATGCAGTATTTCAATGGGAGCTTTCAAATAAGACGCCGGGCCGGGCGAAGCGAAGGAGAGCGATTTTGAGCAGTCCTGCTTCCCGCTACTTCAAGCGGTTTCTGCCTGCGTTTTTGTTCAGTCTAGCTCGGTGTCCCGGCCTGGACAAATGGATTCCAGAATATAATCGAATGTATGAGTACTCATTCTAAAATATCCCCAAAAACGTTCTTCATCTTCTCGGAGTTTTTCGTATAGAGTTGCGAACTGTCCGTTTTTCTCGTGATCTTTATTGAGACTGTGAGTCCAGTAACGCCTTCTTTGCCTCACCACATATTCATCATCAAGTGAGGAACTATCCAATAACATCATCATCAAGTTTGATGACATTATTATTGCACTACTGCTAGGAAGGATAAAGGCACCTCTCACTACAAGGCTCGAAAACCTACTGAGCGAATCAGCGTCAGTGTGAACGCATCGCAGATTTGCTCGGCTTGGCTTGGCATCGCATCGCCCGGCCCGGCTCAGCTCGGCTTTGGTGTGTGAGAGGCCTACTCTATGCGGCCACGAATCTCTATCAAAATGAGAAACGAGAAAATAAATAATAAAACATTGAAAATTTGCTTACTTTTTGTGTAGTGTAGAAGCCATAAGTTTTAAATGCGGTGATTTATAGTAATTTCTGGACACATCGGACCGCATTGTATCCTCACTTGTAGAATATTTTATTAAATAAGTTATCTTTTTTTAACGTTTGTTCATTGTATGCTAAATGAGTAGATCTATTATATGAAGAAGTGATAGGACTTGAGCGAAGAAATCAATTATGTGAATAGCTTCCTCAAATTCAACATATTCAAGAAGGGGTGTAAGTTATTACGGTTTGTTTTCTGCTGTGCAAGAAATAACTCATGAATTATTGTGTACACGTCGGAATCAACATTTATATGATTGATAGTGTAAAATATATCGTCGATGGATCGCGCATCACACATCAGAGAATACAAATACAAAATCCAATACCTACTTACAATACATCGCATACACAAGAAATGATGGATTGCAGTGATCTCTGAGAATCTGATTGAGATCTATTGACTTGAAGCTACAGAGTTAAATACCTTGAAGAGGAAATATAAAGTTTCCTGCATTTACAATAAAACAACGGACATGAACCTGGATAATTCAGTATTAATTCTACTAAGACTACATCACCTACGGCTTAATAAGGAAGGCTGCAATGTCTATATTCTGAATGAACAATTACATATCCAAATTTGGATGACTGGCCGTGAAGTTATTCTGTTAAACAATGGTGATGACAAATGGGTTGTAAATATTTTTTTGCAGTCCTTAGCTAGTAAGTGGTACTTACGAACTTTGTTTACATGGATCGTAAGTTGACATTCCCACACAGTCTTGTTGCTAAGGCCGGTTGCGATGAGGTTAAAACACTTACGGTCCAAGCGCTACGTCATAATTCATTACGATACACTTCATAATACAAGCCTTTATGGCCACGGCCCCCAGGACAAATATTCGGTTCCCATAACAACAAACACATGCGAATCACTTTCTGAAATAAACATCTATTTTCAAGAATGTATTTACATAATATTTTCAGGTAATATCACAATTAATATAATTAAATTGATATAAATAATCATCGTGCAAAAAATAGCATGCAACACACGGGCCGTAAAGGCATTTACGGGTCTCGAAAACTTAAAAACCCTCGGCTGCGCCTCGGGTTTTCAATCTGTTTCCTCGACCCGTAAACGTGCCTTACGGCACTTGTATCGCAATATACTATGAAACAACCCTCGCATCAAGAGTTCGATTAGTTAACATTCTAGCTAAGAAAGGGACAAGTTAACTTGTTTGTAATAATATATAAGTTAATGTGTTTCATACTTCTAAGCCGATCTGCTTACCTGATTAGTGTACAATTAGGGACAAAAGTTCTGAGCGGATAGGAAGACGTTTGTGGAGGGATATCTAAAAGCCATAGTTTTTCCCCTGACATTCTAAATGAAGAGACTTCACCAACGTGTTGTACAAACTTAAGACACCATTTTATTCCGGTAGAGGGGCTTTTTAAAGGTTGCGACAGTCCATGAACAGTAGTAATAGGCGAAGGATATTTTTAACATATGCTTTAAGTTGATAAGGTAAAAATTTTACTCATAATTCGTTATTTTAAATGTTCTCCAGCAGATTTTTGTATGTGAATAACTCATAAACAGAGGCGTAACGAGGGGGGGGGGTTGAACCCCCCCCCCCCATTGATTTAAAAAAAAGGAAAATTGTACAATTTATTTTTTTAAACAAATAATGACGTATAAAACATTTGAGTATATTTTACGTGAATACTATACTATTGTAATATTTTAAAACCTTCGGCAGTCGTTCACCAAATAAATAATCTGGCAACCATGCTATGATGTTTCACACGTATTTAGGTTCTCTCCGCCAACAATTGAATTTCATTCATTTACACTTCCCCTCAACGTCTGGAATTCAGACTAAATTAAAGTATTGTATTATAGACCCCCGGACCCCCCTCTTCCTGGGGGTATTCTATACCCCCAGACCCCCCGGATGTTATAACCCCTCCATATGGTCGGCCTGGTTACGCCTATGCTCATAAACACTCTAAAATACACTAACTCTAGAAATCAGTGTTATAGATCATACTTTCTGTACCCAAGACTAGATTTTTTAACATTTTGCAGGTAATGAAATCACTATACATTACTAATTATTATGGCGTACCTCGTGGTAACTGTAGCCTATATATGAGACTATTCCACTCATATTCCGTGTGTTTGATATTGACAAATAACGTTTAGCAATTCATCGGATATAGACCAAACACGATCGTTTATCTTACAAAATGCTCGCTATTAATATGAGGATGATGTTTTATCGATAAAATCGTCTGCTCGTTATTGGACATGTTGTCTAAGCATCAGTGTGCCGTGATTAATACGTCACACGCTTTAAGCATCACGAAAACAGATTATTTTATACAACATAACTTGTTTGGAAATTGAAATAATAGAAATGTACATGGGTTAAAACCCAATTTCGATTCGGTGCAAGCCAGTTGGTGTGCTTTAATTATGTTCTGCTGTTAGCTTACTTGAATAAAGTTAACTATGTCTTATAATCACCATTGGTAGCACTGTCACAATATGGTAACTCGAATCGATTCAAGGATGGTTGATTCATAGTATGAAGTGATCTCGCAGCTGTTAGTTTTGTTTTTATACAACAAAGCACGAAAGTAATTATTATTTGTATAATCCGTTACACTTTTGTTCATGGAATAGTCTTAATAAATCCAACTCTTCAATTCTCGTAATAAATGTACTTCAGTGATGTCGACCATTCAGAGTACTCATAGGAGAAATATTCAATCTTCCACGGTTTCCCCGAACCCTGGCTAGTACTTACTGTTAGTAGAGCGTCGGCAAGGAAAGCCAATACTCCAGGAATCGCATCCCGGTGTCAAAGGAAATTTGTTCCTAATTATTCTTACGTAATATTCCTCGCCTATTTCAGTTGATGTCAGAACCTTGTGATTGTCTAATTGACTAAGGACGACGACGTTTTTCTGTAATTTTGTCTTGTATTGATTCCTTGTTTATTTTCGTTTAACTTACAACTGAGATCGATTGTCCAGAAATAGATCTGACGGGAAAGGTTATAAAGTGAGTTTTTTAAAATTTGATTTTGTGGCATTCCCTGCTTTTTAGTCTTAACTATTCTCTTAAAGTATTTGCTTTTATTGCCCTTTTTTGCCTTCAGCAACTTCTTTTGTGAATCATCTTTACGTGTTATGGGCACCAATTACCTTAGTTGTTGACACCCCAGCTTGATCATACTAGTGTATTACTATTCAAGTTATAACAACATATACAATTGCATTAACTCCATTATAATTTTGTTCAATATGCAGTGGGTGCCTGGTCATAATCATAATCACTAGGGCTCGGACTTTTAGGTAAATACATATTTTTTTTGCTATTGCTTATGATTTCAGGACTTTGTCAAAGTTCCGGTTGGGACCTTTGGATTCAAAATACTGAGTTGCATATCACATAAAAAAAATATTTTCGATATTTTTTATTTGAATAAATATTTTTGGTAACTTAATTATTTTTTACAAATTTTACCACATATCTTGTATAGAAATGAATATTTTGACTGGTTTTGTAAAATTGCGACATATTTTCAATGTGTCGCGTTGTTATGTTGAGTCAGGCCTTTATTAGTGTAAATTTCTGTTTCCTCTCAAACTGCATTACTAAGTTGGAAAGAACAAAACAATTGTTGACAGAATCAATAAAAGAAATCAAACACATTGAAAACAAACTTAACAAAATCAGTGGTTCAAAAGCAAACAAAATTAGAGAAAAATTCCTGTCATGCCTAAATAAGAATGAAGGGTTAGAAGTGTTGCGCAAGATTTCAGATATTTTAATGGTTAACAGTGTAGAGAACTTCGAGCAGATGGAACATCTGAGTGTCAGTGAATTATTGTTATAGTGTCAGTGTTACAAATACAGTATGCAAAATTAACATCCTGCAATGTTGAACGTACATTTTCAAGATACAAGTCTCTGTTCCGTGAAAATCGTCACAGCTTTAAGATGCACAACTTAAGACCTACTATTGTCGTTTACTGCAACAGTTCTACACTTGCTGACTAGAATGACTGGATGAGTACTTCTGTAAATATTGGTTAAATAAATGAATAAAAATATTTAGGTAGAACATTGTGGGTAATTATCACCGTGTCCCGTACTTTGACTAGCTCTGTTGGTAGAGCGTCGGCACGGAAGCCCGAATGTCCCGGGTTCGAACCCAGATATAAGAGGAATGTATCTCATAAAATATCCGCATGTAAAACCTAAGCAAGCAAACACGTCAGTTAAGCTCTTAAGGATACGAGTGCTGTGACTTCTGAGCAATAAAAATGGTTACGATTTCCGGTGTTCCCGATGAAAGTGGATCTGAGAGCTGACCTGGCAGAGATAAACTCATCCCGTTCGGTTTATAGCGCTATTTCATATGCATAAGGGTTTTATGATTTTACATATAGGAGTTGCATGACATTACCGTACAGAAGATTGCCTTCCGGTCCCGCAGGAGAGGAATCTGAATTGTGCAGCTCGTGCGAGGCCGTACGCCAATTAACATTATGCGACTTTCCTCAGAACAAGATCCATAAGGTGCCCCGTAAGCTTCCCATGCAGGCATCAGCATTCTGAAAGTAGGCGGACTGTATACTGAACACTACCTCTGGCGTTTTATAAAGTGTGTCACTTGCATCTATGTTTTATCTATTTTATTTTAGATATCTTATATCTAAATATTTTTTTAAACATGCTTATTATGACTTTTTAAGTATTCTACTTCGATTTTGGGGTAATGGTTATGACATTTATAGGATTTGAATTCTGCAATAGAGAACTGTGCTTGTTATAATGCTCTCTGTAGGCCTCTCTTTGTTAGTGAAAGTTCTTTAACTGTTGTGTAGGCCTATGTATTTGTGTGTGTATATATATATGTAAGTTATATTGTATATTTTGTGTATATATATACATGTATAATATATATGTACTGTAAATCTTCTCAACCTGCGAATTGGCAACTAGGTGAACCTGTACTTTACACACGATACGAAATTCAGGTGATCACACGATTTAATAGCCCGTCCAATTAAGACTACGATGTAGGCCTCTTAATATGCTCTACTAGTTCAACGTTTAACATGGTGGAAGGTCTGGGGCTCAAATCACGGCCGACCGAATTATATAGATACAACGCGACACGGTGGATATTGTTTACGTCATGCCATGTTAAACGCTGGTACTGCTAAATTATTCAATCCTCCCCAGGATCAAAATAACTACTCGGTGTAAAATATTTATCAGAAGCTGGAATTACTACAGTAGGAGTGAAATACATGGTCACAATACGAGAATTAAGTATTTACTTAAAGATGCTCAGGTTAAGCTTAATAATTATATGGAAATATTATTTTAATTCCATTGCTGTTGCCTTTTTACAACAAGCTGCCATCTGAGATAATAACTTTTTGTAATAAAATAGGCCTAGCTAACAATGTCTATTGCATTCTACTATAATCCAAATTACTAATAAAACATTATTATTGTTAATGTTGTTATTATTATTATTATTATTATTATTATTATTATTATTATTATTATTATTATATTCCTTTCTTAAGATATTGTGGGAATGAGGAAAAGTTCGTCCTCGAGAAGCTAATTGATACCCTCGTTTTTTAAATCTCCTAAGATGGAAAATAATAGATAATGCTATTAATACTAGAAAGAGTGGCCAAGGCGACAACGGCAACACATCCATTTTTCATAGCTTTGGTACTGAGTACCGGTACGACCCGGCCTAACTAAAACCGGGTTCTTTTGGAGTTAGAAATAATTTTCTATTGAATGCTGGTAGGTCTGTTATCTAGTTTCTGTTGATTTTTTATGTAATAATGAATAATAATAATACCATCTCATCTGTTAGATAAAGGACATTATACACATTATTCTAATACAGTGCGAGCCAGAGATGGACGTCTACCATGCATAGCGTGCAGACATCACCGGGGATAGGTCGACCGATAGCCGTGACAATTTTTTGCTCTCGCCACTCACCCGCCGAAGATTCAAATAAGATAATATCCAAGTGAATTTCAGTATTTAACTCACCTTTCTTAAAATAAATGTTCAAAATTCTGTCCCGTCTGATTCATGCATAGGCCTATCTGATAACCAGAAACAAAGTGCTGCAACACTATTTCAAGACCTCCTTGGAATATTTCACGGACGTTTCTGGTTATTTCAGTATTTATTTCTTCGTGCGGATCATTATGGTACATTTTATGTTTCAAAACTCCCTACAAATAAAAATTACAATCAATCTGATAATGAGCTAGATGGCCTTAGTCCACGACATCCAACACAGTACAGAAAGCACTGAGATGCCATATCTGGCCGTCATATCACCTTCATCCCATCTTCGTCTTGTTCTGAATAAGTGTGTGTCTGAGAATGGTGTGTCTCGTCCTATTGTGTTCATGTTTTTTTTTGGAGTTGGCCGCGGCATTGAATTTATTACTCATCCGGAAAGGCCCTTTACGTCCTTGTCTGGTTTGAAAAAAAGTATGTATGTGGTCCACAGAAATACTTTCCTCAATGGATCGCGGTCCTTTAAGGTCCGGGCGGCGGGGTCAAATAAACGTTCCTAAAACGGGGAGGTAAAACTCCAAGAAAGAAGAAGAATTATTAATAACCGTGCTTGTCCACGTATCAAAGGTATTACATAAAACCTTTCGGCAACACGCGATTCGTCGCTCATGATGGGAACGGAACGTGTTGCTAGAAGCGTCGATGTAATTACGTCTGACTAATAATGAATTTAAAAGATACACTTGTATGTAACTACTATAATAGCAACAGTGGTAGTAGCAATAGCAGTCGTAATAATAATAATAATAATAATAATAGTAATAATAATAATAATAACAATAATAATAATAATAATAATAATAATAATAATAATAATAATAATAATAGATCCAACAAATGTTTCTATGGTTATATGAAGTTTATAGCACTATTCTCTTCTAATCAAGTAATAAACAAGTCATTGATCAGTCGCTGTAATAGAGCAATAATATAAATAAGCTTCGTATTTGCTGGACAGGAGCAACGGAATAGAACAATAGGGACGTGTGTCTTTATAACTCAAAGTGCTTTCATCTTTTTATCGGCTACCTGGACATCGAATGAGATTTCCGCATGCAGAATTCCTCGCTTTCATTTTAATTTCAAGTTTGTATTGTTCTTTCTCTAACCTATATTTATCACTTAATTGTTCTTCGTGTAAGAGCGATGTGATTTGCTTCAGAACTTCTTATACGCTGCTTTGAAGACTTCTGTATTGTTTCACTTTCTTAGAAAACAAAACATAGATTTATGTCAATATAAAATATTTATGTGAGGTTTAGGAATCCTGAAAAATTTCCTATTGTTCCGGACTTTAAAAAGTCTTCATAATGAACTGGTAATTTCCAATGTATTATTAATTGCAATTTGTTTGTTGTAGTCAAGTTTGAAAACAATGGCGAGTTATACACTTAATCAGACATACGAACACAACAGAACAGCTACCTCGCGTCAAGTATATTTGAAAATACAACTTTCTACATAAACTTTTTTTTTTCAAATTAGCCTGTGAATTAAATTCTAGAAGTGAAATTCTCAAATACTTGATTAATGACTTAACAGAATGGTATGATCACTGGTATAATTCTACACGTAGTTTGTATCAAATTATATTCACTAAACTGGTAGGAAATGAGCTACTTATGTGTTTAAGACTAATTATTGTCCTATTTCCAATTGAGCTTTTGTTTATAGTGAGATACTTTACTTTACCTCGATTATGTTACAGTGTTATAAGTTTACCTCTTTCTATGTTGTCATTAAATTCGCACTATTTACAAAACATGGTAACAGCCTTGATCTAATAAATAGTAGAAACTTTAATATTAAGATTTATAATATATTCAAAAATTAGAATATAATGTACGGTAGTCCTTTTAATATTGGTATGATATGATATATGGATCTCAGTGTATAAAATTGGTGACGCGTTTCGGATTAAATAACACATCTTCATTCCTAAAATTGTAAAATAATGTTTAATATGTATGTTTTGTTATTTTAACGACTAAACCTCGATTTATGTAAGGGTAATTTACCTATTTTAAAACAATTTCCACTTCATATGCATTCCTAGGAAAATCCTCCTTTTAAACTAAAAATTGGTCATGTCTTCAACGAGTTTATTAATTCCCAACAAAATTTCAACACATAAAGCAAGATATTAGGATTTATTTTGGCTCATTCAGTAAATGCAATCCTTAATGCAATGACTTCATTGTTAATTACTAACAATTAGCAGTGCAAAATATTGTGCAAATAAAATACACACAATATTTGTTTGCGCTCTTTTGGTTTAGTAGTCAAGAGTGCCATTTAAAGACAACTTACAGAATTTTTTTTTTTTTATTAATATGGGCTTAAAATAATTAATTATTAATGTTAATTTTAAGAGCTCGATTTAATCGACACCGCTGTTGTGAATATTAAATGTAGAATGTCTAAGTTTGACCCAAGGCGATATAATTGTGGTAAGATTAAAGCAATAATTACTGTTCGTTTCCATAGATAGGCCTATAGTATTTTATTAAGTTTAAGCTGCATCATGTTTATTTTTATGGCTTTTATTTCCAGTGTTCTGGAAGATAATTTCGGGTGGATCCAGTTTCCTCACATCCCAAAGGTAAGAAACACGATGATTGGTTGTTTTCCAAATAAGTTTAAGCATATTATAACGACTTATATACGTATTATAGAGATACTGTATATTCTGATACAGTTGTATACTGCAGTTTACCCATTTACTGAATAGTTTATCTACTTATTAAATTTAAATTAGACTATCAATATTGTGAGAATATTAAAGGAGAAAAATTCCTCCGACACTGGGACTTGAACCCAGGACCTTTGGCTATTCGCGCCAATGCTCTACCACCTGAGCTAAGCCGGAGTTCAATTCACACCGCCAGTTGGTAGAGCATCGGCGCGAATAGCCAAAGGTCCTGGGTTCAAGTCCCAGTGTCAGAGGAATTTTTCTCCTATAATATTCTCATTTAATGTCCAACAGAGACAATACTGTGGTTCTTGAATGCTTATATATCTATGAATATTGTGTTCATCGTTGTATTTTACATGACGAAGTTTAGAATAGAACATGAGAACATAAATCATGCCTTAAGCTACAAACGATCATCCTGCCATCATGTTATCGAAATAAACATGGTTCTCATCCAAAGTTTCTTCTCGGTCTCTTAAGACTTCACTGATAGATAATGAAACATCATTACTCATCGAAGATCTAATATTTAACACTGAAACTGAGTGTAGCCTACTTATAAAACGCGAATTCACATTTCCCATGAGCGTTTTATTAGAAAGCAGGGGAGAGAAAGGTATTAATAGTAGTATTAAATGTCTTTACATTGCTCTTTTGGCTCAGATGCAAGTTTACAATTTACCGTCTATTAGAAGAAAAGGTCGCCAGAATTTTATTGAACTTATATCTGAGGCTTTAATGAAGATTTATTTCAGATGAATGCAGTTTGCAACACCAAACACATATTCAGAGTATTTAGCCTATAAATCACTAAAACGTAACCGGTAGTATAGTAAGTAGATAAATAAAACTAAGCGATTAATAGATTATGACTAGTTAATATATAGAAAGTCGGCCGCGGTGGTCTAGAGGTAGCGTGCCCGCAGGGCGCGGGATCAAACCCGGCCGCGGTCGATGGATTTTTCAGGACGTAAAAATCCTGGGCACGGAGTCCTCTGGGAGGGACTTTAAGCTGGGGGTCCCGTGTCGTAGATTTACGGCACGTAAAAGAACTCCAAGCCTAAATTAGAGCCTCTGGACGAAATTTCTCGGCCCTTTCACGTCCAAGAAATACTTAGTTTCCAGAGGGGGGTTACGAGGCGATGGGCTTACTACCTGTCCCTCTACCCTCTCTCGGAAAATAAGCATATCAAAATTAGTATAGGTAATGAAACCTCCACTTGGAGGCCCCTTCGCCCCACCTGGGGATCATAGATACAGAATACATAGAAAAGTAGCATTATAGTATAGTTAGATTTTTATATTTATAAACATTCGATATTTCTATTCGCTACCAGGCCTATGTAAGGCTGACAACCTTACCACCTTCACGTGCCGAATGTCCAAAATCTGGGAGCCTCAACCTCCTGGAACCCTCTGGGCCTCCATAGCCTGTATAGGGATCATTTTACTTCACTTTTACTAGGCCTATGTGCAAATTCCAGTTGTGATTTTGTTACAGTATAGTATGCACTTTTCGCACCCGGTAAATTTACAGCAAACTAAGTATTTAAAATTTTGAAAATATTCTATTGTTTCTATAAGCAAACCGTAAATGACATCACTTTGAAAGCTATTTGAATATGAGGAATTAATTAATTCAATGTACAGTACATAGCTGATTACAATTTTAAATTTAGAATAACATAAAAACGACAGGCATAAATGGTTGCTTTTTAGGGTGAATCTTGAATAAACTTGTAGTCATGCCGTAAGGGAATAAGAGAGGTAACGAAACCAATCAATACCTAATTGCGCCTAGTCACATTAGAAGGAATTTCTAAATCAGATACCGGTACGTATTTAAAAAAAAAAATAAAATAAATTCCAACACTACTGCCAGGAGATTCTAATCCTTTCACAAACATGTCTCAAACATGTCTCAAACCAAGATTGAGAAATGACCCCTGCACGTTGCATTTAAACACTGAGCGGCTACGGAAAGTACTCGAGATCTAGCTATCACACAATATAATCAAGCGCGATGGCACAGGCACTAGGGTACTGGGTTCATACTCAGGTGGTTCAGGATTCCATCATCAAGGCCGGCATTCCTAATTATTCCGTGGTTTCCCCAATTTCCGGTTAAATTATTATAATAATGCGTTAAAATCGTAATGTTAAATGTTAATATGAACTACTTCGTGGCGCTACATCCCTGGAGGGATTTGGCCTACCACCCGACCGCTGCGTCATCTACAACAGTCAGATGGCAGGATTGGGGGCATGTGGTCAGCATGCCGACACCCACGGCCGTTAGGCCCTAATGGTGGTTGTTCATGACCGGAACCGCTACTTTTCTATCTCAGTTTGAATCACGAGGCTGAGTGCACCCCTGCCAGACCTCCCTACCTCAGAAAAATCCGAGGAGGTACCGGGAATCGAACCCGGGCCGAGGGATCTGTATTCAGCGACGCTAACCACAAGACCACGCCGGCGGTCAAATAATAACATATATTTAATATGAACATAATATATAATACATTACAGCTTTTGTATTCATCAGATTACTATTTTAGTACTCGGAGAATGCAACGGAGGCGTCGGAAGTTGCGAAATGTTCAAGAGCCTATCAAACCAAATAGAATTAAGAAACGAGATCTGGTAGGCCTAGTCGCATGGTTTTGTTTACATTTAGTACTTCATTCCTTCGTTGGATAATGTATAGGATTGTTGGTTGGTATATGGTTATTTAACGACGGGGATGTACTGCAACTGAGGCCTGTAACCGTCGCCGGTGTGCCGGAATTTTGTCCCGCAGGAGTTATTTTACATGCCAGTAAATCTACTGACATGGGCCTGTCACATTTATGCACACATAAATGCCATCACCTGGGTCGGGATCGAACCCGCAACGTTGGGCACAGAAAGTTAGCGCGATACTTACTGCGCCAGCCAGGCCGACTATAGGATTGTTTTAGGTTATTTGTGAAGGATGAGGTTTCTGCAAAGAGATTGGACAAGAAAATATCCGTTAGAATATTTTGAAAGAGATTTTCGTAATATTTCGAAAGAATGAATATTGAATGAAGTTACTTTCTACGGTCTATTAACGATTAGAAGTTTTGCTTGCTTCTTGTCTATCCTTTCGGTTATCATGGAAATTTTTAAAGTAACTTTTGATACAAAAAAAAAGGCTGTAGACCATTCTTAGCCTTCAATTTGAAGGTTAAGAACTAATGAGACCGGTATTTTGAGACGGACGCCTAGGTAATTAGCAAATATTATATAACAAAATACTTAAGAATGGCATTGGTTATCAGAACAGTCACTGATGATTTGCACATACCTTTACAGCTTCCCTATGAAAAACTTCAGTTGTACTGTTTGAAAATTCACTATAAAATGTTATGTCTACTGTATGCTCAGTGAATACACTGCACAGTCCTCTAACAATAAGAGAAAAGTCTCCAGATTCCTAGTCACCCTGCCTTCACAAGTGCAAGCACACAGGAACTAGAGCATTATAATATTTTAATCTGTATTTGCCTCCTGGCGCCTACTCTTCCTGTCATGCCAGCTCTCGAGCTTACATTTTGATTCACCACCTACCTGAACAACATTATGCGAAATTAACGGGACTTCGCATTGCTCTTGGGCCCTATCTCGTAAATGTCAAAATGAAGATTGATAAAGATCAAGATGAGTACTCTGTGGAACCTCGAACTGCATAAATTTTACAATTTGCATGTCAGAATAACGAATAGAGGATACAGAAACGACAGTAAGTAATATGGATTGGTTGTCTTTTTAAATTGCGCTATGAAAGCAGTTTTGCAATGGGAATAGTGTTTATGTCTCATCTCATAAACTATGTCCTCCCGTATTTTGTGTTCCCTGTTGGGATCTTCTAACAATAGTGTTAAAAATCATGTTGTGTTATACCATTGAGAAAGATCAATAAAATAATTTTGTAATCCCTTTATTCTCAACTTCTTTTATTTGCCTACTCCTTTCGGTCACATGGAACCATCATTTCATCATAGATGAAGAATCAAGAATGAACATATCAAGTTTTAGCGATTTTAACTAACAATAACGCCAATAATAAAACAGTTTTATTCTTCTTAAATTTGGCTACAAAACTATATGCCCTGATGAGAGTTTGGCTTAGGCAATTAAAAGAAGTTGAGAATTAACGTTTTAAAAAATTATTTTATATCTAACATTTGGTCTAAAATTTAGTCGATTTTAGCACCAACACGACCAAGAACGAGTATGCCCTAAAGATGTTGTTATAACACTGAAATACAAAGGTAAAAACACAATTTAAAAACTAAAACGCAACCGCAAA
This sequence comes from Ectobius pallidus, assembly GCA_964059195.1. Lineage (NCBI taxonomy): Eukaryota > Metazoa > Arthropoda > Insecta > Blattodea > Ectobiidae > Ectobius > Ectobius pallidus. The sequence continues at coordinate 44,152,226 of CAXKWD010000010.1, read as the reverse complement.
ATTAAAAAAAGCTCAACAAAAGAAGTGTTAAGCCTAAATTTATATTTTACCGCTAGTGTGGTATTATTTTCATTCGAATTCACACCGTATTCCGGGCACATAAAGGCCTACTCCAGATTTCCGACAGTATCTGATGTTATTTACTGTTCGGGTTACTTTATGTGTACTAGCAAGTTCGGCAAATCGAACAAATCTAACCAGACTGGATCAGATTAACAATTCGTTTGAAAGTTAAGGTCAGTTTATTCACAGTCATAGGCCTATAGTCCATCTTCATTCGATATTCAGATATTTCGTCCACCATTTTATTGGCCACATAAAATTCGCCCATTTTTAGTATTGCTCATTAATATTAAATCCAATCCGATATTTCTGTAACCTCTACGGTGGGGCATAGGGCCTCCAAGTGGACGTTTCAGTACCTACACTAATTTTGTTACGCTTATTTTCCGTAAGAGGACAGAGGGACATGTGATAAGTTCATCGCCTCACAAATCCTGCCAGGAAACTTAAGATATTCCTTGGACGCTATAGGGCCGGCAATTTTTTTTCAGAGGCTGTAATTTAGGCTTGAAGTTCTTTTACATGCTGTAAATCTACAACATGGACCTCCCGACATAAAGTCCTCCCCTCCCAGGATTTTTACGTCCTGAAAAATCAATCGACAGCGGTCTGGTTTTGATCCCACGACCTTCGGAGCTAGAGGCGGGCACGCTACTTCCACGACATTAAGATCACAGGTCTACAAATATTTTGACATTTTGTTTCTTTCACATACTGATTTCTATCTTTGTAACTCCAAATATTTATTTAGCAAACTATCAACCAAATGCGTAATAAATAACGTTCAGTTAATTGCAAACAATTCTGTCATTATTAATGGTTTCCAAGGTAGTAGCACCTAACTGAATTTATGTTCCAGAGGAATAAAAATTGTACAACTGGATTTCGACATTGGCGTACATATATTATTTGCCTTTAGGATAAAACAATTATAATAAACTACGTAATATATCAGTGTCACTCCAACAGAAAAAAATGGGGATTTGTTATATTAGCGGTGCAAAAATCGCGATAGGCCTAAAGGCTATTGTGTCACAAATAGGAATGACATCTATGTCAATATATTTAAGGAAGGTAAGCACACACAAAAATACTCTAAGTTATATTATATCATTTAGTTTTCTTTTAAATGGACAATAATTCTGTGAACAGCATAGTTCGAAAACGAAAAAGTGTATAAAACTTTTTTTTTTTTTTTTACTTTTTCGTTAGGTACGGTACTTACTTGGGATTGATGGTGCATACGCGGATCTTATGTATATTAGAGCTAAAACGTTTTGAAACATTTTTCGTAAAAATCCTCTAAAGGTAGGTTACAAGATTTTTTTTTTTTTTAATGTTGTCGCATATATTTTCACTAGCAATGAAATTATTATTATTACTATTATTTCTGTTATTATTATTATTTAACAAAACGTACTTAGGCCTACATACATAAATTGGCGTCATAAAAAAACCAGACGTGCCCACTGATGGATTAGATAATATTATATGAAATGCCTATATTGTATTCAATACTAGTAGCTTAAAAGGCCCGGGGTCGCCCGGGATTTGTATTTTGTAATTTGAAATTAACTTATGGAGGACTTTCGATTTTGAAACTCTAGGTCCTTATATAATATATATGTAGAATTTGAAATGAGGAAGAATGACATACACACTCAAACTATTCCCTCAGAAAACGCTAGATATAGCTTTTTATGGCTCATAGAGGATGTCGAATGTTGCATTCCGTTGCTTCTACACACCATGCCCGGGAGGGGTTGAAATAAGAAGAAACAGAAATTCCGGTTACATATTTCTCACTCTCATAATAGGCCTACCATACAACCGTTTCGGGGCTGAAATAAAAAGGAAATTCAGTATCACTTTCATACCTTCCTTCCCAGAAACCTGGGACATAATATACTGCGCGCGTAGAACTGAAAATGTTCCATCCCATTTTGTCTTCTTTTAGATGCCTAGGGCCTCTGATAAACATCCCTATTTCTCAACTAGTACAAAGCCTGATAAATAACGTATCAGTGGATAGGATTTTTTTACCGACTTCTGATATAGCATACTCATTGGCAAAGCCTTAAGATGTCTCTGCAATACGACCACTTATTCTATATCAAAATGTGAAGTGATAAAATTTATACTTTCCATGTCGAGCGTAGAGAAAGTTATTTGACTGCATCTCATTGTGCTTTATTTTCTTGGATTTCATTCTCCAAGAATTATTTTCATAAATGTATTACTTCGGTAGCATCATAATTTGTAAAAGCCCAGTATTTTATAGTTCCCAAAGCCCTATGTGAACACTGTAAACAATACATTGTTGTCATGATAATTGAATTGCATTTCATTTTTTCAGTATAATATTTTCTGAAATTATATACATTTTCAAGGGAAGGAGTGGTTTGTTTGAATTTTAATATTGATCGCGTTAGTTCTCCGGCTTAACTGGGTATGTATGCAAAATTTCGTGCAAATTGGTCAAGAAATGTAGATTTGTATAGGGAACATTCATACCCACACACACATACATACACACTTTCGATTTGCCTTGGTTGCAAGACTCACACTTCTTTTTTTTTTTTTAATGAAAACATATGACAGCAGAACTCTCTAACTGTGCCTATATATGTCACACTCCTTTTGTCACACTTCTATTTTGTTATGTAAACATGTGACAGTAAAATCTCAAGCTGTGTCTCATTTTACATTTCCGACTTTTTCCGTGGATTTTCCAAAAATTTTATTTCATACAAACCTTTTCCTGACACTTACGTACACAGAAAACCAAATCGGTCGAGCCCTTTTTAAGTGATGTGGCAACATACATTTTGGCAATTCATTTTATTTATGTAGATAAGACTCCTCAACACTATACCATTTTAATCAAATAAATGTTTATCGATATATTTATGCTTATTTATGTCTTAGTACTTTCTGTTAGTAAAAATTAGCCGAAGTTAGGAAATTTACAACTTTTTTGTTTATGGTAACGGAATAAATCACTACCAGAACCGAGTAGCATTCACTTTTTATTTACAAACAATAATAGGACACAATTATCAACTCTTATACTACTCTTATACTACTTCAACGGCCCTCAATAGCGTGCTCACTCGCTCCCTCACTTCGTGAGACGTCGGGTATACTCGGCGATGTTCGTCTCTCGTAGTGTAAACTTTCACGAAGAGTACAAAATTAGGAAAATCGTTTCTTTGTTATATAAGGCCTAAGTGAAATGAACACAATGAACAAATGTTCTAATTTTATTTTTACTTACAATTTTCATAGCTCTGAACCACAAACATTTTTAATAAACTCTCAGTGTAAATTCCTTAAAAATCTTGGAGTCGATTAATAATGACGGGCGAAGCCGCGGACACCAGCTATAATATATTGATAGTTTAACCCAGGAAGTATAGCCGACAATAAAAATCCAAACAAACCACTCCTTCCCTTGAAAAATTTATAATTTATGAAAATTACACTGAATTTATCAAATCAAATTCACAACATATTCATCTGTCAACAAACTGTTGAGAAACGAATCGTATTATCACTGTTCACAGGTAGCTACGACGGTACAGATGGCAGCACCTACCGCATTTGTGGAAATATCTTACAAATTACCGTAAATTGTTTCTCAAGCAGTCATGGATTTGCTTTGGGAACAAACCTTATATCAACAATGTTAGCGAAACAATCTGGGTGCAGATTGTGCCGCCTCTACTGGAGAAATTAGGCAATTGAGCAATACTCTGAACTCCATGTTAAAATAAAGTCGAGACGGCGGTGCTTACGATATAATTAATTTCTGAAATCTAGGAACGAATTATATTCTATAGGAAAAAGCGTAGGCCTAATATATCCATATAAGGAAGCATGCCTGCGTTCCTTCCAAGAGGCCACGATTAAATATTGGGGAATCGATTATAGAACAGAACGAAAAAGAGGAACAGAAAAGAGCTGCTAAAGCTGCATATGACAAAAAAAGGAAGTTATCTGCAGAGCAAAAAGCTGCTAAAGCAGCGAATTATAAAAGAAGAAACCAGAACTTAACTCAAACAAGAGCTGCTAAAGTTACATGCTATTTTCTAGTAGGCCTACATTTATTGGATTTTTATCGGATTGAATTCCTTAAAAATAAAGTCAGTCGGAAGGTCTGATAGTTCAGGTTAACGTTAATAAATCTTTGCTGCATTATAATTTTCAGACTGCTTGGTTGGTTGCTTGATTTTTATCTAACTGCACCTTAGGCCCGTGGCCGTCGCCAGTGTGCCGGAATTTTCTCCTGCAGGAGTTCTTTTACATGCATCTGAATTTGCAGACATGGACCTTTCACATATTTGCCCGTATAATTATGTCATCGACCTGCGCCAGAATCGAACCCGCTTTCTCAGGCACAGAAATCAGAGTACCGTGATATATTGAGAAGCACTTACCTCTCGCACATAGGCTACTCTCTAACACAACACATACTCTCTAATACTAATCCACTAAACGCAAAACATCTCTAATATTTCTACAAAAAGAGAATCATATATTATTTTTCGGAGTTTGTTATAGAGATAAACAATAATTTTATATCAAAGCACAGACAAGTCGTCTATTTTCTTAAGTTCATTATACGCCTACTATTTCATGCCCACTGCTAGTACGAGGCGCGTCCATAAAGTAAGTTTCTCTGAGGCCGCTTGCAGAAAAAAAAGTGTGCGTGGAACGCCACGCTACAGAAGTGAAACTTTTTTTTTTTTAAGTTTTGGACTATTGGATTTTTTCAATTTTGGATTGTTGGGTTTTGGACTTTTCTAATTTTGGATTTTGTATTTTAAAAATTTTTGATCTTTTAATTTTTTAATTTTGGAATTTTGGATTTTTAAAATTTTAGATCTTTTAATTTTTTTATTGTTTTATTTGTCGATTTTCTATTGTTTAATTTTGGATTTTGGATTTTTAAATTTGAGATTGTTTTATTTCTCGATTTTATATTTTTTTAATTTTGGATTTTTAAATTTCGGATTTTGTATTTTTTAATTTTGTATTTTTTAAATTTGGGATTTTTTAATCTTTTAAATTTTGGATATTTGGTTTCTTTTATTTTGGATTTTTGGACTTTTTAATTTCTTATCTTTGAATTTTTATTTTTGGGATTTTTTATTTTCGATTTTCGATTTTTTAATTTTGGATTTTTAGATTTTTTAAATTTTGGATTTTCGATTTTTTAATTTTTAATTTTTGGATTTTTTAAATTTGGTATAAGCCTAATCATTGAGTTGATTGTTTTCTGTGCAGTCCGTTCCGTCACACCTCACTAATTTCGTGACGATTTTGAGCGTAACACTAATTTCGTGACGATTTTGAGCGTTACACATGCTCTCGATTTACCCCTACCGCGTCTAAAGAAGTTTCACTTCAAAAACACAATTTCAAGGGAATATTTATTGCAACAGACAAAGCCAGTGCCCAGTTATTTTTCAACATATTCACCACAGAAATTGAAACATTTTTCTTACCGTGGCACCAACTTTTAAATAACTGTGTCGTAGAAGTGCACCACCTGGGATTTGAACCACCGTGTGACAACCACCTTCACCTCTCTGTCATTCTTTGTCATTTCGTGAGGTCTAGGAAAAGATGGAAATCACTGGGAGTGAGGTCCGGGCTTAGGGTGAATGTTTAAACACCTCCCAGCAGAACTTCTGCAGGAGACTAACTTGCTAGGAGGTGTTTAAATATCCACCCTACAGCCCGGACTTCGCTCCCAGTGATTTCCATCTTTTCCTACACCTAAAGAAATGACAGGGAATGATAGAATGACAGAGAGGCGGAGATGTTTGTCACACAGTGGTTCAAATCCCCGGCGGCAGACTTCTACAACACAGATGTTCAAAAGTTGGTTCCACAGTATGACAAATGTTTCAGTTCCGGTGGCGATGTGTTGAAAAATAGCTGAACACTTGCTGTATCTGTTGGAATATATATGTCCATGAAGTTGTGTTTTGTTCCTGTAAATGGCCCCAGGGAAACTTATTTTAAGGACGCACCTCTTATGTTCTGGAATGGACGTGATAGGTAAGAATGTCCAATTAATAAATGTACATAATTCCCAAAGCCCAAGAGTTAAAGTAGTAACTGAAAGATACTCTAGTCCCACATTGTCCCTTTCTCAGTTCATTAGTGAGAATGTTAATTATAATTATTTTTAATTTGGTTATAAAGGAATGCATAGGAACTTTATATTACTAACCTTTAGCTGTAGTTGAACACTATTTCATTCAAATAAGTTCTGAATTTAGCTTCAATATTGCACCATCTAAGAATAAAATTCTTGAATTTATCTTGAAGTTGTAAGTTAATGCTATATATGGACTCCTAATACAGAGACATAATTTTTGCGGTGTGCCGCTGGAGCGCCTTTACCGGCCGTCGACTTCTTCCAGGCCGACGGACCGCATATTCTCGGCACATAACAAAAATAATTTCTGTATTATTTCAACTTCCGTCTCAAATTTCTTCATCTTCATAAAGGTTAAGATAAGTTCCTTGTTATTTCCACTTTTGCAATTTCTGTTCTATCACCAATCTTTTCTGTACTTTCTATCACCGATCTTACTATCAGAATGATGGTTGTAACTAAACTTTTATAGTACAACAAATTTATTTATATATTTTCTTCTTTCTTCGTTTGAACGAACTAACACTATTCCCTTATTATGAATAATGTAGAAATTTCACATTTGCTAGAAGAATTTTAGTTGACGTTACCATGGTTTCTTGTGACAAAGAGTAGATTAATTGATGTTGATAACAATAGGTATCGAAAAAATGAATAATGGGTCTAGGAGCTGTGGACTAAAAGTAAAATGGACATGAGCGGTGTAGATTACATAGAAATGGACTTAAACGAGTGGCCTAAAAGGAAAGAGGACATTAAGTACAATTACCAGAACGATGTATAGACATATAGGATTAAACTTGCAGTCCATGGACACTGTGTATTGTAAGAAAAGCTTTTTTATCACCTTAAATGTTAGCTGACTATTTTAAAGACACTTTTATCAAAGAGATTGAAAGAATTGGGTTTATGTAATTTAATAGATGGACAAAAGACAAATAGAAGCCAATAAGACGAGAAGATAACTGTGGTTCATCAATATTTTTTAAAAAATAATCAGGTAGAACACATTTTATTAATTTGAATCTATTAGTAGCATTTTGGGCTAATATTTGTTATATCAGTGTTTCCTCCAAAATTATAGTTGCATCGTTTACATTTGGATTCAATGCCGCACGCTTTGGTTGTTAAAAGAAAATGTTAGTAGAGCTAATTAATTAATACATGGTAAACACAGTATTGGTATCATTTTTTATTAAAATGGAGCTCTATTGTGAACGAATATTTATAAAATATGAGAGTGAGAGGGCATTTTCACACCCATCCTCCTTGTGGGGACTTGAGCATTATTAAAAATACGGCAGTTGCTGTGAACTCAGTTCTACGTCCTACTAGCTGGCAAAGTGGTTAGTCCTCTTATAAAACAGTCGGAAATATGGACCAATGGAGAGTGTGGAGTTTGATCGTATATGTCTATTTGGCAAGTCCGCATGACACCTCATGTTTTCTTTGTATCGTTCAATACCAATTAAGGTTAATGTAACTTAATAGATCACTGTGGTTGCAGTGCACTAAGGCTAGAGGTTTTGAAAAAAATATATTTTTTTGTAAGATTTGTTGTTTTAACATTCAAAAGGTGGTGTTTTGTGTTTTATTTTTTAAAGACACTAAAGACGTAGGACATCATGCATATATGATTATTATATTATTATTGTTAGGAGTATTATTATTATTATAATAAATATAATAATAATAATAATAATAATAATAATAAATAAAGTGGCATTTGTTCAACAGAACAAGAAAATGTTTGCTACTTATTCACCATGGTGTTATTTTTCTATCTGTGTGCTAAAACAAGACCAGAAGCAGCAGCTAAAAAAACGGTGATTGCTACATGGAGCAGTTACAAAGTTAAAAACGGTGAATTCTGCAGAAAGCAGCTGTAAAGAAACAGTGATTACTGATTACTACACGAAGTAGTTACAAAATAACAGTTCCAGGGGCAGAAGCAGTAACTACTTCCTGAAGTTGGTTGGCGTGAAGCAGTTATTTTGCAAAACAGTTTTAAAGTAATTATTCTGTTATTTTTGTCCCGCTCATTGTGCGTGAATCATGTGGTACCCGTACCGGTTTATAGGGGAAAATGGAAAAAAAAAAAATGTTTTATTTCGTTTTAATTACGAAATTCGCGTTATTTCGCTGCTTACATTTGCCCGCAAATGGTACCTAACATCTTAATATATCAAGATAACATATAATCTTGGCAATAGAATACATAATTTCGTTTTATCACTAATCAACAAAAACAAACACCTCTAACTATGGGTCATCCCAGTCCAAACCACTGTGAGATCATTTAATGTTTTATTGTTTTGAAGTTGTAAATTGTAAATTGTACGTACTGTATTCCTAAGCAATAAGAAAATTACACAAAATTACGAGGTATAAATTCTCCCATAGAGTTGGTGAGGTACTGAGCAAAGATAATAACATTATACTGCTAAACGTATGAAGACTAAACATTCTCACACCAGCTTATTGTGGGAACCAGCTTAAAACGACATTTCAACACGAATGTCGTAGAAGTAATTCCATTCGCTTATACACAATGCATTAACGGCAACCAAAATGACTAAATTAACTATTTAGATGCTGACAATAGACTACGTCATCCCCGTGGTTTAGTACACAATGGATTATGTTCATCAGTAAACTAAGATCGTCAGGTGAAAATGACCGAGCGCTGGTGAGGTATGGAGATTGTATGCGTGCTTTGTTTTACCAAGCATTCTTGTGGAGAAGGCACATGAATAGATCATCCGGTGAGTTATGATCCTGTCTACATCTCAGCATTATTGTGGACTTCACACCTCGGCCAACTCCGGAGGTCCAGACCAAGAATTCAGTCTCGATAGAATCGTCTTCCTTGTAAGATAAATTAATTATAGAATTCTTCTGGTATCTGGTATCTGGTACCCTATGATCCCCAGGTGGGGCGAAGGGGCCTCCAAGTGGAGGTTTCATTACCTACACTAATTTTGATATGCTTATTTTCCGAGAGAGGGTAGAGGGATAGGATAGAATTCTTAGACTGGAATAAAAATTCAGCCCGGGAATTATTGCTAGAAATTGGCCTACAATAACCTACAATTATGATGATAGTATTAATAATGATAGTAATAATTTTATTCATATTACTATTGTTGTTATTATATTTACAGGTTGGTTACTGCAAACCACTGCTTTCTTCTAGCTAGAACACCACCTTGTCCGCGATCAAAGTCCACATTATTATTTTTTAAACCGTACTAATGTGTGGATGATAATAGGCTGTTAACAACATACATTTCACACATATTTAACTAAACATTTGAATTTTCACTTCAGACAAAACACTGAATGTATTCCTACCACTGCACTGAGGTCTTTACTCTCTCTCTCTCTCTCTCTCTCTCTCTCTCTCTCTCTATATATATATATATATATATATATATATATATATATATATATATATACTATAGTAATAAATATAATATTATTTATTTATATTTATAGTATAAGTATTCATTATTATTACGATTAATTTATTATTATTATATCAACAATCCGTAGCTCCATTTTATCCTACCTTTAACAGAATAAAAAGCACTAAGAAAATTCAAATTTCCTCCTGATGTGCAGATATGCCTATTTTAACGATTTTGCTACATCTCGAATATTACCGTTATGAGAAAAATAATTAAAATATTTTAAAATTCTTGTACAGATCTCATTGTGAAAATTTTGAAACTCCAAACTTCAAAACGTTTGTCATGTATGATATTAATAACATATTTAGATTGAAGTTCAAGTCAAGCGGACCAATGCCGATCTGGTCGAGCTCGGCACTACAATTTGAAACAGTAGCATTCCAACAGGAGATAAACGAATAAACAGCCAAGTGAACAGTATGTACTCGTTGAAGACTGGTAAACTCATCGGCATGGATCCAAACTCCCTAATGAAGGTGAAATAAAATAAAATTCCATTGTTTGTGAAATTCCCGTGAAATGCCATTGAGACATAAGGAAATTCACAAATATTAGACTCCCGTCCATATAGTTCACCCCAAATTTGACTAAGCACGCTTCGCAAATAACCTAGCATGATGTATGTAACAAACAGGAAATTTAAAGAAAATGTCAGGTAAAAAATCTGCTTAATAATAAATTATAATGTCATTCCTGATCATTTTTCTTATAAACGATTCTGACACATATTTATGTTTTCGAACCAACTATTCCCACCTTTATTCCACAACATTTTATCCTAGGCCAACTTACTACGCCAGGATTTTGTGCTATAATATTATTTATACTGGAATATCATAGGCTAGACGGAGGTTTTATGTTGAATTTATTGTTCAGTTTACATGTAAGGTTTTTAAAAAATCAAGATCTTTAAAATGCTATTAATGTTTTTTTTTTCCTATAAAATATGTTCTTTATTTTTAAAATGTTTAAACATTCTTTACTTAAAATTTAAAATATTAATTTTTAACAATCTTTAAAATGCCTTTATGTTCATTTCTCTAATGAAGATAATATTACGACCTGCCCTATTAATTTGTTGATATATAACCGTTTAGCAAAGAAAATAATGAATTTCATATCCAAGAAGGAATTTTCAGTTCCCGTATATGCAGTGCTTTAGTTGGGCCGGTACGCACCGGTACTGCGTACCGGTATAAAATTATTTTCCTTCTACCATACCGGGAAAAAGATGTGCTCCGGTACGTCGTACTGGCAGTACAGGAACGATATTGTCCTAAAATACTTATTAAATGTCCAATTCAATAAGAGAGTGTATTTGTTAATAATGACAAACACTATTAAATTCGCAATAGATATGCGTTCTAATCTTCACCTTCGTGCGCATTTCTACAATAATTACTTTCGCTTTAGATTACATGTTGGCTATCCTGATAAGGTGCTCGGTTTTTTAAAACTCTTTTGTATGAGGCGATATGGAAAATTTTGAAGTAAGGTGAGTACCGTACCCCCATAAAATATTTTCCAACTAAAGCACTGCGTATATGTGTATGCAAAATATATCATGCGTAAAATATTATAAGTAAACAAAACAGATAGTTCGAAGTACTGACGCCCGCTTATGATGGTCATAGCAGCACGTTTCTCACTTGTCAAACAGAAGGGAGGGGATCCCATGTCATCAGAGTTCTTTGTCACTCCCTGTGTCAAATTCTGATGGATTACTTCTAGACATCCTCTCACACTTCTACTAGAATTCATACTTAATTTATTCTGCATACACAGCAGATAAGATGAGAATACACCATACAAAGGATATGCGTGATGGTTTTATTTTTGTTAGAAAGTGATGCTATTTTGCGCATATGCCTATTTATGTTTAATAAAATTGTTACTATTATTATTGTTATTGTTATTATTATTAATAATACTCTAGTAAGATCAGTAATTGCTTACTGTTATGCCTGAAGATATTATGAGTATCCTATTGTATTCACGTACCTACTAGCCAGAGAAACACCACAACTGATTTCATATATGGAAGCTTATGGTTTTGACCTTAATACCCACAGAACATCTGGCGTCTATATTGAATGCTGCTTAAAGAAATAAGAAAGAGTGATGCGTTAACCTGTTCATGTCCAAAGCGTTACTGTAGTGTTTTTCTTTTAATTTTTACATGAGTACTAATTAACTGATGGTAAAGGTGCCGCGCTTTCTTTCCACTTCTTGTTAGCCAACTTGCTGAAACGTGTGCATGATTTTCGTAATATAAAAGACTTTACTTTCGCCTCAAGGTGAAATTCCTTTTTTTTATGCTGCTGCTGTACTATGGAATCCTTCAGCACGATTTGATCTGTTTGAAATTATTACAGAAGCCGGTAATTACCGTAACTTCCATTATGCAAGTACCCAAGCGTAACATCCGTATGAATTCATGGAAGAGAAAGAAGGTGTGGCATCAGAATTAAAATACTATGGAGTTAAGTGTGCATTCCGTAAATGATGTTGGTTTTCATCAACCCTCAAAAGTGCACAAGGAAGATATTTCCAAAGATTTACAATGCTTTAAAAGCGCATAAGAGTGTACGCACAATAGCTTTCAGAAATTAATGTTGCTCACAACATTTGATTTCCCTCTTTAGGCCTACTGTGGGCTGTTGTTACTTTTTGTTAAAGCAGTCTTTTCTGTATTTAACGATCAAGTTAAATTCATCAATTTAATTCCCATAGGTGTAATCATAATGCATCAAAATAGAGGTTTTTTTTTTTAATTCGAGACTCCAAAAACAAAAAATGCAGAAGCAAGCTGAAGAAAGCATACGGCTCAATAGAAAGTCAGAATAAGTATAATTCCTAGCATAAAAATGATAAACAGATCGTAGTTTTTAAAGAAATTCGTAGAATGTGTTAACAACATTCAGAGTTGATCAACACCTAAATTTTACAAGCAGCATTACAGCTGGGGTTACAAACTTTTAACACGTAGGCTATTAGTTATGATCATTATTTTCATGCGAACCTAGTAAAAATTAAAATTCAATATAAAAATTCAATATGAAATTCAATATAAAAATTTACAAATACTGAAAATTAGGAAAATAAATTCTCATCTTAAAAGATATATAGTTCTTAGAATTGTTTTCATTTGGATGTGTCCTATTGGCATCCTTAATTTTAAGGCAGCTATCCTAACAGGATTCCCCCCCCCCCAGGTCCTGAGTAGGTACATAAGCAGGAAGGAAACTCTGTACGCGCTGTTCATGTAATCTCAAGTGTACTTTTGACGTATTTTCGTACAAAGATCTTATGGGCTTTTAATTTTTAAAAAGTGTAATGTGCGATTTTATTAGCACCGGGAAGAAATTAATAATACTAACTCCGTGGCAATAATACCACGTCTAATGAGCATTAAATGGTTAACTAAGTCCTTCATTAAGCTGCATGCTAATATCAGAATTCTGCATGAAATTTGCTCAGATTTCTTTTATTTATTTGTTTACTCATTTACTTACATAGCCTACCGGAATATCAAATTGCTAGAATCCGATGTTTTTATTCGAGAGATCAGGGTTCGATCCCGAAAATCTTGATCCATGTTTCCACGGTTTCCACAGTTTATCATAGGTAATCCCAGAATTTATAGATATATTTGCGAGAACGAAGTTCAATTAAGATTAAACAAACAAGAATCCACATTACATATGATTTGAAGCTTTCACGGCGCTGATTACTTAATGGCTTGTCGGATTCCTGAGGAAGGCCACAGAGTAAAGATGGCCGAAAGTTCGAGTCTAATAATTTTGACACGGCTGATAACCCGAGAACTACGTCATAAGTAAGTTTTTTTTCCATGAGGTAGGAGTTTAAAAAAACCTTACATCTTAAAGTTACTTGCTTTAATTTTGGCAAACTCTTTGACAAAATCAGTTACATCTGTTTGAGTGGCTAACTCATTTTCAATGGAAATTGTAGCAAGACCTGAAAATCTTCCCTGGCTCGCTGAGCTACTCAGACATGTTTTAATTAGTTTTAGTTTCAAAAACTTCTTTCTGTGCTCGCCAGAATGATAAAAAATGTCAAGAGAACTCGAAGAAACACACAAATTAGGGGACCCAGTTTCAAGGTTGTGACTGTAAATGTAGTTGAATACTTCCTGCTTAAACGTACTCAGGACCCACTGATACTAGATTCACATGAAAATAATAATCAAAACCAATCAAGTAACTTTAATCCTAGCTGTAATACTGCTTGAAAAATTTAGGTATTGATTAATTCTAAATGTTTTAATGTTTTAAGGCCGTGGGTGTCGGCATGCTGACCACATGCCCCAATCCTGCCATCTGCCTACGGTAGATGACGCAGCGGTCGGGTGGTAGGCCAAGTCCCTCCAGGGATGTAGTGCCACGGAGTTTAGTTTAGTTTTAATGTTTTAATGCTGTGTATTTACTTAAAAATTGATCATTTTTATGCTAGGCCTATACTTATCCTGACTTTCTCTTGAGCAATATGCGTTCTTCAGCTTGCTTTTGCATTTTTTGTTTGTTTGTTTGTTTGTTTGTTTGTTTTTTTTTTCTCAAATTTTAAATAACTTTATTTTCAATGCACCTATGACAACTGAATTGATGGAATTTGGCTCTAAATGTTGCCGCGAATTTATTCGGTCTGGATTTTCAGATTTTCTTTTTCTGGTCTTATTAGACCTCTCTTGGGCTCGAATTGGTATGATCTGATTTCAGACACGACTCGAGAAACTAATAAAATGTTATAATAATGTTAAGACACGATACACCAGCAATGAAGTAGCAAACACGGACTGGTGTGTTGATACGCATGACATTCCAATGCATAGCTCTATAGTGGAGCGGGTTCTACAACGTCAGATTAAAATACTACAGGAATTTTCAGCTTTAATTGCGGGTGTCCGGATAAACGTAGAAAGCTCGGGTTTTGGAACAAAGTAATCTCTAACTAATAACTAAGAATGTATTTGTTTAGTATTTTCTTTTCATTTCTTTATTTTAGTCATTTGTATTACATATTATTCAAGTATTTTATGTTTGAATTTTTTTCTTTTTATTTAATGTAGGCTACGTTTCTTGTATTCAGGTATATCATTTCTTGTTTTTAATTTATTTTTATTATTATTTTGTATTTCATGTTTCCGCCCTGGCTGAGTGGTAGAGAAGGCCTTATGACCTTATCTCCGCCGGGCTAAATATATAAATAAATAAATAAATAAATAAAAATATAAATAAAATCTCTAATTATCTTCTATTTGAATCCTTTTTACCAGAATATGCATTTTTAAGTTAACAGGGCCTTTAATATTCCACTCTCAGATTGTCTGTATATTATTCAATATTGGGACAAAAATTATATGGGAACAGTTAGGAATCATTAGGTTCGTTGTGTTATTATAAGCCAAATGGTCACCTACTCTTCATGCCCAGATTTCAGCGCGGTACCGAAGTCTTTGTAGTTTAGCAACTAGGGGGATCAATTTTGTCATCATTGAACATTATAACCTTAAAATGTCCGGTTTAGTGGTATTTCATGATTTTACGTCGCTTCGAAGTATGAATTTCATTATAATTAGTAATTACGTCGGTACATAACAATATTTTTATCATAAAACCTGTCCATCCTCAGGCTTCATTGTGGTGTCACTGGTCAAGGCAAGTAATTGCTCCTATTCTAGTTCAGTCGCGCCATTTGTGATGATTCCAGAAAATTTATAAAATATGAAATCCACTTGTGTGGTCTTACTTTATGAAACATCCGTATAATGAACCATGAAATGCTTATATATAAGTTGATAGCACTGAATTGTGTGATGTCTTTTTATTTTACATCTAGAGACTTCATTATAAATCAATTAATGCATCTGGTTGCTGCTTACCTCAGCCTAATTCGTCGGTTGAATAATTTCTTATTGAAGCTTGTACAGGCTATTGCGTAAACGTAGGAAGCTGAAACGAATAAATTCACTGGAATGGAAACAGGTTTTACTCACTATGATGGGATCCGGGATTAATATTGACTTACTGGTGCGTAGCAACGGGACCTATTTAACATACGTTATTGTTGATTTGATTTCCTTGGTTATGAATGTCAATGTATTCAGTCTAAGAGACAGAAAAAAAGTTCGCTAATCTGAGAAGATTACTGAAATTTTCAGTGGGTGAGCTGAAGATGGTTTATGTCCATGAGGCATCCCACATCACAGATTTAATGTGGATTTATCACAACTGCAACATTTAGTTAGAAGCTGCCAACTGATCATAGTAAGGAGTTTTACTTATAAAAAAAAGTGTGCGTGGAATGCCACGTGATAGAAGTGAAACTTGTTTTAATTTTTTCATTTTTTTTCAATCTTGGATTATTGGATTTTTTTCAATTTTGGATTGTTGTACTTTTTAATATCGGGTTTTTGGACTTTCTAAAATTTGGGTTTTGGATTTTTTAATTGTTTATCTTTTAATTTCTTATTTTGGAATTTTGTATTTTTAAAATGTTAGGTCTTTGAATTTTTTAATTTTTTATTTTTAAATTTTGGATTTGTTATTTTTAAATTTTGGATTTTTAATTTTTTAATTTTGGATTTTTAATTTTTGTATTTTTTAAATCTTGGATTTTTGAATTTTTTAATTTCGGATTTCTTATTTTCTAAATTTTGGATTTTTTGATCTTTCAATTTTTTAATTTTCAAATTTGTATTTTTTAATTTTGTATTTTTTAAGTTTTAAATCTTTGATTTTTTTATTTTTTGTATCTTTTAATTTTTGATTTTTTTTACTTTTGGACTTTGGATTTTTAGATTTTTAATTGTTTTATTTTTTATTTTTTTAATTTTTTATTTTTTAAATTTTGGATAAGCCTAATCATTGAGTTCATTGTTTTCTGTGCAGTCCGTTCCGTCACACCTCACTAATTTCGTGACGATTTTGAGCGTTACACAAGCTCTCGATTTACTCCTACCGCGGCTAAAGAAGTTTCACTTAAAAAATCTCTCTTCTCGCCCAACCAAAATACATTTTAGGTAGATTTTCGAAGAAAAATCTACCTATTGCAATGGATACCACTTTATGATTTTCGAAAAATTCTTTCATATCTTTACGTTTCATGTTCCCCTAAGTACGAAACCACCGCCCGTTAAAAAAAAAAAATTGTGATATTTATATATATATATATATATATATATTTATATCTTTACACGATAGCGGCCGTAATTTTGAAGATATTTGAACCAAATTTTATTATGTTATTTCTAGGCCCAATAGTTCGGACAAGTTCGTTAATGGGCAAAATTGGTCCAAGGGGGTGGTCGGGGGAGGGGGTTGAAATTTTTAAAAATGTATATCTCGGCCCCTATGAAGTATAGAGGGAAACTTTGTTTGAATAAATTAGAGTACTCCCTATGGAGTTCACAGTGACACCAACGATTCGGGGGTTCGAGTGAGGGTGGGGGGTGGGGGTGGGGGATGAAAATTCGAAACTTTTGAAACCATGTCTTGTGGGGTATCGTTGAAAAGCTCTTGATGAGTACTCTACAAATCAATAAATAGTTTCTTGATAGCACTCATATGACGCGAGATTTTAATGTTTGAAAATAATAACACTTGAAAGAATTATTATAATATCATAATTTTGTCTTGTTTAGCGGCTTTGCTAATTTTATTCATTGCTGATCTTGCGCACGGCCTCCCAGAATATTATATCCTATTATTGTTGTCAAAACAATTGATTGTAGGCTCTTCCTCTTTACTGCAGGTTTGCCATGCCAAGGCTAAAGAAGAAGAGTGCTATGCAGCGACAATAAATTAAACCAATAGCACTTCGAAATCTACCTCCGCCTGTAGGCCTGCCTAAAGGGATTTTTTAACTTCAAACTGCACACAGATTTCACAACGTACTCCGTCAAAGCCTAGTCACCACTGAAAGATGAATTGGTATGCGACCTCTGTCGTGCAGGGTAGGGGAAAATCTGGATTATGAGAGAACGGTTTCCCGTAAAATAAAATATGAACTATTGGGTAGATTTGCTTGTTGTAGATGTCCATTAGCACAAAATTTCAATACAATATCCAACCTTTCAAGGACTGGTCTTTTCCATGTTCACCTGTGAATATTTTTATATATAATCGAGGTCTTATTGCCGCACGATTTTAATAAATATATAACAGCTAAATGCTCAAAAACTAAAAACTTGGCGTTTTCTTTTTCAGCTTTTTAAAGTTATATACATGACTAAGAAAAACTAAATTTTACAGGAGAGTTTTTAAAGTTTTGTATTCTGAATATAAAAGTAGAATTTTATAAGGGCATTAACGGAAGTACAGGTATGGCCATCTTACATCAAATGAATTTCATATACACTATTAGAAAACAGCAAAAGATTCCAAAATTAATTATTTTTTAGATGTGGCCCTATTATTCTCAATGTTCGAAATATACTGTATATAGGTATAAATATTATATACGTAGAATAAAAGACAATAGACCTAAATGACCTAAATTGTAGCTTCTTTCAAACCTTGCAGACTAGCGACACTGCATTTATTTTCGCATAGGCTACTGCTGGTGCACGATTTCGTTCACGGCTTATGAAAAAAACCAGGAAAATTGTGGAAGCAATCATCAAATGCATTGGAACCATCGTAGATATGACCTGTTAATGTACGTAACAGGTTGGCAGGAATCACACCCAGCCGTAGGCTGAAGAAAAATAAATTGCCATCAAATTAACAGGTTCCGTAGATTCATGCTCTAATTTTCTGAAATCCCTTTTTTTCCCCAAACTAGCATGCAAATTCGAAACAGCGTAATCAATACTGACATGTCGAACATGTCAATCCCTCCTTAGCCTTACATTTATTTTTTCTATAATCCTCCACTTCTGCTTCTTCTACTTCCCACCCATATCTAGAGCAACGTATATTCGTTATTCCTGACATGAATGAAATATCGCTGTTTCAGTTATGTTTACGTATTCTTTACCTTTTACAGGAATATGTCCATGTGAATGCCTCATTATAAAAAAAACTGTGAAAGTTTTTAGCGTATGATACACTGAATAACTAAGTAAATTAAAATCGACGGTTAGCACAAAGGAACTCATTCCTGAGTGGTTTGGTCCGAGAACTGTATTTTCTCTGTGAAATTCAAAAATTCTATTTAATTTAATACCTCTACTCAGCATATGTCACACTACTAACACTATATGTAATGCTACGGCTAATAAAATTTTTTAAAATATTCTTTAATATTTCATTGAACGATTAAAGAAGCTAGATATATTGGGAATACATTTTGTATTGTTATATGAAAATGTATGGGGTATTTATTTGTTCTTTAATTACAGAACATAATTAAATCCTAATCTAACAAACCACGAGCGAGTCATTTTCTTCGTCTCCTCACAAATGTTCATCATCGCTATTATCATTATCACCTCCTTCCTCTTCCGGATTGTAATCAATATTATTATGAACTTTGTACTTTCAGTTTCCTCTTGCTGGATATTATCACCTGTCACGTATAGCCTAAATTATTTAGACTAAATTATTTTCTTTAAAAAGAATTTAATTTATTTACTTGAATTTATTACTCGTGCATTTTTTGGCAATCCACCTTGTTGAGTTCGATTGTTTTGGTTTATTATTATTGCTATTAATAAATTATTATTACCATACTATTAACGTAATCGTTGTTACACTCTGCATCATTATTTTACTAGTACCTCTATTCCATAGCAACAAATTTCTTTAAGAAAATAAGGAAATAAGATTATATTTGACCGAAGATATTAGTCCATGAGGAGACCAAAGCAACAACAAATGTTCTTAATAATGGGATTTTGAAACTTTTCATACATAAATATGAGGCTATTGGTTACATTTTTTAAATTAAAAAATTAGTTTTTGGCCTAAAATAACCTTTGTATTCACCCTGTCCTCTTAAAAACGTCGAGGAATACCGCAAAACACCGGGACTGAAGGGGGACTTCTCAACCGTGAAAAATTATTTACTTACAATTAATCTATTAAGAAGGATAAGATGTGTGTTACATCAATATAAAAAAATAGAACAAGGTAACAATTTATGTTAAATTATATTAAAAAAATCACGAAATGATTGTACACATATTATTATCTAATTATTAATAGCTGTACTGTAGCCTATATAACATTATCTTTTTAAATTCTTAAATAACTACTGTAGTAAGGTGTACTAGAACGTGTATTGTTGTGTATTGTTGTAACAATCAATCATGTAGTATTACTAGTGTAATGGGACATAATGTTAATAAATTTATTTAAAAAATAAATAAAAAAAGCACTCCAGACTGGTGTATGATTGCGCGAGAGTCATTCCTCAGAAAGGAATAGTAATGTTTATGTATTAACTGCCGTTAACCAGTAGCTATTAACAACTACTGGAGGAGAGAGTAAAGAAAAGAGAAGTATGCCTAATTGCATTATAATTCTATGTATGTGAAGCGTTGACTAGACTTAACGGGGTAAATTCTGGCCAACAGTGCATCAAGTCTACACAAGATAGGCTTATTCCATCATAAAATTTGTATAACCTACTTCTTGATGAAGAAGAAATACATATACGCTTGATGAAGAAGGTATACATATGTTTTTTTAACGAAGTTGTGATCAATACCATTCAGAATTCTGAACATTAAGGGCATTTGACTTTGGTGCGTACACCAATGATAATAATACGTATTATGTGGCTCACTGTGCACATTTGTGCGCATTTTTTAAATTATATATTATTGTTTATCTATCATGATAGAATATCTTATTAACATTCAATCAAAAGTTATTATTTTTTAACGTTCTATCGTGAATTCCGAATTTAGGCGAACCACCATGGCAGCAAAAATTCTACCTTTTGTTTTAATTTTCACGGTTCTAGGCGGTGGAAGCAATTAATGTTTTAAACTGGTACAATAAATAAGTTTTACGCAACATAAACTACAGATTGACAGTAATGGCTGGCGACTTCATCGTACCCTCAGGCAAATTAATATTAGGGATAATTTAAATATTCAATGAACATGCTGTCTATATTGAAAAACAGGCAGACTATTCTCCACGCACCATTTCGCTCTTTAATCGTCCCCACATACAATTTCGTTTGAATATTAATCAATTTATTTGGACCAGCTAACTCACAACTCAGCTAACAGAAGTCACACATCACCACATCAATTTGTAATTATGTAGTTTTCCTATCAGCAGCGACGTTGCTTTTATGTAGCCTACCTGACGTATCTGGTTTTTAAAAAATGGTTAACTTCGCCTCGTAGGTAAGTAACGTTAAAATAACAGTATTTTGTAAGATGTAGTTCGAGCACTTTTGCTCATTCTCAATGACCCTAAATGACTTACACCAAAACTGAACAAACAAACAAACAAACAAACAAACAAAAACAAAAAAAACAAAAACAAAACAAAAAAACGGTGGACAATGCCGTAGCCAGAAAGTAATGTCGGGGAGGGTCGAAAGTGCCGGGAGGTTTGGGGCTATGACGTACCTCCAAGAAAGGGGGATTTGGGTGCTCATCCCCAGAAAATTTTTGAATATTGAAGTAATAAAAATCACATTTTACGCTATTTTAGGACTGAAAAACTAGTTAGAAAATTTGTTTACTCTACCCTAAAATATGCTAACTTAAACAAGAAATCGTTATTTAAGTTATAACACTTATTACTATTTATAAGAAAAGTTAAATAACACAAGGAACAATGGAAATGATAAGCCTATATTTACAAGTACAGTATTTTATTATTAAATAAAATAATTAAATATTTGACAAAATAGAGCTACAATAACTTAAATAGAATTTGAGGTTTCGATTTCGGGGCAGGTCCGGACCCCCTGGATCCCCCCTTCCCTACGCCATTCCCGAAATGTTTAGTAACCTAAGGGAATTTTCGGTATAGGCCTATACAGATCACGAGGCAGAAATACGAAACTATTTTAAGAACACTTCAATAATAACGACAAGATACTGTTCCAATGTTGGAAAGCATTCTCAATTCATACTGTTGTGCATCGTTAAACTTTGGGTTTGGGTTCGAAACCCACTGGCCTCATTTTTTCCCCTATTACTCGTGTAGTGATGTGCAGTCATCCAGTCCCAGTAACCCCTGTAATTAATGCATTGCATGAAACAAGTCTCCACGTATTGGTTTCCAGCTGGAGTATACGTACTGTGTACCACACGTAACACACTATAGAAAAGTCTCTATAGTACCATTCACAGGAGTAACAACTTACCATCTCACTCTCAACTAAGCCCATTTGGTTATAACCTACTGATGAGAGATTAAAAGTTAATAGGTAACTTATATAAATATTTTATTCATGAAAGCATTACAAGACATTAATACATCTAGAAATAAAAATGTATAAGACAATTATCCTGCCGGTTATGGATCCCGCTCTCTTCGGGAAGAGTGGGAGTGTATATAATAATAATAAGGGTAATGAAATCACGGAGGATGAAATGGGCTGGCCATGTTGCGCACATGGAGGAGGAAAGACATGTTAAAAATATTGACTGGGAAATCTGAAGGGAAGAAAACAATTGTAAGACCTAGAAGTAGGTGGGAGGACAATATCAGGACAGATTTAAGGGAAGTAGGATTTGCAAGGGATGGGTGAATGGAGTTAGCACAGAATAGGGTTAAATGACGGGCTCATATAAGCGCGGCAATGAACCTCTGAATTCCATAAAATATATAATATTCCTTTAGCTTGCTTAGGAATTATCTCTTTCCATTGAGTAAGTAAGTAAAGTAAGAAGAGAGACTGTGTTATACGAGAAAATTAGAGTTAATCGCGACTGTAGATGCACATCGTGGATTTCACAACTTTATTCATTATTGTCTCTATCTGTACCTTGGTACCGTAGGTAAAGGAACCGTAGGTGAAGGAGGTATTGCGTTCAACCCTGAAATTTCATATTTTAGGATTAACACACGTTTCGAGTTCCACCGAACAAAGAAAGGTAATTTTCGTAAATACGCCTGTATGAAAGAGTGTGATTGTGAACAGAATAGCTCGAGGATGAAGAACCTTGCAATAGCCTAGGTACATTTTGGGGATGTGACATGAAGATCAACAACGATTTTCTCTTACTTTAACTACTACATCACATGAAGAAAATGCCATTTTTCGCGATTTTGTTTAAACTTTGTACACGAGGTGCTTATACGAAGGGCTACAACTTTGATTTTAAAAACTGTTTTAGTAAAAATCTCCGAAGCCATAGTTTAGAAAAATCTTGGCTTTAACTTAAGTCTTGCGAGGCGAACAATACAAGTCTGTATGAGGCTGAATCAGCTGACTACGGTCCCTTTTTCTATAAGAGAATTTGAAGAGAAAAAGTTTACAAAGTTTTTCAATTTATGCCCATGCTTAAGTCTGTATGTCTGTATATCACATGTCTATGTCTGTGTATGTCTATCTATGTCTGTCTATGTCTGTATATCACATCAGATTTTTTCTCGCCTATTTTTTTATTTCATTTAGCAAGAAGCTGATAGGTCAGCCACCATAATTCGATTGAAGACAACTGTTCAAGGTTTTGTATATGATATATACAAAATATTTATAATATATACAAAACCTTGAACAATGGTCTTCAATCGAATTATGGTATATATAATATACCTACAAAACCTTGAACAATGGTCTTCAGTCGAATTATGGTGGCTGACCTATCAGCTTCTTGCTAAATGAAATCATAAAAATCGGCGAGACAAAAAATTATGTGTGTGTGTGTGTGTATATATGTGTGTTTGTGCAACACTAAAACATGCCGAACCACTGGATATGACAATGTAATTTATGTTTGGATTCTGACTTATCCTACTCACGTACAAAAGTGACATATTATGACGATTGTAATTGCTTAGTGTACTGTGAGACCTGGCCCCAAGTTCTTACGTTTGAAGCTGTATGTAGCACGTTGTGAAGATTTAGACATGCTTGCTTGTACTTTTGATTTATAGGGCGAGCCCCACTTTCTTTGATTGTGTTCGTTGTGATTTGTTGCGGATGACGAGACAGGACAGTCGGCTCTTCCATTGCATACGCATCTAGTTATGTATTTCACACCGGTAATGCAATTCTTACCTCATACGGTAACCCGCACCTATTGTGGAGATAAATCATAATGGTGTCGGTACCTTTGATACTCATTTCTTCTTATAAAACGCACGAAGAACGAAGAACGTGGAAGGAAGAAATGTAATTTCACTATGCAATTGTTGGGAATGCATCAATAAACATAGATTGATAATTTGACCCAGAATGAAATAACGTTTCTATCTGTTATTGTTCTTCCAGTCAAAGAGCCGCAAGCGCCAACCACAGATATATTATTAACGGCGCCGTATCTCTGATCCAGGGCCGCCACATCTCGGGGTCAGGCCCAGGACCATTTACTGGTCACGGGCCCCTCATCGATCGCCGACCATCCACATACAGTTGACTGATTTAAGTAAATAAAAAAGGATAGTTTACTTTGACCATATTAATAGGTGTAAACACTGTAAACTTGTGTTACGTAGGTCGTTAGTTATCAAATGATACCAGAATTCATATTTCCAACATTTTTTTATGACTTACTTACTCACTTACTTACTTACATACTCAATGCAATAGACAATTCCTCAGCAAGCTAAAGGAATATTATCTATTTTATGGAACCCGAAGGTTCATTGCCGCGCTTACCTGAGCCCGCTATTCAACCCTTTTCTGTGGTAACTCCATCCAATCATCCCTCGAAAATCCTACTTCCCTTAAATCTAACCTAAAATTGTCCTAGGTCTTCCAGGTGGTCTTTTCCCTTCGGGTCTCCCAGTCAATATTTTTGAGATGTGGCTTTCCTCTCCCATGCGAGCAACATGTCCAGCCCATTTCATCCTCCGTGATTTAATTACCCTTACTATATCCGGTGACGAGTACAGGTCATGAAGCTTGTCGTTATGAAGTTCTTTCCAGTCCCCATTTTCATCCCTCTTGGGCCCAAACATTTTCCTAAGCACCCTGTTTTCGAACACTTAGATTATGTTCTTCCCGACCAGTAAGCGGCCATGTCTCACATCCATATAATACAAACGGCAGGATAATAATCTTATAAATCTTTATTTTTAGATTTCTGGATAGAAGACGAGAAGATAAGAGTTTTTGAACTGCATAATAACAAGTTTTTCCTTATTTGAGTCTACACTTAACTTCTACCTTAATATTATTTGTGTCTGTAATTACTGCTTCCAGATATTTGAAATTCTTCACTTGCTGGAACGATTTACCGGCTATTCTAATATTTCGTAGAGTATTATTTTGACGTTTCATGACCACATACTTAGTTTTTTCTGTATTAATTTCCAATCCGACATTCCTGCAGGCATCGAAAAGACTTTCTGCATTTCTCTCGATTGTGTTTATGTCATCGCCCAACAGACAGACGTCATCTTCGTAAGCTAAAATCGGGTGACTGCCATTTAATTCTAGGCCTACCTTGTTTTCCTGAACTTTCCTAATGACATATTCCAAAGCGAAATTAAAAAGTAAAGCCAATAGTGCATCTGCTTGCTTCAATTTGCTTCTAATGGCATACCTATCTGATATAAATTTCCCTACCCTGACTCTGCTATAGGTTTCATTTAGACACATTTTGATCACCCTAACTAACTTCTTTGGTATCCCAAACTCAATGAGGATATTATACAGTTTGTCTCGCCTAACTGAATCATATGCTATTTTTAAATCTATGTATAACTGGTGAACAGACTTATTATATTCCCACTTTTTCTCCAAGATTTGGCGAATACAAAATATATGAGTACATATATCAGTATTTTTGTATTACTAGGCCTTATAATAGTATTTGTTTTTCGTTCTAAATTTTGTTTATCCTGATTAGTAAGTCGTTGTGTTGAAACGTCTAAATACAAAATTCGACACTACTTTAAAATGAATATATTGTGTTTTTATTACAATCAAAACAATTTCAAGAACCAAGCATAAACAAAATAAGGAGTTTAAATATTCCAAAAGCAAGAACTTAAACATTACAGCGGTATTATATTATACCAATAGTTGAAAAATGAAAATAAAAGTGGGGCTATTTGCTAAAACATATTACCAACATAAACACCTAATTAATTTAGCACAAACTAAATCCGCATTTTGAATAAACGTAGTGCATGTTTCCACCAATTGAGAAGCTTAGCCTGACTGAGGGCCCCTGGAATTTTAAACTGAATTTTATAAAACGTATCCCTGGCAAGCAATAAATTTTATTCCATGAGCCAGGGAACATTTTTGACGAGAGGGGGAAATCTTCCATCCTCTAATCAATTCAAGCCCTGGCTTAGACTCTTCACTTCTCCGTGGAACGTTTTTCTCGTTACTCATGTAACAGAACATTTTGTCAAACTTTTCCAATTTTCCATAAAATTATATTACATCACCGGGACCGAGACGGGCCCCTTTGGGGCCCGGGCCCGGGTCCATTGGACCCCGCAGCCCCCCCCCATGTGGCGGCCCTGCTCTGATCCTACTTGAAATGTAATATTGGTGAATATCTTCTCTTTATTTCCGCGAGGTGATAAATAGGATTGTTTCACGACTCAGCAAAATGAAGAAGTGCTTGATAGTTTTGATAAGTAGGCTATGTAAAGGTCCTGTTTCAGCATAGAGTTTATTTTAATCCGAAGGAATACAATTCGAGCAAGATTCACACCTCTTTGAGAAAGAAGGAAGGAAAGAATAATTACATTTTCAGACAAATTAGTTCGTATGTATATGTGTACGCGTTTGTGCGCGCTTGTGCATGTGCGTGTGTGAATCGATTTGTGTATTTGTCTATCGAACATGAAACCTCGGAAATAAAACATCGGTATGACACTAAGATATGTAATCTATCTGTTCTCCTATTGCCCCAATGGTAGGGCCTAGGGCCTCCAAGTAGAGGTTTCTGATACCTAGGTGAATTTTGTTAAGCTTATTTTCCAAGAAAGAGTAGACTGACAGGTGAAGATATGTAATGGCGTCTGCAATATGCTATTGATATGATAATCATATCAACAACTTTCTTTTACTCTTACTATAAATACTCAATTGAATAACAATATAGGATACTATTTATACAACGTTTAAATAATGTTAGAAACAAAACTAATTTTAGGTTAAGAGAGGTTTGAAACATAAAATTGTGAGTTCTGACAGTGTGTCCTGGTTTGAATCCTTTATTTTATTAGTTAGTATATTATGTACATGATTTGGTGTGTGTTTACTATTATCATTATAGGCCTATGCTTTGACCCTGCGAGAAAGCTGTATAGTATCTTGGGGTCACTGGATGTGATGATAATAGGTTTGTTCGCAAAGCAAATCCGTGACCGCTTGAGAATTCGTTGTACTGCGCATGTCTAGGCTGTAACTTACCCGTGATTGGCACTTTGCGAACGGTTACAAGAATTTGCAATCGATAGTTTCTGCGTTTAATCGATATGATATGCAAATAAAATATACATTTCCCTTTGACATGTTATAAATGCAATATACATCGACAATATAATCTATATTATGGGAAACTTTTAATTATCTTCCATTATTCATACATATAAGTAGCATATGTTTATAAATCTGGCGCAATGTTATAGGAGGGAGGAGTCAGGCGCGTGAAAATAGGTTACTGCGCATGTCTCTGATAACAATTCATGCTAGAGCCTGCAAACTTTTCTTATAGTACAGAAACTGTCCGTGAGAGCTTTGCGAACAGAAGATTGAAATCAGAATCACGGATTCTCGCTTTGCGAACGCGTGTGGAGAAAGAGCGCATGCGCGAACGATATGTTCCTGGTTTCTGACTGCTTTGCGAACAAACCTAATTTCTATTGTATTTTATCAATATTTCTGTCACTCTGATTCAATAAACTAAACTAACTTTTACTCTTACTAGAACTAATCCTGTTGCATAAAGAATTTTCCCCGATTTTTTCAAAACGACTCTAACAATTTACTTAATATTGTCGATATCAAGCTTGTAATTTATATGGTGTACTAAAAGTTATTAACAATTTCAATTGCTTGGCTAGACTATAGTTACATGTTCAACTTAGTAGGCTACGCAATAAGAAGTTATGGCATCAGATGTGTTTTAAAGCACCTTTCGCAAACTAAGAAGTAGATGATATAAATACGTTATGTTTTCTATGAAAACAGGTGAATTCAGGCTCGAAAAAGATTAAGAGATTGCAAAATAAATTGAAATACAGTTCGTATAAAAGGCATGAAATTCTCAGAGAGTCAAATAATTGGTGAAGCCACTGGTGTTTTAAGTAGGGTCTTAATAAGTTCGCGTAATTCGTAACCTTGTAATAAAGAAATAAGGAATAACTTTTTCAGTATAACTTACATGGAGATAAAGAATATGCACTGTTAAAAATATCTGAATGCAGTTAATGTAAATGGAAATAACTAATGTTAAATGTATAAAATAGATAGATAAACTGAAAGTGAAGTGAGGTATGATACAAAGAGTGAAAGTGTTACAGTGGTTGTGTACATAAACAGGTACAGAATAATTTAGGTAGATAGTTACATCAAAGCTCACACGGACTAGCTCTCCCTATGATTTTGACTGAACTAGCCTACCGGAAGGTAGGAGGCCCTTGTCCGCTAGGGATGTAAAGGGCTTATTTACTTATTATTTATAACGTGAAAGATGACACCTTTCAAATGGATATCACAAATTTAAATCCGTTGATTAGGCAAAGATGGTTTTTTTGAGGGATCACTAAAATATCTAGTTGTAGGGAAAAGTACAAAATAAGGACCAGGGCCCTATTTCATAAAAGTTATAGTTTTGCAGGTACCAGGTGACAGAGAATTCTTTACAGGTTTACATTTTGAAAATTGGTTATTGTTATAACAATTCTGTAGATATGTGTTACAATTTTACAAATTGTTGTCTCATTCATCTTTGGCGTTGATACGTAAAAATCTGACCTATTTGTTAAATCTTAGGTTATCTAGAGTTTATAAAAAGTTATTTTTGATGACATATTTGAAACATTTATAACAAATGTAGAATTGTCATTATAGAAGAGAGAGGCAATCTTTCATATGTGTGCCTAGTGAGTGTGTTATGTAAATGAGTGGGCTACATAATGTAGCAATTTTTTTAGAATATTAGACCACTATAATCTAAACTTTCTTGTTGATAATGGACACTAGTAATACCGGTAGTGATATTAGGAGTAATCTTACTCAAACTTACTCAACATTCTATAGAATTTGTTAGGTACGTATGTGGAATGTGTAAATCCCCGCCAAATTGATATTTCATTTTACTTTTTATTCTATTTTAAATTATTTTCGATAGTAATAATCGATTGCTTATGCATCACATTCAGTATTGAGATCTATTATTATTATCACATGAGTATATGAGAGCCATCTGCAATGTAATAAAGTAGCCTAAACTTTTATGTTTAACATAAAATTGTCTTGTTTATGAAAAGCGTTCTTTTTAGTCTGACAATTTATATTAATTTGTCTATAATGCAAGTTAAGGAGAATGTGTAATATTTATAAATCGTACAAATGTATGATATATTGACAATTATAATTGTCCTATTTGTCACACATGTAGAATTGTCATTAATATTGTCACAGTACACTAAGCAATTTTATGAAATAGGTCCCTGGTGCCGAAAGTGTTTAATTTGTTACACCAGCTGCTTCTCCTGAAACAAAACTTTCTTTTGAAATATATTATAAATCGTGAGAATAGCTATAAATTAGCAGTCACTTCCACAAATATAGGCTTTGTGCCCTACATACACAACACGACTGCCATTCAAACAACTGATTGCACATTCCCGCAATGCTGCCACTCACTAAAGCAAAGCCAATATATATAATAAGTAAGGAGCACTCGAAAGAGCATTTGTTCATATTATTTTAGTCTGTACTGTAATCTCTTATTGATTTTACTCTCTTGGGGCATGCTATCAAAGCCAATATAAGATCTACTGTAGAGAAAGAGGTTATTTAGCCTTTCAGAGCTGAAATCGTATGGTTATAGATGATCATAAAGTGAAACCATCAGTGGGCTCTAATTTTGATATCAACGAAAGAAAATGTTGTAGGATAGTTGGCTTCCATAAGTAATAAAAGTAATACGTGGATAAAAATCCACCTATTTTACATAAAGGATTACTCTATTAGTTTTATACTTCTGCTTTAAACAATAGAAATATTGACAAAATTCCTTTCCACCTATATTTCACAATTAAAGACCTAATAGGTCTGATGGTCTGATGGTGCCAAAGCGAAGGGGATTGCTGAGTGTAGGTATTTTGGTTCTACATCTTAATGCCCGTCCTCATTCTGCTTGTGCAACCATGAAAACCATCGATGACATTCGCTTCAAGTGCCTCCCACATCCGCCTTACTCGCCAGATTTGTCACCATCAGATTTCCACATCTTTGGTCCATTAAAGGAGCAGCTTGGAGGGCAGAAGTTCAAGTCTGATGAACACGTCCAATCGGAGAAGCACGAGTGACTCCAGCGTCAACCAAAATAAGTTTTCTTACATGGTATCGAAGCACTTCCTATCCGATAGCTGAAGTGCGTTGAACAAGGAGGAGACTATGGAGAAAAATAATGTGCAAGCAAACATTCTTCCTGCAGTAAAATAGTGGAATTAATTGCTGTTTTCATTTGGTTCTCCCTCGTACAAGTATATCCGACGGAGAAGTCAATCACACAAGAAACAGTGGTGTTTAAAGAAACTAAGTTTCTAGTTCATCTTAGTTAGAATGAAGTTAATAATGAAAAATATTTTTGTAGTAATTTCAAATAATGATTCATGAACCAAAGAAGATGCCCTGAAGATGGTGTTGTCCCTCCATAAGGCCCAGGCATAAATAAAGATTCTAAGCTGAGAGTAGGTATCACGATAAAATAGAAAAGAAGTATAAACTCCCTAAAGGAGTTTGATTGAAGTTTCCGCATCTTCAAAAAGTATTTTACAAATCCTTTAAAATAAAATTAAGATTGTGCCTAAGGAGGCACATTAATTCATCAAATTATAAGATGATAAGTTAAAAGATCTGTCAATGCACTAATTTATTATAATACCTAGGTAGAACTATATCAATTGAAAGAAGGAAAATCATTAATTTGAATAATTCCTTTTAAGTTAATGACGTGAAAAGTTACTAAACTGGTATCTGTACTAGGAAAAAAGATTCAGAAGAAAGGTCACGGTTTAACGGTACTGATGATGTCACTTTGATGGTGGTTGGTGACAAAAACATGATATTCGTGGTGTTAAAATAACCCTAGCTGCCACTTTGCGGATAACAAGAATTTCTTGCAACAAATTCTTCTTGAACCTAATTTTATGTTCTCAAATTACACATTCCCGAGCATGAAATGACCTTAACTGATGTTATAACATACGGTTATGTTAATTAATTGCTGTTTTCATTGTCCCTCGTAATAAACTAAGATTTCAGTAAAATAAATATTTTATTTTCGTTTTACTTACGTAGTAACTTATAGAGAAAGTATTGTGATCGTGACAAACAGTCGAAATCGAAATAACACCGAAAATACATGTTTCACGATGCCTAGAAACCGGAAAAAAGTGTTTTTGGAATGACGTCTGTCCGTCTGTCCATCTGTCCATAAGTGGACAAGCACAGCGGGTAAACGGTTCATTGTATTTACTTCATTTCTTGAATTAAGGAAATTCGGAATTTTATCGAACCGCCCAGAATTTGAGTTATATTAAGGGGACTTTACATGAATTTTTTTTTTTTTTTATTTTAATAAAAATTTAAAATTGGAAACTCTTATCTATGACTAACAAAATGGCTATATCCGTTTTTCTGCAAAAATGACGTAGAGGGTACTTGACTAGTATCAATTTTCAAAATTTTCTAGGCTATCTCCATTACATTGGTCGATACATGCAAACTTAGCACAGTCAAGTTGTAGAGAAAATTTAGAAGAACATTTTTTGTCAAATACATTTCTTTATAAAATTAATAGGTATTAAGAAAGAAACGAAATAACATGACTTAAATGCGAATTTCAGAACATACATTTTGATGAAAATATTAATATTCTTCTGTTGCCCATAGTAACAAGAATACTATAATCTAATTATTGTTGTAAAATGTAGTCAGTTTACCAGTCTAATAAACATACCAAAATCAATTAGAACGAGGTGGTATAGGGTAATAGGCCGCGTTCAAATCAAATTTCGTGGCCACCCAAATTGACCACTAGGCTCTTGTAATAAACTCATTCGTGCAGCATTTGCTTCTATTGTTCGACTATATCTCATTGTATCCTGCATTTTTGCCTTTGAGATTGAGGAAACCATGGAAACCCCAAGTTGTTGTTATTGTTGTTATTATTATTATTATTATTATTTTTAATTTTTCACGGTAAAAGCATTGAACATAAAGATCGACCCTGATGCTTTCCGTTCTAGATACTTATTAAACTAAACTAAACTCCGTGGCGCTACATCCCTGGAGGGACTTGGCCTACCACCCGACCGCTGCGTCATCTCCCGTAGGCAGATGGCAGGATTGGGGGCATGTGGTCAGCATGCCGACGCCCACGGCCGTTAATGGTGGTTTTCATGACCGGAGTCGCTACTTCTCTATCAAGTAGCTCCTCAATTTTGAATCACGAGGCTGAGTGCACCCCTACCAGACCTCCCTACCTCAGAAAAATCGAACCCGGGCCGACGGATTTGTAGTCAGCGACGCTAACCACAAGACCACGCCGGCGGACAGATACTTATTAGCTATATGAAAATGTAATAAGGAAAATTTAATTGTCTCTATAATTTACTTTACATTTCTTCCTTTAACACATATATGCTAGAAAGTTTGTGCAACATATTTTTGCACCATTTATTTAGAATTGTACATTATTATTAAATTAATTATTACCCCATAAACATAGCGCTAGTTCACCGCAGTGGCTCAGGGGATGCGTCCAATCCTCTCACGCAGCGGGCCCGGGTTCGATTCCTGGTCGGGACAAGTTACCTAGGTGAGGTTTTTTCCGGGGTTTTCCCTCACCTGTGAGACAAATGTCAGGTAACTTTAGGCCCTTGTGGTCCCCGGATATCATCTGGCAGTCATTATCATCTTCATCCCCATCCTCGCCTTGTTCTGAGTGAGTGAGTGTGTGTGTGTGAATGGTGTGTATCGTCATATGTGGTCGTGTTGTCTAGGAGGTGGCCCCGGCATTGGGCTGATCACTCATCCGGGGTGGCCCTCCATGTCCTTGTCTGGTCAAAAAAGTATGTCTGTCTGTGTTGTGATCCATAGTTCTTTCCTTTCCCGACAGGTCGCAGCCCGGTAATGCCCGGGCGGCGCGGGCCGCATGAAGGTCCCTACAAAAGAGAGGTAAAACTACGAAAAAGAAAGAAAGAAAAAAAAAACATAGCGCTATTGAAGTTAAACAAGTGGGCCTATATTAATTAATTTGCTCGATATAATTCAGTGATTGAATTGGCTGTGTTATAATCTCACCTCACTTCTTTTATTTATTAAATTACCAGCATAAATGCCTTTAAATGTCAACCGCAGCTGTTTTATGCTGAGATGTGCACGATCCAGGTGATCAGGTTCTAGGAACACATAAAAGTTATCTTTTTACTCTATAAATTCTTAGAATACAGTTGGGTTGATGACTTTAAGTGCAAAATTCTGTATGGAAAGGTCGCATAAGCGTCAAATGTAATCAAATTTATTTTTAAAAAGTGATCTTGTAGTTTAAACTAGCCAATCAGGGGCGTCCCGTGGGTGGGGCAAGTAGGGTGATTACCCCAGGCCATAGGAGGGTAACCCCTTTTTCAGTCTCCGTTCATGGACTACTCAGGGAAATGCAGAAACGATAGGTTATGAAAGGTTATGACTAGGGGGCGGTTTTCTATGACATGTCATATTTTTCCCCTTTGCATTATTTTAGGTTTCCGACTAATTTAAATCCGATTCCAAGCATCCTGGTGAAAATAGAACGGCTTTTATTGTGCATATAACTGCATATTTAGGAAAATTTCAGCTATTGTAGCATATTTAGTATGAATATGCATATTTAGGTAATATTTTTGGCATATTTGTGTGCATATTAAAGAAATTTTGAAGTCTCATATCATATTTTGTAAATTTTGCAATATCATGATACTTTTTGAGAATTTACAGATATTTTAAATAATTAACACTAGCCTATATTTTAATAAAATGTATTGTAATGTACCTGTTTATCGAGTAAGATATTTCAGTCAGCATCCAATATTCATTAAAATATGATTTTTCAACATTCCGTGATTTCAGCCAATAACACTTTTTGTGTGTTTTTTTTTTTTTTTTGTCCCTTATTTTCCATAAAATTGTTCCTAATGTTCCAATGAATACGTTATTTCTACTATTCTAGATTTTATTTAATTCTGTCTCATCACTCAGGTGCGCCATATATACTTAATAAGGTTCCTTTCTATCCACTCTGGTTGCATGTTAGCAATATCTGGACTACATTTTCCTATTCCCCATGCAGGGGGCAAATATCCTTCTGTTTATTAAGTCTAAAACCTTTTTAATTTTCTATACTCCTAAAATATGCCATGCCACACCAATTCAACCTCAATAGATCGTTAAACCCCTTACAGCTGACCCATTCGTACGACGCGTATTTGAAATTGACAAATGATGTTTAGCAATACTTCGGATATCGACCAATTACGGTCGTTTATCTTGTAATATGCTTCTCTTACAATATCTCATAATATGCTATGATA
The DNA here is from genome assembly GCA_964059195.1 of Ectobius pallidus. NCBI lineage: Eukaryota > Metazoa > Arthropoda > Insecta > Blattodea > Ectobiidae > Ectobius > Ectobius pallidus. Next base: position 44,117,640 of record CAXKWD010000010.1, on the reverse strand, counting down.
AAATGTCAGTTCATTACTCGAAACTGAAGGTAATTTGCATTGATTAATACGTTACATTAATACAATAAAAACACATATTATACAATACAACTTGTTTGGAAATTTTAATAATATACATGTGCATTGTTTAAAAACACAATCTCGATTCGGTGCAAGCCAGTTCATGTGCTTTTATTCTGTTCTGAGGTTATCTTATCTGAATTAATTTCATATGCATTATTGACAGCAATGGCTGGAATCTGATAACTCATTCGATTCATCGATTGTTCATTCATATTACCGTATGCCCTAATCTCACAGCTGAAAGGATAGCCTATAGATTACTCAACTAAGCAAGAAAGTAAATCTGTACCTCAGAGCCAAACGAGCGTAACTGCCAAAAACTAAATTTTACAGGAGGAGCGAAAAACAAAATTATGAACAATAAAGGGGAATGGAGTTACTACTTTTTGGCTCTCAATATCTTGGTTTCTAATGAAATTATGGATTTAATATTAATTGGTTCTATAGAGGTCAATAAGTTAGTACAGAATATGAAAAAAACAAAAAAATATGAAATTTGGAGTTACGTTCCTTTGGCTCTGAGGTACAGAAATACTTTCACATACAGTAGGCCTACTATACTATCATCATCGTCATATTGCGGAGGAAGACTAATTTCAAATCTGAGTATAAACTCTATGACTGGTGTACAGGCCCAGTTGTTAGTGTAGAGCAGCAAAAAAAATAACTTAATCACTTGATGCCTAGTTTTCCTCATCACAGTACATTTTAGTTAGTCTTGTTTGGAAGAAGCGCAAAGTTGAGCAAAGTTTATGAACCCGCAATTAAAGCATGTTTACACTAGTATGAATCCCTAAGCATAATATAAACCTTCATTTTTCAATGAACCGTGCCAACTGAAATCCTGTAGTTGAGTTGAAATCACGTTCGGCAGGGTCGGCCTGGGTACCGCTGTCTTTCTGTGCTCAAAATCGCGGGTTCATTTCCATCCCAGGTCAATAGCATATTATTCTCATGTAATGTTAAACAAAAACAACATTCTGTGGATTCATGAATTCACATCTACGTACGATACTGTAAAATAACATTGGAATAACCACTAAATGATTGTGCCTTATGATCCTGTATATGATGTAAATATATTTCAGTGTGGTTGACCAGTAAGTGTATTTATTGTCGAGAAACCCCATTTGGGGACGTGAGTCAAACTATGGACAGCTCAATTGGTAGATCATCGGCACGGAAATCCAAAGGTAACGGGATCGAATCCTGGTGCCAGAGAGAATATTTCACAAATATTCTCATGTAACGTTCAAAAGAAAATTTCACAAATATTCTCATGTAACTTTCAAAAGAAAATTTCACAAATATTCTCATGTAACGTTCAAAAAAAAATAATATTCTGTGGGTTCATGAATAAATATTCCAAGCCTCTTAGCTAAATCTTCGATTGAAATCCTGAGGTAGTTCCATTGCAAATTGGAGAAGGAACATTAAAATATGTAAGTCATCTATAACAAATGAATTACTTTTCCTAGAAACTCGATAGAAGGAACTTTATAGATAAGTCTAATCAACTTTATTACTTGAAAAAATATTATACGAAATCAGAAGCAATAGCTGGAAATTCTAGTTAGAGAATCAAGGTTGCACCTGAACTAAAGTAGGAAAACATTAATTTGAAAATCTTGTTCAAAGAAACTCTTGAATTACTTTTATGAGTGTAATAACATAGATAAGTTATACTCTTCTACGCTCTCTTTGATTTACGTTCAGTCGGTCTAGTTTTCTTATTATTATGAGAAAATAGGTTGTAAGATTTTTTTATCAGATTGCAGTTCTTTACAGATTTTTAAACTCAACAATCGCACAATCGCATAAAAATACAAGCAAGGCCTGAGGTCAGTCAATAATAATATTTAAAGATAATGTGATATTTCAGGTACTCTCTTCGTCCAATGTTTCTGGTGTTGATACGAGACTCTCCTGCGGAAGTCTGCTTTTAATTCTAGTTGTTGAGATGTTCTATGGCCAAGATTGAATGGCTGTATGAATATTACCGAGTTAATATAGTAATTCTTTTACAGAGTCGAAGGTAAATGAATCACTTTGAACGGTAGACAGTACTGATTAAAACGATAAAATTATGCCACCAAAATTATGACACTCGACCTGACTGACCAACATTGATTCCTTCGCATGGAAAATACTCTTTTAATTAAGAATAATTGCATATGATTATTAAATAGAGTCAGTTTGATATAAATTGAAAATGTTAAAATTCATTTCGCTTATTTAAACGCTAAATTTCCCACGGTGGTCGCAAATATCTCTTACTTGTTGGCTGAAAAGCGTTGCCCATTCCATCTCTTACATTGGCAGCCATGTACGAGAAATCAATGACGTCTGTCTTCGCAAGTACATACTAGGTGGCAGGAGAGTTCACGAACAGCTGTAAAGCTTCCAAAGCGACTACAGCGTACGTATTAAAAATATTGTTTCACAAATATTAACGCCTGTCTAAAAAGATAGTAAAGATTAAGATACACGTAGTAAAATGATTTTTTTTTCGCTTGTAGGATTGCTTCACTCACCCTTAAAGTCTCGTTCCGAAAACATAAGTACTCGCAAAATTAAATCCTTCTTTTAGCTCTTGTATCGTAAATAACTATTACGGCGTTACTTGCAGTGAGGTCCATGTGGTTATCGAGTGTTAGTAAGCAAAACATTCTTAATTTTTGTTTTCCTAGTTCATAAACTATTTTAGGTAAAGTCCCATTTCAACTCCCCCGAGGTTGCGCCGGACGTGTGAAGAAGCCATATCGCGACAATGTGGGGAGTTGTTCTGGGACTTTGCCCTATTTTACTTCGAAGTTATTCTTTAATAAATAATCTTGGAGATTAATGAACGAGTGCATTATAACGTTATTAGGGTATTGGTTTCCCAAACTTTTCCCCCCGGAACATTAGTGTTCCATAAGGCATATGGAAGTGTTTTGTGATGGTCTCAGTGATCTTAGTAGCATTAAATTGAAATTCCTTCTAATAACTTATGTCAAATTTTTATTGGAAACTAACCATTTCGGTCCGCCAGTTGTGGCATGTAGGCTAACAGCTATATTTTCACCCCTGTTTATTATGAAATCTGCGTTCATTGTTGCGACTGCTAGCGTCGACGGCTTGTTGATAAAATAATGTTGTGCTTCTTCCTTTTGAGACAACATATCTGTGTGAAACGAAAACAGAGTACAGAAATAGACTTAATGCCTCATCTGACATGAGGAATCAGTTAGGCTATCATCCATTACTCCCAACCTCAAGAAAATCTGTGATATTTAAACAGCAAAAACAATCACGTTGAGTTTCCAGATTCCTATTTTATTATTTATTGTTGCATTATTACCATGACTTTGAAATTTATTTGGTAATTGCTTTTTGAAAATTAAATTGAATCACTTAATGAAAAAAGAACTCTAGGCTAGGAGGTCATAGGAAAATAATTTTTATTAAGAAAACAACTTGAGTGCGTTTTTAAAATTGCACCATTTAATTTATGCTATCCACAAAGAAAGTTACGATCTTTTACTGTGAGTATGTGTGATCCATATTATACAGTACTATATTCCCCTAAAAATTTTACATTACTATGTTTTCAATTGAATAAGTTAACATTATTTTTATTATAATTAAAATGGTAACTTGCATTATAAAATTGTGGGTTTAATGCATTCATGAATTTTGTCCTATTCTATAGCCATGCCCGTGCCAAGAGAAATGCTTATATTCTCTTTTCTTTGGGGTGTACTGATTTAGACCTACACCTCTCTTTAGCCTATGTAAAATTCAGCTTGTATTTGTTCCAAATACTTGTTTTAATACAGATTGAAGAACTTTCTGGTAGAACATCAGTTGACCCTAGCCTCGTAGCTTCGATGGTTCAGGGGCCCAATACGAGATGAAAAAGAAAACTCATTGTCAACATAAGTTGTAATAGTTTTGGGTCTGACTGAGAAACATTGGCAAGTTCTATGAAGGCAAATGTTGTTTCCCTTACGGGAGAAATTTGAACCCTAAAGTGATTTTAACCAGAGACATTATTTTGTTCTTGGTAATTACAGTCATCGCAAAGGCTTAACCTCTTCACTACTACCGATGTACAAATTCTTCATGTAAAAATATTGTATAAGATTAATAGACTGTTGTTTTATGTAAAATACGAATATTTTTCCTCTTTGTGATTGTCATTCATGGATATAAGCAGTTCCGCTGAAATTTTCCTCATCGTTGCTAAACCTAGAGCCAACACATGATTTCACTTGATTGTTTATATAAGTACACAAATTCAGCTCTGATAGGGCTAAATTTTCATTTTCTCTTACGTGTAATTTTGCGTCACCGCAAAACTGCATAATAACAAAGATATAAAATTATTAGATTAGGCCTAATACTTTATTTTAAAATATGAAGATATTTATCCAAGTGTTAAAATTAGCGTTCGTGAAAATCGATATTGCATATCATTGAAATTTTCGTCATATATATCAAACCAAGAGCTAACTGATGATTTCACTCGATGAATGATTATACTGACGTATAAAGTTGAACTCCAGTATCTTATTTTGTTCAAACTTTTCAGATGTATTAATCGTTATTTTAGATCGGATATCCGAAATCTAATTCTAATGGAGGTCGAAAGCCTAGAGCATAGCTTTCTATCACTCAGAAATTTTGAAGACAGGCACATTAATCTGCTTTGCGGTGTTAACGAAATAATCTGGAAATCATCTGCTTTCGCAAGTAACGGTTGAAGTAAAAACTTGTAGTAGACGGAATCTAAATGGCCATGTGTTGCAATTATGAGAATTCCCTTGAGGAGAAAAATTGCATCTTTCAAGGGCATTGAAGTTCTTAGATAGCGGAATTAACAAGACAATGTCAACTGGAAGAAGATCTAGGCCACATCGCATCCATCCAATTAATTCTCGATCACAATCTTATAAAGTTGTGACATGATGCTATTAATCTGGTAGAATAAGCCATGTGTTTGAAATTTTAAAAAGCTTATCACTGCAACTGTGGTTGCTTATTTCCAAAATGTAGTCTGTACTTCCACTCTAATGATGTTCCCATTAATCACGTTCCTTACATACTTAATGATTTGACATTAATTTTATAAGGAGGACATGTAGGCTACCTTTGATGGTTCACATTTGTTTCTTTTTATACAAATCTCTTTTTTAAGGATGGAGTTGATACTTCCTATTCTGTTAAAATATTATCTACACATCTCTCATAGGCTATTCACAGAAATATTATCTTTGGGAGAACTTGAATTCCATGCATGATCAGTGTAAGTATAAAAGGTAAACATTTAATTGCATGCGGGATTTTCTAAACGCACACTTGCCATTGGACGTCTTTTAATAGTAGAGTACTAAGCACATACTGAAGGTTGAACAACAAGTTAACTAATGTATAGTACATAGGAGACTCTTCAATATTGCAAGAGAACAAAGTGAGTGATACATTCTAGCTGTAAGCAATGAATAATTCAGCCACAACCATACAGTCACTGTACTGAGTGCAATTATAATCTTTTAGAGTTATACATATAAAAAACTAAATTCATAGTAATGCGATTTATTTAATTTATTTATACACGTACTTGACATAACCTTAACTAAGCCTATAACTGGCATTTATATTAATACAAAACGTAATTTATACATTTTTGTATCAATTAAATATTCCAAATAAATAACTATATTTTTCATGGCATTTAGTCTTTGTTAAGCATTATGCAATTAAGTTTTCAACAGTTTACGAAAATAAGACTTACTTTAAATGATATTTTGTATAAAAAGTATTTGTATTTTGATAGAGGGACCATAGAGGGACTATTGGATCATGGAACGAAATATAGCTACTAGGTTGAGAAAACAGGAAACTATTCGTAAAAATTTATTTTAAAAAGTCACTATGTAATAGCAAGAAAAGGTGGGCATAGTGGAAGACATTTTGTTAAAATTAATGAGCAGTGCGTTATGGTATAGAGAGAGCCGGCACGTCCACATAGGCGAATTAGGCAGCCACCTAGGTGGGAAATTTTTATAAACATTTAGGGGCGGCAGCATTTAGATTTCAAAATTAAATCTATTTTTTTATTTAATTCTTATACTATCTAGATGTGTAATAACGTCTTCATAAATATAAGCCTTCCTCGAATTAGGCCAATTAAAATCAATTTTATTTAACCGCTTACTAAACTAGGCTATACAGAGTGAAATTCCGTGTTCAATCAAATGGTGAATAATGGAATGATTGAGGTGGCACGTAGGGGGACGCTTAAGTTATTTTTCGCCTGGGTATAGAATAGTCTGAAAAATGGGAAGGAAATATTTACATGTTTTTGGATACCTGCTTGGCCCACAACTCGTATACCCCTAGAAAACCAGCACGCAATTCGAATAGCTCCTTTATAGCTTTGTCACGCATTTGGCAAACTTTATCCCTCTCCGCACGCAATTCATAAACGCTATTATTTTTAACCTGAGAGCCTGTCCCTTGTGTGTTGGACTCGTAATAAACGCTCATAACTATCCAGTAACAGCTTTCTTAATTCAGATTTCTTCACAACTTTTATTACATTTCAGATGATCCAATGAAATGTCGTATGAACATGTCTTTAACAATCTTCCCTGCCACAAGTAGGCAAGTAAAATAAAAAAGGTTTCTCTAATATATATATATATATTAGGCATATGGTGTTGAAACTTTAAACTTTCACAATTCTTAATTTTTTTTTAAAGATGTCGTTTGTATAAATGACGAGTGTTTAAGCAGAACGTTTCACTAATAATAATAATAATAATAATAATAATAATAATAATAATAATTTATTTAAGCCCTTATGTAAAATGTACAATTGGCCAAGTCAGATTTCATAAATGAAGTCAAAATTAATCATTACTGGCCCCAATAAATGACAAAGATTAAAACTTGAAGTCATTTTCGAAACATTCACGCATATTATAAAATGGATTGTTTTTTAACCAAAATTTTACTTACTCCCATTTAGGTCCTTTATGCTATCAGGAAGCTTGTTAAAAACCTTTACAGCATTAAACACATGATTTGAATTTACTTTGCTTAAGTCTATAAAATGGCATTTGAATGGCATTATTACATCTAGTGTTGTATGCATGAATACCACTCCTAAGTTCATAATTAGAGACATTCTTCTTTAAAAACATTAAAAATTCAAAAACATACAAGTTATATACAGTAAGAATCACTTCTTATGCACCCCGTTATTTTCCCTATAGCTATAGCTCCTCCATTGTATGTTCTTGTATTATTTTCTCCATCCGTACCATAGTTACTATGGGTAGAGGCCAAAATGTAGTTTCCAGAAGCATATTTGTGTGTGTGTATAGACCTATTTTTGAACAGCATAGCTCAAGAGGGAAACATCGTATAAAAACAAAATGTTATATTTGAGTTAGATACCTTATGTGGATGTGACACAAAGAGGGACGAAAAGTTTTCAATAGACCTACTTTACATTAAGAAAATTTCATTTCTTTTATTTTCTCGGAAATGGCTCTAACTATTTTGATTTTGATTTTATATACGAGGTGTTTATACTAAGGTCTAAACCTTACTTCGAAATATTTTTCGTAAATATTCTCTTAAGGATAGTTAGCCTAAAAGGCAACCATTGTTTCTAAAAACCTCAGACAATTGTAAAATATATGGCTGAAACAACTGAAAATGAACTCTCTGCAATACGAACTTTTATTGTAGCCTAGGCTATATCAGAAGTGAAAAAAAATTCATGTTTAGGAAAGAAAAAGAGATAGGATTTTGATTCCATGCTTAGGAAAGAGGAAGTTATGTGAGTGCATCACACCAAATTTCTTTTTATTATTATTGTATTTCATTATATTATTATTAGTTTTAATTTACTTATTGATGTTTAGAGGCGACAGTTCCTTTGAACCTTCAGATTTTTAACACATCTCAACAGAAACAAATATTTACATTGTTAGTATTTGATGAGTCATATTCGTAATATTATAAATTTTAGGAACAAAATAAGATAAGAATTATTAAAATATACTGACAACCGTAGTAATTACCATGCAAGCCATTTTAAACTATATTTATTTTTTCATGGCCATCGCTATAATTTCACGAGCAATGCTCAAAGTCTAAACTGTTACTAAAGCCACTAAATAGGCTACAATTATTCCATCGTCGTTCGTGGAGTTTTAGCTAACCTTCCCACCTCTTCCAATGTACTAAAAGTGTAAAAAGAAAGGAAATAGTACTAAAACTAAAAAAAAAACTAATCTCCGTGGCGCTATATCCCTGAAGGAATAAAGCCTACCAACCGACCGCTGCGTCATTTACCATAGGCACATGGCAGGATTGGGGCATGTAGTCAGCATGCCGACACCTACGGCCATTAATGATGGTTTCCATGACCGGAGTCGCCACTTCTCTATCAAGTAGCTCCTCAATTTTAATCACGAGGCTGAGTGTACCCCATTCCAGACCTTTCAACCTCAGAAAAATCCGATGAGGTACCGGGGATCGAACCCAGGCCGACGGATCTGTAGTCAACGATGCTAACTACAAGACCACGCCGGCGGTCAGGAAATGGTAAACCTTTCCAAAATTAGCGATACGGAAAAAGCATCCGTTCAGATATTGAAGCAGAAGTACGACTTGATGAAAAGGATATAAGTGTCATATTTGTAAAAACTGAGTTGTTGCAGAATATAATTATCATTTATATAAAATATCAAAGTCCAGACATATTGATAAAGTTTTCGTTGATGTTTATTGATGGTTAAACATGGATATGCCAAGCGTCTCTAATTAAAGAAAATATATTTTCCCCAGGAAGTTTTAAAACGTCGCTTACATCGTTATTTATTTCAAGTCTTCAGTTGTTCTGTTATTTTTACCAAAACATCATTAAATATGAATAGTCTTATTGTGAGCTCTACGTAAAATTAAGTGAAGCTTAAAGCTAATCACATCATAGATGAGAAGGTTTTGATTACTTACTTTGATAATTTATTGGAATCGCACAACACCTTCAGCTCTGTGGGCGTCTGTTTCCATGTGGCGAAGAGTAATCTCCTTGAAAAAAAGATCAAAATTATCAAGTACACAAATTTAATAGTGATTTTTAAAAGACAAATGAAAATATAGACCTATGCGGTCGTATTGCACGGGACTTCTTCCCAATAGTACACAACAGGCTAAAGATGAATTGGATAAAATTAGATCATTACGTCACTCAATTCTTATCTGGCCACGGCAATGTCGCCTACTTAGTGCCTGTGAAGACAGCGAGCCTGATACAATGTACCACATGATATACGTAGGCCTACACCTGCCCTCGTTATCGCGAAGTCAGACTCCACCTACGCGAAGCTGCTAGGGAGGAGGACGAAGAATAGGTACCGAATCTACAGTTCTGGACACACAAAAACACCTATTTGTATAAACAATACCACATTTCATGTTTATTCATAAATGTAATAACTGATATATGTAAATAATTTTTCGTATTCAGCATTACACTCTGCCTATAGTCCAGTCATTTGGTGCTCAGAAAGGGGGTTAATTGGAAAGTTTTCTAGGAGTTTTTAAAATTGGTGATCTTATAGATTTCGACGTGCTCTTTTCTAATTTTCACTTTGCCACCTCGTATCTTTGCCGCTCGCGCCGCCATATTGGAAAAATGGCGCCCAAAAACAGTTTTTTGGCAATATTTCCTTTCCGATTCATTTTACGGTGAAAATACTAATGCAATAAATTAAACTAGAGAAATTTTCCTATCATTTATGTAGTAACCTTTTTTTGTAAAATGAATAGTTTCGGCGTACGAGCGCCTCAAAGTCTACTCCGACACGCGTTTTGGCCAAAGCCATGGAAGATGTGGATACGCTAATAATAATCAATACGGCAATCAGCACTTCATCTACATTTGATTCCGTAATAGTCGTCGGCGAAGATGTAGATCTTATTCTTTTGATGGCTCCATCTACGCGTTCAAACATATATATATATATATATATATATGTGTGTGTGTGTGTTCCAAAAAAAAAAAAGATTTAAAGGAGCTTGTCCAGGTATTCAAAAACCAAAATGCTGATCTAGAGATCATTTTTGAAGCTTCCTCCTTGCTTTGTACGGTTACAGTGGCGTGAAAAGTATGTCGTTAAACAGCTATAGATATACATGTTTCACAAAATCTGCATATAAAAATAAATTTAATATAGCATCGCTGCAACCGACAGAAGCAGCAGCACGACAACATTCGTTCCGGACCTATCACCAGGTTCAGCAGTGGTGTGTTGTTGAATATATTCGTTGCGAAATTTTTCCTTTTCCTGGTTTGAGAATATATATGTTTGAACGCATAGATAGAACCGTCAAAAGAATAAGATGATCTACATCTTCGCCGACAACTGTTATGGAATCAAATGTGGATGAAATGCTGATTGCCGTATTGATTATATCAGCCTGCAAAAAAGACGAAAATTTCTGCGGTAAAAACGAAAATAGGTGTGTTTGATTAACTTAGCTGTACTGAATTCGAAAACGCAATTCGTTTTTCTCTATCACATCTGGATAATCGACAATTATTGTGAAAAATGTTATTTCGACATTTCGGACAATAAAATAACACTATGCAGCTTTTGATGCTGCATTTGGAAACTTTTTTTTTTTTTGCAGTAACTGGTGTGATAGGTGATCTTAACTAATTTTGTGTCACTGAACATGAATCCGTCGACCATTTCTACGTATCTCGTCATGTTTTCTTGTAATAGGTACATCAAAATGAGAGATATAAGTTATTGCTTAGATTAGCCAACAGGATAAAAAAATACTTAAGAAATGAGGATAATTTTGATATTATTTACGGAGAAAAATAAAATAATATTCTTAAACAGTTCAAGACGTATGTAGCCTTTTTTTTTTGTGAGTGCAGGCCAAATAAATTTATTTTTGTCAAATCATCTGAAGCCGTACGAATGCTCAGTGACAAAAAAATCTAAGTTATTTTGGAGGGAGAAATAATAAAGATTTGAACTTTTGGAAATTTTTCCATTTTTTAAAGCTAAAATCTCTAAAATATATTTTAGTTGAGAAAACGGTATCTTATTTATTTTATTACATTGATCGAGCTCAATGGTTTTGAACATGTATTTTAATACATCTAAAGTCTATAACTTTGCCAAATTTCAAGTATCTAGCTCATCTGGAAGTGAATAAACATCAATGTTAATAACTGGAAGATTAGACTGTCGTAGATATGAATGATGTCACGGCTATCCAGTAAGTTTTTTCTATACTTATGGGGCAGCTAGAAACATTAAATTTAGCACGCTTATGGCTGTTGTATGTGCCCATATTCCTGCCAAATTGTATGATTCTATCTTTCATATGTGTGTCAAATATTACATAATGTGAGGAAAATATACAAAATTTATTTAAAATTAAAAAAATCTAACTCAATCTAAAGGATAACCGATGAGATAGGGCAAAAAGTCATAAGACCAAATTTGTAGATCTCTCAAAATCTGTTACTGCTGCTGCAATAGGTTTTTTTATATGACTTAACGTTTAGCTACAACAAGCCCCCAAAAAGGTCTACACAGACCTTAACATTGCGTCCGCCATAACAGCAAACACGAAAACTAGATATGATACAAAAAATAGTGACATTTCTGAAATCAGGAGACCTTATTTAGTTAAAATCGCTTATTAAATGCTTTACCGCAAAATGATGCAGGGTAGTAGCGTATCCGCATCTTCCGTGGCTTTGACCGAAGCGCGTGCCGGAGTAGACTTTGGGGCGCTCGTACGCTGAAACTATTCATTTTACAGAAAAAAGGTTACTAAATAAATTATAGGAAATTTTCTCTAGTTTAATTTAATGCATAACTATTTTCACCGTAAAATGAGACGGAAAGGAGATATTGACAAAAAACTGTTTTTGGGCGCCATTTTTCCAATATGGCGTCGCGAGCGGCAAAGATACGAGGTGTCAAAGTGAAAATTCGAAAAGAGCACGTTAAAATCTATAAGATCACCAATTTTAAAAACTCCCGGAAAACTTTCCAGGTAAAACTACCAAATGAATGGACTACTAGTCCTGCAAAAAATACTAGTACTGTGGTGGAAAATAATTTTTTAGAATATTCATAAATGTACTAGTTGGAAAATTATTCACTTCATAATAGAGGATATAAAAATTCCTTTATTTTAATTCATAATTGATCGTGTCAGGGCTGAATTTACATGTTTATACAAGGATTCAAGTGAAATCATAAGTGGGTTTTAAGATTGAAGTCAATACCAAAAATTACAATAGAATAACTAGTTTCTAAAAATGACAACACATGAAAAGAAAAAAATCTTCATGTCTTAACATAAATTATTACTCTATTGGTCTAATAATTCTTATTTTATGCAGTTTTTGTTGTGACGAATTTATTCGTTAGTAGACAAAATAGTATATCGCAGAAAAATTAAATTATTCGTTTTAATTATCTTGTACATGAAGTTGAGGAAGATCTTGCATTAAATAAAAGTAAAATGTCTAAGAATAGGAAGTATTCTCTAAGATGAAAATCTTTTTTTACCGGTACATTAGATACACTTGTCTATTCACGCTGGTAAAATAATTACATACGTCCATCTATCAATCACTGGACACTTGACTTCTAATAAGTTGTACGGCCGTTGTTATTACTGTCTAATGTTAATTAATTATCAACAGCATTTACATCAAACATTGGGTTCTTTCACCTTTACACTTCACAAGTATAATTACCTCCCGCAGAGGCTGAAAACACCACGTGTGTAGAGATAAGAAGACAAACAGTAGCTCATTAAAATTCCTATACTCCAGCCCAACCTTTTAGCTAGAAAAAGTTAACCGAGCAAGTTGAAATTCTAGTATCATGTCCAGGTTCGACGCCAGGTAGGAAAGAATTTTCGTGGTTTTTCCTCGATATTTTGGGACGGATGTGGATTAGACTTTTCAAACCATTCCATCACAACTTCATTCTCCGAAATCAACAAAAATTCATTTATCTTAATTTTTCATATTTTATGCTTATTTTCCACCACAATAACCTTCCTTGGTTGTGGTGCTAAACACGTCATCAATGACCTTGAGTAATCTCAAACAGCACATGCATTTACATTTGCAGACTATTTGCCACTTCAAGATTATTTTTATTATGAATATTTTATTTATTAATAAGGTATTTTAAATGTGAAATTATAATTCTTTCACACTGGCAGTGTGTTGGCTAAGGTGGAAAGATACAGTCAGACTGAAAAATTCGATGCCATAGCCGGAATTTGAACCAGGAACTTCGGCTCTCCGTGCTGCCTCTCCCGGCCATGGCCTTGAATCTACCTTTCCTCCTTAAATGTGAAGTGTTCATTGAAATACACAGTTGTACCCAATTAAGAGTTTGAATTTTTGTGAAAATTTTTTCTCTGAATAACTTGAGCTTATCAAATATGAATATAATATTTTCATAAATACATCGCTTTATTAGTTCCCTGAGGAACTGAGAGATGGCAGCAGCCGAAAACACTCTATTCTAAATCCCTTTAATTGCTTTATAGCCCGTTGGACCGTTATTAATAATCAGCGCCGAGAAAGTATCAAGTGTTTGTGAATGATTACAGACTACTTGTATTGTTAGTTAACCTATTAACATTTATTTACAATATTTTACACTGCTTCTATGCCATGAAAGAAGAAAGAAATCGTACATACTGAAATGACAGTAAATCCTGTTCTCACAATTCAGATCAAACAGGTGAGTATTTCATAGAACTTAGTTCCATTGGCTGAAAATACAATATGCCATAAGTACATTACGCAATGAGCCTAAAATGACATTTATTAAGACAAGAGTATGTTTCGCTCCGCTCGTTTCATAATTATTTACTTGTGTCTTAATTACCATTACAGGAAAGTTGTATACGACTATTTTTGTTCGTTCGTACTTTAATGTAAGTTTTGAGTTTTTAGATTCAACGAGATGGATAACTCGGCGACCAGCTGTTAGTAAATTCTCGTCGTGCTCATCTTCTGCAGTAGATGGCAGCAGATGTCTTGCGGGGAACTCGAAGCTTCTCTTGGCATTTTAGCCTTAAACCAGGGACTTTAAAACACGAAATGAACTCAGTTTAGTATAATATTAAAATTAACATGAACAGATTTGATTTTATTTTAAATACAGTTTGAGCTGCTGCTCCCAAAACTTCAAGATCGTTCCGTGTTCGATACTAATCGATACCACAATAGTGTTATAATGAAATTCTATACTTTAATGATATCTTTATGATAATGCTATGTCACATGTAATAAGCGTATTATAATATGGTCGAACAGAAAATATTATATAGGCTAAAATATGAACTTGTATAAAAATGTCATTAGCCTAATTTGAAAACACATTTTCCCGTCTTTTGTTTCTAATTAGTTGAACAAGCTATCCCTGGATGTAACCATTAAAATCTTAATTACCATAATATACTATAGATTATTGCGGTATTTAATAATTATTTATCGTTATAGTTGCTAAATAGTGCTGTTAATTACCACACAAGCTTTAGTCTCACGAAAATAATATGATCTCGCTACGAGTCAGGCATTTATGGACAAGATTAAAGCTCTTGTGCTGCTTACCTATGTTAGCTTTGATTTCTATGCATATATACACTCACACACATATATAATATACACACACAGTATATATGGTAAGTCAATAAGTATCCTCACTCTCTCTATTAAAATTATTCCAACAATACAAACCGTCCAATTACCTAATTTTTCAACATAGTCTCTTGCTTCTCAATACACTTGATCCAACGTTTCACAAGCTTCCTGACGCCCTAAAAAAAAGTTTTGGGTTGAGTAGCAAGCCACGTATGCACCACTTCCTTCATATGGTTACATATGGTTCCTTGTATATGGTTTGCCATTTCATCGACACTCACTATTCGATTTATCTTAATGATGATACGGACTCGCTCAATGTTGTCGTCACTAGTGGATGTGGATGGGCGTCCTGTTCTTTCCTCGTCCTTCACACTTGTCTGACCATTTTTGAACTTTTCAATCCATTCGTACATGCTTCGCCGTGGTAAAACATTGCTCCCATATTTTGAATAAAAGTCTTCCATGGATTTCGGCTCTTGATACACCTTCAGACGACAAAAAAACGGATCTCTGCATGTAATTCTTCATTGGTGCAAATGCTGAGCGGTGCATCCATGTTTAACGTGCAACAGCGCAACACTCAGGGAAGGAATAACGGTCAAACATTCTACAAGAGGACAGTTATGAACAACGTGTCGACGTGAGCGAGCACAAAGCAGTACAGTCAACCTACAAAATATTAAACAAAAAGTGCGGATACTTATTGACTTAGCCTACCCTCGTGTATGTATGTGTGAGATATATATAGCCTATATATGTAAATCTCTCTCTAATCCTGTGCCCCCTTGTTGGGGCGTAGGGCCTCCAAGCGGAGGTTTCTGTACCTATGTGAATTTTGTTACGCTTATTTTCCTAGAGAGGGCAGAGGGACAGGTGGTAAGCCCATCGCCCCTGAACCCCTCTCCGGAAACTAAGGTATTACTTGGACGTGAAAGGACCGAGAAATTTTGTCCAGAGGCTCTAATTTAGGCTTGGAGTATATATGTAAATATATAGTATACTGTATATAATATATATTAATTATATAGTTATATATAATGTAGATATATATAAAGCCCTATAGTAAAAAACAGAGTGGGGAAGGGAGAAATGGGAAAAGGTAATCTGCGCCACTTCTACCTTTTCCCCAAACTACACGATGTAAACTGCGTCACCGACATATGTAAACTGCGCCACCGACATTTAAATGGCGTCACCGTCATACTAACGCACTAACATTTTCCTTTCCATTTCTCCAGACTTAGGACTGGCTATGAAATTGCGAACACTAAAAGATAATGTGCACAATGTCTCCGAGACTGTAAAACACAAGTGTATGACTCGTTAGTGAGATTGTGTTTTGATTTGCTTCGCTAGACAAAAGTTGTTACCAACCTAAAGATAGAGCAGGTAAAGCACTCGTTACCAACATACATAGAACGGTACCAACGTAAAGACAAGTACGCAGCCATCACCTCATGTGCAAATTGTTACTGAGTAGAAACGAACATTCACATAAGGTCTAACTTTTGTTTGCCTATAACGCCGCAACCTACATATCTCCGTGGCGCAGTTTACATATCTGTGTGCCGCAGTTTACATATCTCATTTTTATTCTATTTCAAATTCAGTGTCAGCCGTGACGCAGATTACATACACCCGGAGAAATATGTGGATGGTTGTGATAAGCATGGAAGGGATACGCATGGATATCTGAAAGGGTTAAGGAAGAACAGAGAGGAAGGTTGTGTACTATGTAGTAAAAGGGAAGGAATATCACACTACTTAACAGAATGTGAAGGGGTAAGAAGGTGGACAGAAGAAATTTGGGAAACAAAGTGGGATAAATTTCTTAATGAGATAATAATCATCAAGATGTTGAAATTCATAGGTGAAGAAAAGACGACAAATGTAGGGGAGTATTTAGGGAAAATGAGAGAGAAGTGGATGAAAAAATTAAGAAATAGATCAAGAGTAAAATAATCAGGAAAGGTATGGTAAGTTAACCAGAATCTCCAATTACTCATAAAACCTAGGAGTTATAGTATGAGGGGATTCTTAATGGGTAGTGCTAGACTTATAGATAAGATACGCATAAAGTGGATGTAGTTAACTATGAATGTAAAAGTATGCATAAATAAAAATCTATTCTATTCTATATAAAGACCTATATGATAACTTTATACTGTACTAATATTAATGTTGACGATGTGACGTTCGGTATCACTTCTGAGATATTTTCATCTTTAAGCCTGCAAATAATAAATAAACATTTTAAGCATAATTGTCAGTTATTAAGAAAACAAAGCAAGCGTGTAGTTAGGTTAAAATTTTTATTTGATTTAAATTTATAAATATGATACATATAAAAATTACGATTAACATGATTTTTAAAGAATTACTCTAGATCACCACACTTCACTATATTTTATTCGAAGCAAATACATAATTCAGTCACTTAACTTGGTACACTCACTCGCACAGCATTTCGGCCATTTACCTTCTTAACAATTTCTAATAAGTAATGACTGCTAGTTGGATTATTCACTCTTTGAAAACACAAAGCATGGGTCATTGACATCCTTTCTGTGAGAAAGCCGCAATATGCATGACGTTATTTTCTTTTTTACTTTATCACCAATGCAATTTGTATTGCCAACAGAAAATGGCTATGCAATTTGCTATCGACAGACTGCCTATCCCAGTATGCCGCCTTCATTGTATTTCACCTTTCGTGCACTATAATAGCTCAATTGTGTTGAAGGTAAACTAACAATCTGGCTTCCGTTTGAATAGAATTCATCTCATATCTGACATATTGTTCGGGATTTTAAGATGTGATTTCTAAGAATGATGTAAAGTGAATCTGTTTCTGGTTTATTGTACACTTTTTCATAGTGGCAAACACATCTGTAGAATCTCTGAAACAGAGGATGTTTTGCCGGTTGCGTGCACATCGGCACAGTCGAATTTTCGTGCACATCGGCATAGTATTTTTATCTTGCAATATCATCGTGCTCATCGCAACACACTCCGTAGGGGTGGACATACAAAGTTGGAATTACATTATCATATTGAATGCAATGGAGTTCACAGTAACTGCTAGAAAGACAGAAAGACAGACGCTTCTTTTTATTACTATAGATACACACTGTGTACATTAATACTGTATTATAATTGTATTGTTTAGAAATCATTCATAAAGTATCTGCCTGAGATTGAATGAGACTTTGAATTAACCTAACCTAATCTGATCTAACCTAACCTAACCTAACCTAACCTGACTTAACCTATCCACGATATCAACGGCCGGTTTCCTTAGCCGCGGTAGCTAAGGGGTGCTGCCTTGGAGCTGTGGTGAAGGAGGCTGTAGGTTTGAGTCTCTATGTCCACCCCTAGCCCCAACGGGTTGTGTGGCGATGAGCACGATAATATTACAAGATAAAAATACTATGGCGATGTGCACGAAAATGCGACTGTGCCAATGTGCACGACATCGTTTTGCCATTATTTCACCTCATATCATACCTCAGGACAAAATAGTTTTTCTCTATCACCACATACGCCTCAACAATAGGCTAATAAGAACTGAATGACTCGTCTTTACTCACTGCTCTAAATGATGTTTTAAACGTTTGGATAAATTATGAATATCCATGAATATCTATGAATATCCATACTATCCAAGAGGATATTTTGAATCTGTTTGCTAATAATAAAATGTATTAAAATATTTAATGGTAACTGTCGAAGTGGGGCATTATTTTCTCAGCAGTTCAGATAATTTAGGCCGGGTATTATAAACTTATCCATCCCTCTATATGGTAATGCAGATTTCTTAGGAGCCTTGTACTTGATTTTGTATCCTTCATTCCTGTTTGAAATTTTAGACTGGTAGGCCAACGTGATCCTGCTCGTTCAATTCTTATTATTGTTAAAGGATATTTCGTGGTAGAGAAAATCTATTTTGCCCTCATATTTCCTGCATGCCCCAGGACTATCAGGTTAAAGTGGCATAAACTTCTTCTGTTTCAGTGTTGCCACTATCGAAAAATACAATCTTGTACCAAATAAGTCATTGCCTAAAAATATTATTTGGGACGGAATTCAGGCTTTTTCGGTTGCCAACAAATTGTCTGAAAACAAATTACTTTTGAAAACAAACGAACATATCTTCTTTATTTGCTTAAAATGATAAATTGTGACCTATTCGTATAAAATATTTATTTATAATATCTCTCTTCAAGTCATAGAATAATGGGGGAGAAATGTTGGTGGAAAGTAATGTTTTGAGCGATACTATTATCATTACATTGTGTTGGCTTACGATTGTGCATTGTCGAAAACCATCTAGTTTATGAACTAAATTTTTACTGCCGAAAATTATTTATTATTTTGAATTGTAAATGACAAATAAATAAATAGTAGTAATGGGAATAGTAGTATTTGTAGTGGTTAAAATGAATTAAATGGATAATTATTAATTTGGACGAAAGGAAAGACAACGATAGTGACATCTGATTATACCCTCTACACCATTTCAACCTCAATTTCGGAAAAAGTAATTTAAAATTCGGAAAAAGTAATTTCAATTTCGGAAAAAGTCATCTCAATTTCGGAAAAAGTAATTTCAATTTCGGAAAAAGTAACTTCAATTTCGGAAATACGAGGGCTATGAAGAGGGTATAGTAAAGTTGGTACCACGCTAGGACAAATGACTCAATCGGAGCGAGATTATATAGAGAAGTAGCTAGAAGGTGTACCTAAATGTTCCAAATAAAACAGTTTTGATTTTCACTGTGGTTTTCATTTTATGCCCCATCGAATGTTTTAAAAAATAGCCCTCGTATTTCCGAAATTGAAGTTACTTTTTCCGAAATTGAGGTTACTTTTTCCGAAATTGAAATTACTTTTTCCGAATTTGAAATTACTTTTTCCGAAATTGAAATGACTTTCTCCGAAATTGAGGTTGAAATGGTGTATAATCTATATAACGGGCTAACACCTAGATGTTTACCATAACGGGCTCGGCCCGTAAAATGAAACTTTACTCTAACGGAGAGTTCTTTTAAACAATGTTTACAATTAAAAATAACATTAAAAATCATTAATCGGGATTTTTTTTAAATTAAGAAAAGTGAAATAGGCCTACAAGACGAATGTTTTAAGTGAAGTTCATTTTTCTTATATTCACTCATACATATCTTAAGGTATGGGGTAACGAGGCACATGTTATAAAAATTTTAAAATTACAGAAAAAAGCTGAAAGATTAGTGTGTGGTAACGATGGTTGAACTCAATGTAAACCGTTACTGAGATAACTCGATGCATTGACTATGGTATCTCTTGTATCAGTAAATGTTTGTTATGTCTAGAATATTATTGAATTATTTCTACCTTCAACTGTAACTCAATCGTTTAACACAAGATATAACAATAATAATTTAAGGTTTAATTTTATGCAGAAATACCACTAATTACCTTCAATGACGTTTTCATAATGTTGATAACTCAAATACGCATTATCGGATTTTCATGAAACTTCGTATACGCATTTATAGCGTCCATAGGAATTTATTAAGTGCAAATCAGTTCCCATGGCAACATATTGTTTTACAGTGTTCATATACGGCTTGGGAAGTTGCAATACAGGTAGCTTTGACAAATAACACTACCCAAACATTCCTTCACATATACTTATCAAATTATAAGTTACCTTTGTTTTTTCCGTAAGCCCTTCTTAGTGAATCGATCAAGGAACTTAACTCGGAAATTGATTACAAAAATATTGCATATCATAATTGCAATTATCAGTGATTAAACCTGGTTATATCAGTTTACCTGATTTATTATTTTTATTATTATTATTATTATTATTATTATTATTATTATTATGTGCGTATTTTTAGTCATTCCCATTCGAAAAAGTGAATGCCGGATTGTGCTTAGTTACTACCTACCTCGAATGACCCTTCGTCTTTTGTATGTTCTAGGAGAAGGCACTGCATCATGCCGATCACACAACTAGAAATCCTTTCATGCCCTGTCTAATTTTAATTTCATGATCCATAAACATGATCCCTATTGTAGGGGAAGTAGTTCTAAAAAAAAGAAAGAAATGAGATAGGTAGCGAAAAATTATATAGAAATAACCAAGAAGTGGATAATAAAGAAAGGGAGAAGGGAAAACTAAGAAAGAAAGAAAGAAAGAAAGAAAGAAAGAAAGAAAGAAAGAAAGAAAGAATTTAATGGTTCTATTGTACTCGTATTTACGACTTTAAAAATTCATCCATTCCAGGCTGTTTTCAATTTTTGGTTTGATAAAGAAACTATATATTATCTGTTAATTCGTACCCAGGACAAAATATGTTAATAACTTTTTTTATTAACGTTTAGGTTATATCTTTTTTCTTTTGGACTTATACCCGTTATAAGCAACTCCACTGACTATCTCATTTACGGGTATTTAATTGCCCAATAAATCAGACCACGTTAGCTAGTCAATTAGAATTTTAATCATTGCAATTAAGAGAGCCTTGCGCATTGTTAGCATGCACTCTTACAGAACCGCTTGTGATGCCTATTGCCTACAGGTTAAATTTGGATACGCACGATCTAGTGGTAATTTAAATAACCTAATATCGATTTTATAATGACTATTCCACTCATACTCCCCGTGTTTGATATTGACCAATAACGTTTAGCAATTCCTCGGAAATAGACCAATCACGATCGTTTATCTTATAAAATGCTTGCTATTAATATGAGAATGTTGTTTCATAGATAAAATCGTCTGCTCGTTACTGGACATGTAAGCATCAGAGTGCAGTGATTAATACATCACACGCTGCCATTTAAGCATCACGAAAACAGACTATTTTGTACAACATAACTTGTTTGGAAATTGAAATAATAGAAACGTACATTAATTAAAACACGATTTCGATTCGGTGCAAGCCAGTTGGTGTGCTTTAATTCTGTTCTGCTGTTAGCTTACCTGAATGAAGTTAACTATGGCTTTGAAGCACCATTGACAGCACTGTCACAATATGGAAACTTGAATCGAATCATGGATGGTTGATTCATAGTAGGCCTATACCGTGGTCTCGTAGCTGTTAGTTTTTGTTTTTATACAACAAAGCACGAAAGCTATATTATTATTTGTATAATCCGTCACACTTTTATTCATGGAATAGTCTTAATAAATCCAACTCGAGTTGACGAGTTTAGTCATATAAATTCGCTCCTGCTGCGCAGTCGCATATCTATCGATGAACTCGTCAACTCTCGTGGGATTACCTATGAAAATTAATATCACTGCCAATATGAGTTTTATTACTACATTCATAACCTCGAACTTGATTACTGCTGTGTGTGAACGACAGTCTGTAGGCCTACGCTTGCGGGCGCCCATTCCCATTAAGGAACCAATGAAACCAATGAATAAGCTTGGCGTATCAAATGAAGGGGTCGGGACCCTCATTTTTATGAAAGTTGAGATTATTGCTCCATCAAGTATTGTACTACAGCAAAGAAAATGTTAGGTTCCACTTTCCTCAACAGATGGCTCAAAATCTTCTGTGCATTGTTTTCCCTCCATACATTGCCTTCATATTTCAGAATCAAGAAAATGAACATCCCAATTTTATAGCAAGGGCTACAAGAACTCCGGAAAGAACACGGGATGGGTTCACAGACGCAACGCCAACAACCTATTGCTATAATCTAAATCTAAAAAATAGATGACGCAATAGCCACACAGACTTGACTAAGGAAACACGGAGACTTTAATACTGACCTTTTTCCACAATTCCGTATATATTATACATTTTTCTGGTTTTCCGAAAAATTCCGCTGTGCCTGAATTGGAAACAAATCATAAATTCACTGTTTTCCCCCTTCCTTCTTTTTATATAGCCTATTTTCCTATGAATCGAGCGATTTCCAGCTTCGAGTATAGGCCTACACAGTTAAGAAATGCTTTTTTCTTCTTTATATAATTTTTACCTAGGTTGATACTCTAATATTATCTTCAGAAGAAAGAAAGAAAGAAAGAAAGAAAGAAAGAAAGAAAGAAAGAAAGAAAGAAAGAAAGAAAGAAAGCTTGAAGATACCAACGTAAGTTAAATTACATGTCACAACCCTCAAAGGTACGTCTAATTTATATTATCTTTATTATATTAATGTAGTGTAGCCCAGGTGCGCCATGGTTGTGGTTTTAACACTCAAATGAGCACTGCTAAACATTCAACCAGCGCCATGCGACTAGAGCAATGACCGCAGATACATTATCAAAGTGCGCCATGGAACCTATGATGAGCACGTTGATCTACTGGTAAGAAAAATCCGTTAACTCTGTTACAAGTACCAATTAATTTCTACTTTGAATAATAAAATATATGTAGATTAAAAACAATTAAACAAGAGCAGATTTTTTTAAAAATTTTATGAAATCAGAATCGCAAACAAAACAAAAGAAAGTAGCAAAGCTCTTTAGCCAATATTGACAAAGTACATTAACCAATCATTTTTATCCATCCGTACGTAATTTCATAGCCAATGCAAGCTTTGAAAAGTAAGAAAAGAAATGATTGTGTCTTCTTAGGCAATTATGAAACCTTGGAGCACTTAACACTGCCTTAAGACTTACGTAGTGGCGCACCAAGTACTACGTCGGACGTAAATTCGTGGCGCATTTAGTACCGTGTCGGAGATCGGTCGAGTTGACGATGGCGCTTCTCGGTGTTCCAAGTTCTTAGATGGCTTTCTCCATTTATGAGTGACTTTCCTTCTACAGTTGGTTTCATTCTGCTGTATTGTTTACGCCGTGTATTTTACCGCTTATTTCAAATTAATACATTTATATTTAAAATGAAACTGTAATTTTTTCATCGCTTACAAAATGTTTAATGGAACTCCTATTAGATATCTGAAGGCAGGCCCGATGAGAGGGAGGGGCAGCCGGGCCTCAAAAGGGGGCCCGGCCGACCAGGTTTTATTTTTTACTTTCTAAATTTTGTCTAAAATTTAATTGATTATAAGTCAATAAATAGCTTAAATTATGTTTGATATGTTTATTGTATCTGCATTATCCTGTCGTATAACGGTGACACGGAATTAATTAGTTAATCTGAATCGGATTACTCTTGAAGAAAAATTGCTATTTTTGAAAAAGTGGAAGCAGAAATCCTTTTGGACTCAACAGTAGGCCTCACTGGAGTTCGGCATTTAAAATCATGATTTTCAGAAGATTAAACTGGTACATACAGATAAAATTGTTCCTAATTAGAACATTTTTGTGTATTTTTCCGTTTCGTGCCCGATTTGGTCCAAAATCAATAGGCTTCGTCCCATGGGCGTTATAAATAGTATACTAAATTTTATGAAAATTCGATAAAGCGTATTAGAGTTATCGCACTTACAGACACTCGGACAGACATACAGTCAGGCGGACAGATATTTTCCTGGCTAAGTTACCAGACAATCTCATAAAGTACGGGCACCATTCTTGCATTTAATAATTATGTGATATCATTACATAATCTTTTTGTTGCATATATTAGGCCTATAAAGGGCGAGTTGGATAGTGAATTTAATATTTGAAGGGGCCAGGAAAAATTTGTACCTGGGGCCCTTGCTTTCTTTCCACGGCCCTGTCTGAAGGATTATTATTATTATTATTATTATTATTATTATTATTATTATTATTATTATTATTATTAAGCCATTAAGTAAAATAACAACAGGCTACGTCAAAATATAAAAACATAAATTACACCGAGCTATTCCAGTGAAATTAGTTACGTATGCACTCTGGAAAAGTGAGTTATCTTTAAATAGAAATACAATCAGACATGTAAACTTCTACCACTATGCTAATGATGACTGAACACGCGTATATATACTGGTCATATGCCGACTATAACTGCAGTTATGAATCTGTCTGAGGTCGTGAACGTTATAATCATTAAAGGCGTCATAGAGTGAAACATGATTAATTCTATGTTT
Organism: Ectobius pallidus; assembly: GCA_964059195.1. Taxonomy (NCBI): domain Eukaryota; kingdom Metazoa; phylum Arthropoda; class Insecta; order Blattodea; family Ectobiidae; genus Ectobius; species Ectobius pallidus. The sequence goes on along the minus strand of CAXKWD010000010.1, from coordinate 44,092,874 downwards.
AACATTGAAATGCAATAGCACAGCCTTACGTCTGCATATCTTATTCTCTGTCCTTAACATAACTAACCGTAAGATCTTTATTATATGGAGCTGAGCAGATACGGGCACTACACTGATGGATTCCCAGTTTCTTAGCCGTCCAATATGTAGGCCTAGGTAGAAGAATTTCTATTTCGAGTCTTCACTAAAAAAATTGTTTCCCTTTCTTTTTTCTTCCGTAACCAGCATCAGACACTCCCTACCTCGTACAGAGTCTCATTCATGTTACTTTGGCGCTCGAAAAAATATATTTTTAAAACAGTGCAATTTTTCTTAAGACCTGCGTATTCTTGGTTGGATGTATGAATACAGCAGCCTGGTCTTCTAAAGCGCACATCCTGTTTCGTCTACGCTTTCTGGGCTTGCAAACTATAAATTTCGAGTCATACCAAGGTCTTCGTGCATTTCATCAGAAAATCTCGGAATGAAGTGGCAACGGAGTGGATTGCCGAAATCTTCAAGGGAGAAATCTCGTTGACTGGGAGCAGCCCGAGAATTGACAGTAATATGTACCCGGAGACCGCCGGCGTGGTTTTGTGGTTAGCGTCGCTGACCACAGATCCTTCGACCCGGATTCGATCCCCGGAACCTCCTCGAATTATTCTGAGGTAGGGAGGTCTGGAACGAGGGGCACTTAGCCTCGTGATTCAAATTGAGGAGCTACTTGATAGAGAAGTCGCTGCTTCGGTCATGTGTGTGTTGGCATGCTGACCACATGCCCCCAATCCTGCCATCTGCCTATTATGGTAGATGACGCAGAGGTCGGGTGATAGGCCTAGTCCCTTCAGGGATGTAACGCCACGGAGTTTAACATTTGATGGGAAAGTTTTATTCTTATTAATGTAAAGATCAGATTGTCTTATCAGCTAATAAAATTATTACCACACTAAGATTGTCACGTGCGGAAGGTTATACAGTATTAGTGTGATCCGACCATTCTTTCTTATGATATGCCATTTTATGTTATATTTAAGTTCTTTTTAGTAGTGTTAAGTGGATGAAGTGGAATAATAAAATTATGAAGAAACATGACGTTTCATATGGATGTTGTAAGTTACTTCTAAAAATGCTTTAAGTAAAATTTATTAGTTGTTTTAAAAAAACTGCATGTTATCATATAAATGAGTACCGGTAGGCCTAATATGCCATTTAATTTGACGTAGGCCTACCTAATTTGCAAATAAAATTCATTTTAGGGTGCATTTTCAACGGATTGCATTGAAATTGGGAAGAGCCCTGTTTCAGCAGAGGAAAATGACATAGCGTACTAAAAATGATATTCACATCTTTAGAAGTATAGACGCTAGAAATTTCAGTACAGAGTTCCAACTACTGGGTTATACAAGGTGCGGCAGAGGAAACGGATGTTTTTCAAATAACCATAACTCAGAAGATTTTCGTATACATTTTAACGTGGAGCTTCAACCCATCTCAGTATCGTGTTACGACGAGGGATGATTCCACGGCGCTCCATATTAAAATGTATACGAAAACGGCGCTGAACTGCAATCATAGACTTTGTTTTCGTTATAGGTTTCAAAGGCCAAATCTCGATGCTCCAAGGTCTATGGCTTCTGAAACTGCATGAATCAAGCTGTTTGAAAAACATGCGTTTCCTCTGCCTATAATGAGATTGCATGTTAGATAATTTCATTGTTGCGTCACTTGACGGACGTTATTTTTAGGAACTAATTCTGAAATAGTCAACATAAACTGCAATATACAAGCTTCATTTCTGTGTAATTAAATTTTGTTTAACTTAAAAATCTTCTTATGGTTATGGTTATTTGAAAAGCATCCGTTTCCTCTGCCGCACCTTGTATAAAGATTTAATAATTCATAATTGCATCATAACAAAATTTAAATTTTACAATAATTAAGTTATTCCAATTAGATGATGGAGAGTCCTTTCGCATGTGGCAATGTTGCATCCAGTGCTCAATAATGTGTACATTCAGTTGGTCTATGTTTTACTGAATTGGGAATTCACATAGTTCACAACGAGGAGGTAATTCCTTACAAAATTCTTGGAGATTCCATAACTGATTCGTTATGACTGAAAGAAAAAGGAAGCAACTGGAGTTATAATTCTTCTGTTGCATCATGAGAGATTTCGGATGCAGTCTCACAATTCTGTGCGTTTTATGGGTTCATAAAACTTCTCGAAATCCAATAACACATTAAGTGTAAGATGTGATATGACTTCTACCGTAATATACGAGTAATGTCTGTAATAAAGAATTGGAGGGATAAAGAAAGGCACTTTACGAACCGCGACAAAAAGAACTATTCATAAAACGTATTTCCGTGTTCCACAGAGATGATGATGATGATACTAGATAGGAAATGGTAGAATATGCCTTGAGTCAATAGCAACTTAGGCTACATACTTCAGTACCTTTTATTACTATTACACCTCTATGGAAGGATGGCAGCCTCATAAAATGTACAGGAGTCGTTCGTTTTAATGCATATTATGATATACTCATCTAGTATTCATTTTCCTTCAGTTGTATGAAAGTTCGCCAGAGAGGTATTTGAACATAAAATATGCTTAACAGATAACAGCTCTGTGATACGTTCCCTGCCATTTAGAACCTTCGAGCCTTCTAACCGCCGCTTGCACTCCTGTCAGAATTTTCCGCAACAGTCTATATACGAAATAAGTGTAAAGAGGCTCAATTGTAAACATTAATTAAAACGTATAGACGAAGCATTGAGAAAGAAAATTGACGTTATTACGGACTTCCCGACGAAATTTTTATTGTTTGATTTCATTTTTATTCGTACATCTACACTAATATAACAAAAAAATTATAAATGACATGATGTCACCAGATAGAAACTACAGATATTCATGCTTCCTTAAAATAGACAGAAGAACTCTGACTCACTGACAATTTAGTTACTCATATCCATTTCAGAGTTCTTTCGGTGTATTTTTTTTAGTCTTGGACATATTCTAGCTAGAATTATTATTATTATTATTTGTAAACAGAAGACTCCTCAACGGGTGTAGTTTCTTTTGTTGTGCTGCTACACATCTTCTTTGTATCCTTACAAACAATTTAACCAATATGTCGCACACTCAAATTCTCCTTTCTACCCTTAAAAGGGTTTATATGGAACGTTTAAGATAACAGCTCCATCGAATTTGTGTAATAGCATCCATAATTCAAGCAACGTCCTTATATACTGTATTTCGAGAAAATTACAAATACTTTTCCCTATGAAAAATAGTTATTTAGTTATGGAAAGGTCATGCAAAGTGAAGTATGATCTAATATTGTTCTCACAGGATAGTTTTTACATACTTAAAAGCATCTGCAAATTTGGGAATATCAAATTGACGTAGGCCTACATATTATCACCGAACCCGTGAACTTCGGAACATTTAAGCCAGAGCTGCTCTACCCAAGACATGAGCAAAAATTGGCGCATGCCTTTGCCGAAAGGAACCCTTGCTGATAACCCAAAAATATAGCATTTATTATTCACGTTACTGATAATCAAAAAAATGAAGGATAATTTTGTGACATAGTGTCTACTGAGTCCCCCATATTGAATTACCTTTGATAGTCATAAAATAATATCAAATTACATCCACCAATTAAAAAATCAAAGAAAGCAAAATTTAACTTACTGACACATTTCAGTAGATTAATTAAAACTTTATGAGGTTGTATTAACCCTTAGCCATAAGCCAAATTCACACAAACTTAATGATCAGGGACGAGAAACTCGGGAAAATAGGGGACATGCGTTTACCTTAGCCACGCATATGTAAATAAATAGCATATCTAGTTCAGAGAAAATTAATTTAAATATAATTGAACCAATAAAAATAGTATATTATCGCATTATTATTAGGAATAATAAAAGTACACTCGGTGAAGATATTTCTAATTTAATTCACCTGTTTCATAGCCTGTGTACGAAATAAGTGTAAAGAAACTCAATTGTAAAAATTAATTAAAACTTATAGCATCAAGAAAGAAAACTTAGTTGTGATTTCAATAGTGAAATAGTGGCTGTTAAAATTAAACAGGTGGAATAGATATTAAGAAGATCATAAATGAACGCTATCCAAGATAGCTTACTAATTAAGAAACATAATATAAAAGTTGCTAAAAGTACCCTTTCTCCCTTTTAGGATTTAAGCGACCCAAGCCGCCCGGGCCTTACAGGGCCGCGACCTGTCAGGAGAGGGATTATCTTTGGATCACATACATACTTTTTTGACCAGACAAGGACATGGAGGGCCTCCCCGGATGAGTGATCAGCCCAATGCCGGGGCCACCTCCGAGACAACACGAACACATAGGACGAGACACACCAATCACACACACACTCACTCCGAACAAGGCGAGGATTGGATGAAGATGATAAAGACGGCCAGACGATATCCGGGGACCACAAGGGCCTAAAGTTACCTGACATTTGTCTCACAGGTGAGGGAAAACCCCGGAAAAAACCTCACCTAGGTAACTTGTCCCGACCAGGAATCGAACCAGGGCCCGCTGCGTGAGAAGATCGAACGCATCCCCTGAGCCACACATAATGGTTTATAAAATGTACCATACTCTATTCTTCTTTTCCTAAATAAATGGGTAAATATAAGGAAAATATATAATTAGCTAAAAGCTAAGTGAAGTACTTAACATCCATCTCCTTTCCTGAACTCCTCTGTATAAAAAAAACAGGTTCCTGCATAAGTAAATCAATTTATAACGAATCTTGATCACTTCCATAATCCTACAGTACATGTTACTCGATCGGAATAATCCTATCAATTAAGACTGCACGGTCAGAAATCGCTAATGTCCTAAAAAAATAAAATATCAGAGTAGAACTCATGAATATAAAATTGTGACTGATGACGAAGCACTTCTGCGATAACAGCATTCTAAGTTACTCTCTGAGATAATTTACCTGAAAATCCGTTGTTCTTCACTGTATTAGCTTCTCAGCACAATATAATATATAGAAATCTTCTTAACTTCATTTTACCTGTCAATGAAGTAATAGTAGACTTTTAATAAGTTTCTTTACTTATAAAAAACGATTCCTCGTGGGTCATAATCTGTAAAAGTTTTTTTTTCCTTTATACTCAATTAATGCATTTTAAAATATTCGGCATAATTAAAGAGCTGTTCAGAACCCCACAATTTTATGTAAGTTAGTCTTTCCATATATAGGTAGTTAGATATGTGCAGCTTTTTAGATTCTCCCTACACTTGGCTAGAGTTTCATTTCACATAGTACTACAGTTCAGAAAACTTTGAGAGGCGAAGGACATGTTGCAAAGAACTGCATGTCTATATCATATAGCTTACGAGGTATGCTTCATTATAACGGTCGAAGGAGTTTGTGGACACTCTGTATAATGTAAAAATACTGCAGGGAATAGCCTATACAAATACAAATCCTAATACAAAACTAGAGTATAGGATACTGCACTGTTCTTTATGTCGTTGGTATTAATGGTAAAATTCACTGCATTATGCATAACTCCCATGTTTTACAGTTTGTATAAACTGAAGGCGAATTGGCTTTGACTTTGGCTGTGTTATAACAGTTTCCGGTACAAGGAGGATTCTGGATGTTGTAAGGGGATATTTATAGATTAGAGATAGAATTTTCTATATTTTTTTTATTAAAGCTTGTGTTACTTTTTTCTTGTCTGATTTAAATGAATATAAATTTTTATATCATTCATATTTTTCAATACAGTGCAAAATGTCGGGTTTTTCCTCTGGTTTTTAGTATTAATTATTATTGGATTATGATATATTATTTTACTTTAAAGAAATTGATAAGTTTATAACGTGCATAATTCTAATTACAATATTACAGTTACAATTACCGAGTTTCTGAAGTAACTTTTCGTTTCGAATTTGTAAACCTACTTAATTAATTAGAATTTATGACACGCGTACATACATGCCTCTTGTTGAATTGTAGGGAATTAAGGGTAGGCAATAGACTATCATGCTGTTTATTTCACTTTACCAGCAAGAAGCGGGTTTTTGTTATCCAGCAAATAATTGAAATTGTGACATTCTGAGCTGAAAACTTTCTTAAACTTGCTTTAAATCATAATACAAGATGACGTTCCACGCCCGTTAACCTAGGTGACAAGTCGGAATGATGTTCCATGGAAATGACTTGCGCAAATGGATGTATTGCTGCTTTCAAACTGTTTATGCCACTTCTCTCCTCTCATGCCAACTGATACGAAAGCTGTCACATAAAACATCCTTGTATCTACTATTTTTTTCGCTTTTTTCCATTTACCTATCCAGTGAAACCGTTGTGACCATCTTGGAAATAGTCGAAAAAATGCTGGTATCTATACTTTAACGTCTCCTGCCTTCCACTCCGGCGGCCCGGGTTCGATTCCCGGCCGGGTCGGGGATTTTTCAGTAGTGAAAGATCCCCTCCCCGGGTTCAGGACTGGGTAGGTTAAGTCTTAGGTTAAGATAATGCACATTGTGCGCAATTCCTTAATTATTTATACTTTAACGTCGGGGGTACCATACTTAAAGTATTTTCCGTTTGATTTTTTTTTCTTCTTTTTCACAGTGGCTGCTTTTTGCGTTAAAGTTCATGCAATGTTTAAATAAAGCTTTTTTAACCAGAATTTGGCTTTTATAAAATGTATGTTTGCTTAATTTTAAATTGTCTGCAGTTAGTCATGATATCCTCATTGTCCTAACCTATCCAAACCTAACCTAATCTAAACCTGTCCCGGTCTAAACTGTACAAATGTGCTTATTCGTTCTGATTTTTTTCTTTGCTAAAGCTATTAAACGTTACTATCTTTTCATTTTCGTGTCACATGTTTATTGTAGTAACAATATTAAATTAAAAATTTGGTTACATTTTTTTCCAAATAGGCTTATTATCAGTATTAAACTGAAACTAACAATGTATTTACCTCACTTGCACAGACTGTACCTTAGTTTTGAACTGCAAAATAATCGCATTTTCATTTCATACTAAAGTCGTAACTAATCTTAGACGCTTTTAATTGTGAATTATTTTCCACCTTCAAGTACTAGTATATTTTATATTGATATTGCAGTAATACTATATATCAACGAAAGAAAACGTGAAAAAGAATGCTGCATCATTATATTGATGTAATAAATTTCTACTAGAGTCAATTAACAACAATAATAATATTATTGCAATAATATTACTAGTATAACAATATTACTAGTAATAATAATAATGACGGAGAATTTCTAGACAGTTTTTTTTGTACCTGTTTATTTTATTTTATTATAATAAATACACAATAAAATCTAAAAAGCATATGTTGAAGAAGAAACGTCAGGTTAAAATCTATGTACAAAAGTATTCTTCTACCAACAGTCACAATATTAAAATTAATCAGGTGAATTTCCAGTGGTTAAAAATATACACGAATGTTGAAGAAGACGTCAGGTTAAAATCTATGTACAAAAGTATTCTTCTACCAACAGTCACAATATTAAAATTAATCAGGTGAGTTTCTATTGGTTAAAAATATACAAGAATATAGTATGTACACTGTTTTTTATAATATTAAAATTATCGTCAATAGTTAAAAAATGTACAAGAGTCTATTCTTCCATTATCAATCTCATCAATAAAATTGTTTTTTCATTTATCTTAACTATGTATACACTGTTTTTTATGAGTTGATACCACAATGGTACGGTATATATGTAGATTCGTTGTATGGATTTTCTAGAATTCTTCTGTCAGCAGTCGTTAAACAATATCAATGTATTTTACATGGAGATGCATTTCGATGCCTGGTTTTGCATCATCTTCAGTCCCAAACAAGTTATATTTAGACTTGTTTATGGTGAAGTGTTCATTGCGTGAGCAGGAGAGCTACGCCTTTTAAGATCTAATTATTTTAAACAAATTTTCGTAATCTTGCGCCGTCTCAATGTCCCATTTACTCTGATTGAACAAGAAACTTGGAAGCCACAAACCCTGCTTGGGATAAAAGTCTTCTGATTATTTCACACTAGTTTTTTTAACAAAATTGTCTCAACGTGGTCAGAGGCCCAGTCCAGGATTTGTTAGATAACTTTGCTGTTCATAGATAACTTTGCTAGTCAATGAATCACCGATGGATGATTCTTTTCTTTTATTTTTATAATTGTTGTAATTTATTCTTGTATCAAGCAATTTACCTCCTTGGCGTTACAAGAAGTTTTTCACCAAGTGAGGTACGCCATACAGACAAGTATCCTATAGTATATTACAAGTCTGGTGTTTTAAATATGCTTATTTTTTCTCAAATCCTATGTAACACTGCTTCATTCGCAAATGCAGACATTGTTGCTCGCTGCTACAGCTATCTGTTCTCTGTTCATATTGCAATCTAACTACTTGATCCATTTTCATTACGTATCCACGAATTTAACTATAATGTATATTTTCACTTTTTCGAAAAGTCCAATAACGTATATAAAGTTGTTTTCACATATTCTTAGAAGGCCCGATGGACATCAAACCATGTTTGTTCTTTTTCAAAATCGAATCTTTTCAATTATTATTGAGGAAGAGACTAGGCAGATTTCTGACAATTTGCTTGGCTCGTTTTACCCATTTCTAGCTATTTTAGAAATCCTATTATTATTATTATTATTATTATTATTATTATTATTATTACTAGTAATATTGTTATACTAGTAATATTATTGCAATAATATTATTATTGTTGTTAATTGACTCTAGTAGAAATTTATTGCATCAATATAATGATGCAGCATTCTTTTTCACGTTTTCTTTCTTTGATATATAGTATTATTGAACTTACTTACTCACTTACTTACTTACTGAATCGCAGACATGAGGGATTTAAACAAACAAACAGGATAGAAGAAAATAGTTATGCTATTTAGTCAGCTAGCAAGTATTTCGTGTACTTAATATGCTATACCACACATGCTCTGTACAAAAATGTATCTTTTCGAATGAGATTTCCCTCAGCGTTCAATATTTTGGGACCGCCTGCGTGGTGGTACGGATCCGCAGGTTTGGGTTCGATCCCCTCCTCGGATTTTCTAAGGTAAAGAGGTATCGAACGGGGTGCATTCAGCCTCATGATATAAACTGAGGAGCCACTTGATGCAGAAGTAGCGGCTCCGGTCATGAAAAACCACCATTAACGGCCGTAGGTGTCGGCATGCTGACCACATGCCCTTCCGGTCCTGCCATCTGCCTATGGCAGTCGGATGTAGGCCTAGTCCCTTCAGGAATATAACGTCACGGAGTTAGCTAGTTGGTTAGTTGGTGAGTTGATTAGTTTAGTCCGCCACCATGGGTATATAGGTAGCATACTTGCCTTCCACCCTGGCGGTTCGGGTTGGATTCCCGGCCGGGTAGTGGGGTTTTCAGTAACGAAAAATCCCCTGGTTCAGGACTGGACATCACCCAGGAAATTTATAGACTATATTAAAAAGCCTTAAATTAAAGTGGTGACTGCTATAATGGGGTATAGGGTAATCACAATAGATGTATTAAGCCTAAGGGCTTACACCACCCCTCATTAATCTAATCTAATCTAGTTGGTTAGTTTACTTGCCTGATAACCAGAAATAATGCAGCTGATGATAATGAAAAAGATTAATAAAATCATCTCAAGAATGTAATTTTTCAATTCTGTATTATTGTGAATAACATCCATTTGAAAGATTTCACTGCCTTTTTTCTTAATTTTTCCAGTCACAAAATCAGTTATGAAAGTTGAAACAAATCAGTTGAAAGAAGGAAACAAATCCATCTTTTTAAAATGCTATGAGACAAAATAAAATACTTAAAAACTCTATAAACACTACGACACGTTTAGAATGACATTCTGAATTATCTATGAAAAATTTGTATATTTTCAATAAATAGGACACATGTTATACAGTTTTGTTTAATGAAAAAAAATTATTTCCTTCTTCTAACTGCTGATTCAATTTACAATTTTAGCAGCGGGGTGTGGTGTGGAGCATATGAAAACCCAGCCAAGTCTTCTAAGTGGTGCTTTATATGGGAGAGATATAAGCTTAACAAAATGGTAATTTACACGTGATTTATGACATGCATTTTAGACTACTGTCAGCACTATATTATACCAAAGCACAATTGTTTAACGTTAGAAAACCCTATTATGTTTCAACTTGTAAGAAGAATTTGACATATGAATACTGTGGGCACTTAACAATAACACACATTTCTTCAAATTTAAACACTTCCTGCTCTACGTGGGTCAACAACTGCAGTCTGTCCTACTCGAACGTAGTTTGTCAAGATGAAATTATAGTTCGCTATTATTTGGAACATAAGAGTAGAGAAATTTTATTAGGCTTTCTAGGATCAACTGCTCCATTTATGTGATAAATCAATTTGATACATTTATAGGACTAAGTAAAATTATTGCAATCAGCCCAAAAATGACAGTTTAGTTTCCTATTTATTTCTAGACGTCTTCGAATGATCTGTTTTGCATATTATTCGTTAATTTCTTTTAAAAATATGCCTTGATTTATTAACCCAGACCCCAAACTACTTTTTTGCACTCCTTAGCTAGTAAGTGTTTCTTACGACAGTTGTTTACATGGCTCGTAACTTGACATTACCACACGCAATCTTGTTGCTAGGGGCGACGGGCGGAAAGTGAATTGTTGCTAGGGGCGACGGGCGGAAAGTTACTTTACCGCCCGCAAATGCTTATTTGCGAGCAGAAATGACCAAGGCCTCCCCGCTTTATAAATAACAAATGCGAATCCCTTTCTGAAATAAGCACCATTCTTCAAGTCTGTATTTACATAATATTTTCAGGTAATATCACAATTAATATAATTAAATTGATATAAGTAACCGTCGTGCAAAAAATAGCATGCAACACACGGACCGTAAAGGCATTTACGGGTCTCGAAAACTTAAAAACCCTCGGCTGCGCCTCGGGTTTTCAATCTGTTTCCTCGACCCGTAAACGTGCCTTTCCGCCCTTGTGTCGCAATATACTATTTCTGTTAGAAGGCCATGACATATAAAACCATTTCACTCAATTTTTCACAAACAATTTCCAAAGCCTAATGAAAGGAGGTAATTGTTGCATATCCTTTGCATTTGTTTTCTCATAACTCTGATTTCGTTTCTGCACAATGGAAAAAGTCAAAGTGATATATCACTGCCACGGCAGAGGATACACTCATATAACGTTCTTTAAACTAAACCGTATCCTATTCTGAGCACCATATTAAGTACATATTAAAATTAGATCGCGAATTTTCTCATTATTTTACGGGTGTGCTATAATAATAAACTAAAATTGCTATTAATTAGTAATCATAAATTGTTAATTACATTCACTTGTAAATGTTTTAATCTCATTGTAAAGTTCTGATTTATATCTATCCTGTTAGCAATAAAGTTATTTCTTATATTATTATTATCTACATATGTAATTTATATAAATAGTATTTGTTTAATATTATTTAAACACAAGTTTCTTATCAGGGTCTGAAGTCAAATTCGGGTAGAATAATATTAGACATGTCGATAGGTGAGCCACACCCCTCAGCTAATTTATCTCAATTAAAAATATTCTATAGCTTTGAAACCTAAATGAACACTAGACCTATATCCCATCATTAAGTTAAAACGTTTACTAGTTTCTGACATCTGGATTATGCTCTTTGGAGAAAACTTTCCCCCGATCCTGGATTCGAACCCAGTACCTCGCTTTACTTCGGAATGCTTTACTGTTGTGCTATACCCTGGAAAATCCACTTCTCTTTTATGTTCTAATGGAAGCAGTCTTATGACAGTAGGCCTAGTATTAAAAAATTTGCTCCTTTTTGCCGTTTTTTGGTATTGAGGTTATTAGCCACTGAGTTACTCCAGTTTGATGGAATTTCAAGGATAAAATCTAGTTGCAGCTGTACACTTCTGACAGAACTACTTATCAATGCGGAAAATAAGCAAATGCTTAAATGATTTTAATTTAATCAAAATATTTGCAACTCCAACGAGTCGAATTAACTCTAGTCATCTTGACCGCCACGAAAAACTGATGGTACATTAGGAAACACCTCATTAACCAAGAAAATGACACTTTTTGTCACGATCGCCTTCTTCCTGTGATGACAACGGCTTGCAACGATGTCTCTGATGGGTACATGTTTCCTACTCGCTAATGAGACCGCTGGTACTAAATTATTTAAATGCGGAATCTGAAACTTGTTTTCTGAACATTTCTGTCCTTTTTGATAAACTAAATATGTCAAGCCAGCTTCACGAATCATTAATCAATAACTTTCTTCGAAGTGGTTCAAATAAAAAAGAAATGTATGATGAAAACTATTTTGATCCCAGGTTGATAGACAATGCTATGAGTAGATGTTTCCGTTAAACTTATTCATTAATACGGTACAGGGATTGGCAATAGATGCACAGCGTTGTTTAATTAAATGTGTAACAGTAATACATAAATAATTTTTCATATTTCTCTATGCAATTCTATAACGTATTATGCCAATCTAGAGTGATAGGGAAAAAGCGAATAAGTCAAAATATCAGATTTCAGGAAATACCAAAAGCAATTGATTTCCACAGCATTGTTAAAATATTTAGATCAGCCCACCCAGATATTTTTACATAGCATAAGATACCGTGTAAAAATAACTTATCTAGTGGGCTGAACTAAATATTGTAACAGTGCTGTGGAAATAAATTGTATTTTGTCTCTCCTAAAACTTTGCTATTTTGACTTATTTGCTTATCCCTCCCTATCACTCTAGAATTTATAATGAATTATGCTGCATAAATGTTAATGTAGAAAAGGGATATAGGCAAGAATCTTATATAGGAAATCTGATATTAAGTGTCGGTATGAAACTGGCTGACTTCTTCCTGTAACCCCTATAGTGGGACATAGGGCCTCCAATTTTGTTACTCTTATTTTCCGGGAGAGGAGAGAGGGACAGATGATAAGACCATCGCCTCACAAATCCCCTCCGTAAACTAACGTATTATTGAAGGTGATAGGGCGGAAAATTTTGTCCAGAGGCTCTAATTTAGGCTTGGAGTTCTTTTATGTGCCGTAAATCTACGAAACGAGCCCCTTAGCTTAAAGTTCCTCCAAGATGACTCCGTGCCCAGGATTTTACGTCCTGAAAAATCCATCGACCGCGGCCGAGTATGATTCAGCGATCTTCGGATCTACAGAAGGGCACGCTACCTCTAGACCACTGCGGCCTACTGTCAATATTAAAGTGAAGTGGCATTTAAAATATTCGTAAAATTAATGCTAATCTTATGTTGAACTGAGACACTTTTGATTGTTTACAGCCCATTTCCAAAATGTAGCTTAAACGTAACTTCGTAAAAATCTAAAGAAATCAAACATCCGCACGCCATCGTTTGAGTAAACCATGAAGACTAATGGAATATGAGAGATAGAGATAGAGAGAGAGAGAGAGAGAGAGAGAGAGAGAGAGAGAGAGAGAGAGAGAGAGAGAGAGAGAGAGAGAGAGAGAGAGATTGGGGGCGAAGACCATTGTAGGATTATTCATATTGATAGAAGTATCTAATTGGGATTAGGGTTTTGGAGAGACGGGAAGAAGGAATTACAATCTTGGAAGGCACGCTTGGTCCATCTGGACATTTAATCAGGATGGTTACCAGGGAGAACCACATGGAGGTGGTACCCCGATCGAAGCCGGTCATCCAATCCCTCTGAAGTTCCGAACCCGGTTGGAACGATGTTAGGATATTTGACTTCAAATCGCGTCAAGTTTTCGGGACCCCTACAGTTACTCAAGCAGGGATTCAAGCTGATACCATAATGAATAGACTCATTATGCTGATACTCTCATAGCCACCTTTTCTCTCATAGGCCTACTGCTGATTTGCATACTCCCCACAGAGACGCTCCAGAAACTCCAACTTTCTCATCAGTCATCACACCTAAGTTGTGATGCTTTATATCGCTGAACATCGTCCTTCCATAATCGAGTCACCACCCACCAAGTGCACCGATGGTATGAACATCAGTCCTCCTTTGCAAGGTCTAATGGATAAGGTGGCAGACTAAAATCTTAGATAAATACATAATGTAAATAGTGTGCAACCATTTTATGCCAGAAAAAGGGACATCACTAATATTAGATGGGAGGTTTGTCATTTACACGGATAATCTTCCCTTTCAGTTCTATCTTCCCATCCTGTTTATTCTGGAAGCTTGAAATGTGGTTGGAGTGATCAAACTTTGTACCTGAAGGGGTAGGGAACGGTGTGTGACTTTTTTTTAAATATATAATTTCCATCCGTCCACATCGCTCATTGCATGCATTTCGTTCTAGCACAACTCTAGGGTTGCAACTTGTGTAGATTTCAATTTATTAATCATTGTATACGTTGTGGTTTGGCCTTCCAGTGTAAGCAGTGTCGTTTATTTTATCGACTTATCAGGCTGAATATTTTATCCACTTCAGTTTATCTATTTGTATTGTAAAATACAAATAGTTTGTATATTTTCTTTTTAGGAAAAGTAATATATTTATATAGGGGTACGCCGTAGCGTAGGGGTTGAGGATTGCGCTACAAACCGGAAGGTCGCGGGTTCGATTCCCGATGAGTTCGTTGGAGTTTTTCAACTGGCCTAATCCTTCTGGTGGCACTATGGCCCTAGGGTCGACTCAGCCTCTAACAGAAATGAGTACCAGATGCATTCCTGGGGGTAAAGGCGGCTGGTGCGTAAGGCTGAAACCTTACCTTACGTGCCGAATGTCCAAAATCTGGGACCCTCAACCTCCTGGAACCCTCCGGGCCTCCATGGTCTGTATTGGGACCACTTTACTTTGATTATATTTATAGTTTATTGAAATTTATTTCTTACGTGTTTTCAACAACTCCTAGTGAACACAGTAGGACTCGAAGTTTCTTGCAGTAGTTTAGAATGCTGACTATTAATTAACCGAAAAATATTTTGTATAATCAGGAATGATTCCGCATAATATACATATTATGTAAAAGTTAGAATTTACTGTCAATAAAGTATGAAAATATCAAGAGCCTCAAATTGTTGCCTTTCAAAACATGGTGACAAATAAATGGAAAAGTTTATATTCCCAGGTCCCAGATTCGACTCCCGGTGTCAGGAGATTTTTCTGTTAATTATTCTCATGTAACGTCTACATATAAAATAATCCGAAATTAACTCCATGGAGCCACATCTATTACCCGAACCATTTACGTCCGTCTTTTTGCAAAGGCAGATTGTGTTGGCATGTGATCAGGATGCCGATGTCCATGGCCGTCATTGGTGACCTCCCTGATCGAATCCGTTATTTCTTTAAGAAGTTGTTCTCACGAAACTGAGTGCACCCCTTACCTAAAAAAAATATGATGTAGGTAGCAAGCTAACCATTAGACTAAAGAAGCGGTCATAATATTCTAATAAATTATGTTTTTAAATCTCTTCTTCAGTAAGACTGATTTCGGAATAGGACAAAAATTAGTTGGATATTGTACTTTTTTAAACAGACTTTAACACTACCAAGTGCAGTAATCAAGGAGGTAATGGAGTTCAAAATTGGCTGCAATCACATACTCAGTAAGTGACAGGATTAATGTAAGAATTACAAAATGTAACTTTATGCAAAGTACGAGTTACTCGTAATTTGAAACACAGAAAATCGGGATGTTTATTCCATGCCCAATAGTTTTTTATACATTAGAAACGAGTGTGTATCATATCAACGACCACAGGTTATGGAAATGAGAAGTTTATTCCATTTATAAAAGAATGGGCAAGGCTACTACACTAAGAAAACATCTTAAACAGCAAGTCAATTAAATTTAATTATAGTCTGATGTTACAGGTTTCTAAAAATAACATTCAGTAACAATTGATCATTCAGTCATTTAGGGTAGGGATTGCCAAACTTGTTCTCTTCTAATATCTTCACATCTCAATTCCGCAACAATGAAACTCTCAAATACATACTTCTCTATAATGCAGTTTCATTAAAATCGTCCGTCCATCTTCCTTGGTCCTTTGTGTATGCCATTATTTTATCAATGCAGGTCACCCTTTGGGCAGTCTATAAGACGTGAAATCATTACTTTGCAAGTACTCCCTGTATGTGAAATGAAATTGGGAAATAAACTTATCCCGTAAATATAAGGTAGTAAAATATTATGTAACCGGAATTTCTGTTTCTTCTTATTTCAACCCTTACCAGGCATGGTGTGTAAAAGCAATGGGTTGCAAAATTTTAAGTCCTGTAGGAGCGATAAAACCCATACCTAGCGTTTTATGAGGGAATAGAATGAGTGTGATAAGTCGTTCATCACTTCAAACTCTAGATCCCTATACGCGTAGGCCTATATGAGGACTTACAGCTTGGAGATCAAAAGTCTTCCGTAATTTAATTTTGAATTACACACAGAATACATAACCCTGATCTTTTATTCTAGATAGATATATGGTCAGTTTTATTGTTAGTTTGTTTGGTGGTTGGTTGGTTGTTTAGTTACTTAGTTGGTTAGTTTATTTAGTTGGAAAGTGTATTAGATAGTTTGTCACGTTCTTAGATTTCTAGTCGTTTTCCTTGGTTTGTTGTATGTTAGTTCGTTGGCCTATAAGTTTAACTTTTTTAGTTTATTATTATGTTTGGTTGTTTGTTGGTTGATTCGTTAGTTTTTAGTTCGGTTAGTTTGTTAGTCAGCTTTGTAGTTGATTTGTTCATTTGGTTGCTTGTTTGTTTGATTATCTGTTAGGTTTTAGTTAGTTTTTCTTAGTTATTTAGTTGTTAATAATTTAGTTTATTTGTTTGATAGAGTGTTTGTTGGTTTGTTAGTTTCCAATTTGTCAGTTTTCAATATGTATATGTACTTCAGTTATTTTGCTAGCTCTTTTGTTATTAGTTAGTTTATTAATTAGTTTGTTCGTTAGTTAGTTTGTTTGCTAGATCGGTAGTTTTCTAGCTTATTAGTTAGTACTACGATATTATCTTGTCACTCGGTATGAATATCGTATATTACGAAATTAATAGCTTGTTACTTATTAGATCTTTAGTCGTTAAACTTGGTTTATTAGTCTGTTAGTTTGTTGACCTATAAGTATTAGTTTTTCACTTTATTATTTTCTTTGGTTGTTTGCTGGTTTATTTGTTATTTTCTTAGTCAGTTTGTTAGTTGATTTGTTTATTTGGTTGCTTGCACGTTTCGTAATGTTTTTTGTTTCTTTGTTATATTTTAATTCCTAGTTAGTTTTTGTTAGTTATTTAGTTGTTAATCATTAATTTAGTTAGTTTATTTGTTTGATAGATAGTTCGTTGGTTTCTTAGTTTCCAATTTGTCAGTTTTTAGTATGTAATTCAGTTATTTTGTTAGTTCCTTTGTTTACTAGTTAGTTTATTAATTTGTTTCTTCTTTAGTTTGTTCTACATTTTGTTTGTTTATTAGTTTGTTTGTTAGGTTGTTATTTTGTTTGTTAGTTGTACTACGATATTTCCATATCCATCGGTATGAATATCGTATATTATTAAATTTAATAATTATGAGGATTTTAAGAAAATATATCGTAAACAAATTAATTCCCTTTATGCTACAATCTTTTGATTTCGTAATAATGTTTCGGAAGTAAGGAAGGTGTTCAGAATTTTAGTATAAAAATTTAAAAAGTTAGGGTTTCTAAATAAAATTTAATCTTTTGTGTACTTAAGGTTGTTTCAGAACTATTATTCGTAGGTATATTTTTTGTAGAATCATAATTTATCCTATAAATTTATTTTATTTATTGATATAGTATATATATATGTATTAGTTATGTATTAATTTTGTACTGTTTGTTGTTAGTTTGTTGTTTAGTTTGTTATTAGTTGGCCAGTTAATATGCCTGTTGTTTTTAGTTTGTTGTGTTAATTAGTTAATTTATTTTTAATTTATTTGTTCGTTACTTAGTTATTTTATAGTCTATATAGGAACTCAATCTTTCCTCGTGAGCATTAAAGCTTTGCATCACATTGAAACAACTGAATACGCGCTCTTTGCAGTACGATCACCTATTCTATGCCAGAATGTGGAGTGAGAAATGAGTATTGCCCATGCTTAGGGTGAAGAAATTGAAGTGAGTACATTAAACATATTTTATTTGGATTTTATAATCTTCGGGGATGCGATGCGATGTGGTAACGATATTCTATTCATTTTTACAACCAATTTACATGAAGAATATGTCATACTTAAAATACTATACCTATATAAGTTATTTTATTTTGGCGAGGAAGTTGTGTGTTTCACATCAGATTTTTTTATGTACATAAGCAATTCATTTGAATTTGTGGTCGATCTGTATTAATTAATTATTCATGTAAAATTTAAATATAAACAAGCAGGGGAGGCCCTCCATGTCCTTTTTTCGTCAAAACAGTATGTGTAATCCGGTAATTTCTCCCAACAGACTGAGGTCCTGAAAGTCCCGAGCAGCTTGGACTGCATAAACGCCCATTAAATAGATAGATTAAACTAAGAGAATGGAGATAAAAATGAAGAGTAAGTTAATGTTAAATGCTCTTGAAATGATAATTTCAAATAATCAATTAATAGATCTCCTAATTGACTGCTTGTAAGATTGCAGCTGGTGGACCATCAAATTCTTCTTCTTCACTAATTTTTACTTTATGGAGTCTTTAGTAACAAACTGCTGATTTTCCTTGTTGCCAGGAAACAATTTCTAAGTTTATAAAGATTAAAATAGGCTTTGGCCGACTAAAATACCTACTTATATAAATTTCTGAATTATAAAAATAATTTACGATAAATAGACTGAACACAGATAAAATACTGTAGACCACACGTTACAAAGTTAGCTTTAGTAGCCCGCGAGTCTTAGAACACTTCCTCCGGTCGTGTTCTAACACGATCCTCTCATACTAAAGCTTTCCTTTTTTAACCAGTTACCTAAACTATTTTAGTACACGCTCTCTAAAACAGCTCTCTGTCGGACTGGTAACACGCCGAAGAATTGCATTTTAGCGACCTAGGCCGCTAAAACTGCAATGCAATTTTATGGGCCTAGGACGCCAAAGTTGTCATGGCAATCTATAAACAAAATCCAGATGGCATTGACTAGGCACACTAACTTTAACATGGATGTAACCATATATTTGGTCATAAAACAAGTTTAAGCTATCATTTTTTTTTTTTTAATAATCAGAAACTTCACCAGGCTTTTCGCAAAACACGGTAGCCTATTTCATCATATAACAAAATATAAGCCAACAACTTTTCACATCTTTGTTCACAAGAGAAACATTTCTTGCCATTAATGCAGTAGCATTTAAATGCAATAATATATTCCTTCCCATAGTATACTGCTGCCGAGATTTTTGAATTGGAGCTGCTGCCGGTAAAATCTCGGCAGCAGCTCCAATTCAATGTTTCTGGCTTGGATTGAAATTACCTCGGGATTGCCACTATTATTTTCCCAAGCTTTTCATAAATACTAGTTAGTATGCAATATTGTTTACAAACAAACGACTCATATGCATCTATACCGCATTTCATATTGGTACTGTTCATTGTTGTTCTATGATTCAGGCGTCTATGAGTATATGACTTCAACAAATGGCTGGCTATACCTTTTATTATAATTAATTATAAGGCATTTTTATTTCATTTTAAACAATTTAGAGAGTTTTTACTAAAAATATTGTATGCACCACGTAGGTCTACGAAAAAGCTTTAGCAGACTTATCCAGCAATACTATATTCGTACGCTAAAGCGTTAATTTGCTTACTTGATACATATATAGCTATTATGATCAGATTATTTAACAATAAAATATGTTTTGGGGACTTATCCACTCTAGAAGAATCAATGGATTCGTCCTTTTCTTCTATGTTCAGATTACTCTAGCTTAGGCCTAATAATGCGAACTGAAATGCATTCCTTTGCTTTGAAGAATTCGCCTAGTATATCCTTATTATAAATTCAACACATGTATTGCACAAGATTGTAAGTGTCTAAATTACTTTGAAGAATGTTCCAGTATCTCATTCAAGCTGTAACATGGGAGACTGACAAAGCCTATGAGAGAGATGATTGAAGTAGTTGGATTAGAAACCACTCCTAATTACAAAATGCCATCTCGGCGTCGACAACGTTATGCTAATTATTAGGCTCATTAAACAGAAAATGCTACAAGTTTAATTGTAATATAAATCATTACTTCTTTCGTTTCCGCTGCATTAGAAAGAAAACTCTCTTGTCACGGATTCTTATTGTATCTTTTGCATTACTGTAGTTTATCGTACATATTACAACCCGTTAGAGTAGACATTGGCATCCTCCTTCAAGTTGGCCACCTGTGATTAACTTTAGATTCTTAATGAGGTGCCTTACAGGAATTCCCTCACGTCGTTATGCCCATGTCTCATGTTCAACCTTAATTAGAAATCGGTACACTACAAACCAGATAGGCAAAACAACATCCTATCCATTCTGGTGAAGCAAATTAAATATGTGAGAAGCTATACCTATTCAGTATAAAATCTTGTGATTGGAAAACAGTAATAAAGGCATTAATTACAGAAGATTTTTTTATAAAATTAAGTGACTATAATAGCTTTTATAACCTAGCTACTAGTTTTTTTGCATAGTGACTTAGACCATTTGAAGCCTGGATGTAGTCTACGTGAATTTTTTTTTCTTAGTCACCAACTACAAACATTATCCTCCATATGCACACCCAGAAATGTACTTCGAATGACCAACTAGATTGCTCTGGACGCTGCACATTGCACAATATTTTTCAAAATAAAAACTTACGTGTTTTTTGACACGTTTTGCTATTTTTCGTGTTTTTCGATAATCCGTGCAGTTGCTCCTTTTCATTAAGGGGAAATGAAATTGATTTTTGGATGAAAATTATGATTTATTTTTTATTGTTGTATTTTATCCTCTGAACTTTCCTCTTTAAGATGATGTATCATACAGAATTGTCCGCCGCCGGGGGTGAGTCGGTAGCACGCCTGCCTTCTTCTCTGGCGACCCGTGTTCGATTCCTGTCCGGGTTGGGGATTTTTCAGTAGTGAAAATTTTCTTTCTGGGTGTGTGTGTGTGTGTGTCCTTAGGTTTAAGTAGGTAGGGGACTGTCGCACCCCGGTAACAAATCCGCTTACGGGATCACCAGGGGTCGCTCGCGAACGTGAGGAATAACTAACTATCATACAGAATTGTAGTATAATTTTTTCCATGCATTTTTATTTCCGGGGAGATACAGTGGAAATGTTTTAACTTCGAAGCTTACTTAATTGATTTCTGGATGAAAATTGATATTTTCTTTTTATTATTCTATTTTATTTTCTGGACTTTCCTGTTTAAAATGATGTATCATACATAATTGTACTATAATTCCATTCCTGTTATTTTTTTATTTTCTGAGAAGGTTCAGACTATGGCGCATGGATGTATTAAGTTTGAAGCTCGTTTTCCGTAAGTGTACTTTCTCTATACTTAACCTGCAATCTTAAAATTTTCAGGATTTGTTTGTTCAGGTGTCTTACATATACTAAAAATAAACA
Organism: Ectobius pallidus; assembly: GCA_964059195.1. Lineage (NCBI taxonomy): Eukaryota > Metazoa > Arthropoda > Insecta > Blattodea > Ectobiidae > Ectobius > Ectobius pallidus. Next base: position 44,071,241 of record CAXKWD010000010.1, on the reverse strand, counting down.
GAATTTAAATTTATGAATGAATGAATGAATGAAATACTTACAGGTCATGAGGTACTTGCTTAAAAATTTTATAAATAAAAAATAACATATTTCATTAAATAAATATATTTTTAAAAATTCCTTTTTCAGTAGCCTACTGACACATGGTATGTATCTGAAAACTGTAAAAAGATCAAGTACCTAGCTTTACTATTTTTTTATAAAACGTACATTGAATTTAACATTTTAAACGTAGGCCATTCCGTTTCCCCACACGAATAATCAAGAGTATATATATATATATATTGTCAAATTGTTAAAAAAAAAAAAACACAATTTTTTTCTCTCTTTGCTTTACCTCTCCCGTTGTAGGGGAGTTTTGACACACAAGGACATGGAGAGATCCCCGGATGAATGATCAGCCCAATGCTGGGGCCTTCTCCGAGACAAACACGTAGTACGAGACACAACAGACGCTCACACACTCCCTCTGAACAAGGCGCCGATGGTGTGAAGATGATAATGACGGCCACAGACACCGGGGACCACAAGAGCTTCAAGTTACCCAACATTTGTCTTAAGGTGAGGAAAACCCCGGAAAAAACTCACCTAGGTAACTTGTTCCGATCAGGAATCGAACCCGGGCCCACTGCGTGAAAGGAGCAAACACATCTCATGCGTCAGAGCGATGGACAGTTAACTTAACTCACATCTAACAAGAACAGGAAAATAAGACAGCAAATGGGTTCTTTAATGAAAAAGATTAATCTTACTAGTGTTTTTAAAGATTTTAATTATTACTAAATTCTTGAAACCCCTACAAGCAACCTGTTAATTCTAGATTCTTTCCGAGTAATAGCAGAGTTGTGCCTTAAAAGCAGTGTCGTTTAATAAATCATGTAGCCTATTAACTGGAACGAAGCACGCTCCGATAATGAGACCTAGAGTTATTAGGTGGGGAATAAGATGTCGGTACTATGATCATGTCAGGGATAATGAATCGCGACCGTACTATCGCGTCTTATTAACGGTTATCGCCCTGGTTTACCAGATTCCTTTAACTTAATTCACCTGTCGTTAACCGAACATTTGCAAAAACATGTTCAGGGCTGTTCTGACTTGTCTATCCGCTAACATCCGTGACGAAACTAAAATACAGTCTGATGCACTTCTTGATACATTATTAACTAACACAAGTTATTACATGGATATTACATGGGGAACTCGAAAAGAAATTATTAGTGGCTGATGATTTAAAAAGGGGAAATAAAAGTATTATATGGATTACCATATTTAATTCCATCAGTACAAATATTTATTCAGAAAAGCAGATTACCAATTCATTACAATAATTACTCTACGTTTTTATCTTCATTCCCTTAGATTATTCTCCCCCGTTGTAGGGACACTTATGTGGCCCACGCTGGCCGAGCCTTACTGGACCGCAGTCTGTCGGGAGAGGGGACACCTTTGGATTACACACATACTATTTTGACCAGAAAGGACATGGAGGTTCTCCCCTTCTTGTTTATATTTATATGGATTAATACATCTCTCTCTCTCTCTCTTTCGTAGTTTTACCTCTCCCTTGTACTATTTAAGCGACCCAAGCCACCCGGACCTTACACGGCCGCGACCTGTCAGGAGAGGGATTACCTTTGGATCACATACATACTTTTTTGACCAGACAAGGACATGGAGGCCACCCGGATGAGTGATCAGCCCAATGCCGGGGCCACCTCCGAGACAACACGAGAACACAGGACGAGACACACCATTCACACACTCACTCAGACCAAGGCGAGGAAGGGGATGAAGATGATAATGACGGCCAGATGATATCCGGGGACCACAAGGGCCTAAAGTTATCCGACAATTGTCTCTCAGGTGAGGAAAAACCCCCCACCTAGGTAACTTGTCCCGACCAGGAATCTAACCAAAGCCCACTGCGTGAGAAGAGCGAACGCATCCCCTGAGCCACAGCGGTGGACCGGATTAATACATATCGATCACAAATTAAAATACAATGCTAATGTACTTTAAAAAAATCTAGGTCAATGAATAAGGGTAATTAAAAAGCACCCACCGCTACAAAATTTGGATTCTCGTCACATTTAATAGAGCCGCAAAAGAATGTAATAATTAGTTACGAGAAACAATTGCAGGGACATTTAAAATTCAAAAAGGCCTAATATAAATTTATGACAACAATAATTTTATAATTAATGGCTGCACGAACATAGGCCTATAGAAGAAACTACTTAAAATAGATAAAATTGATTACGCCATTGTTTGCATTGTAGTGTAAAAATAATGTTAATTAGTATTAGTATTTATAGACTCGTGTTCTTAAGTAACCAATGTGCATTAGTTAAAATTATTTTTGCAACCGCAACTACCCAACGATAAGTTTTAGCTCGATGGGACGTGCTTATATTCTTCAAAAACTGTAAAGGCTGATCATTAGGGACTTTTGAAGTGAAACTTCTTTAGGCGCGCTAGGAGTAAATCGAGAGCTAACTCAAAGTTGCGTTACGAAGAAAATCGTCACGAAAGTAGCCAAGTTGCGTTACGAAGACAATAGTCACGAAAGTAGCGGGGCTGTGACAGACTGCACAGAAAACAATCAACTCAATTAGATTTTAAAAAATCTAAAATTCAAAATGAAAGATCCAAAAATCCAAAATGAAAAAATCCAAAATTACAAAATTAAAAACCGAAATCGAAAATTTAAAAATCTAAAAATCCAAAATTAAAAATCCAAAATCCAAAATTTAAAAAATTCAAAAAATCAAAGATCCAAAATTTAAAAAAATAAAAAAGTTAAAATTTAAAATAAAAAACCAAAATATAAAAAATCCAGAATTTAAAAAATCAAAAAAATCCTTTCCTTTTTCTTTCTTTCTTTATCGTAGTTTTACCTCTCCCTTTTAGGATTTAAGCGACCCAAGCCACCCGGGTCTTGGATCACATACATACTTTTTTGACCAGACAAGGACATGGAGGGCCTCCCCGGATGAGTGATCAGCTCAATGCTGGAGTCACCTCCGAGACAACACGAACACATAGGACGAGACATACCATTCACACACTCACTCAGAACAAGGCGAGGATGGGGATGAAGATGATAATGACGGCCACATGATATCCGGGGACCATAAAGGCCTAAAGTTACCTGACATTTGTCTCACAGGTGAGGGAAAACCCCGGAAAAACCTCACCTAGGTAACTTGTCCCGACCGGGAATCGAACCCGGGCCCCCCATCTCCTGAGCCACAGCGGTGTACCGGTACTAAAAAATCCAAAACCCAAAATTTTACAAATCTAAAAATTCAAAATTATAAATCCAAAATCCTAAATTTAAACAAATTAAACAAATTCGAAGATTATAAATTTTAAAAATTAAGAATTGAAAAACAAAAATACCAAAATTAAAAAATTCAAACATTCAAAATTTAAAAATCAAGAAATCAAAAATTTAAAAAGTCCATAAACCCAAAATTAAAAAATACCAACAATCCAAAATTGAAAAAATCCAATAATCCACATTGAAATAATCGAAAAGTTAAAAAAAACGAAATTTGATTTGTGTCGCGTGGCGTTCCACGCACTTTTTTTTTCGTATCAGCGATAGGTGCGAAATGTTAAACAACTGCTTTCCTAAGCTCTATTTAGCTTTATAGATGCTTAAAATATCAGTATTAAGTGAGAAACAAATTTAAAGATGACGTGCAAAACGGTCAAGTTAAAACAGGACCTTGCTCATTAAAATAAAAATAATGAAATTCAAGCAATTTATGTGAAACTATGTCAGAGTTAATGTTCAAATTATTTAATGTCAATGTTTTTATTATTTTGCTCTTAAATAAATAGTTTAAAAATCTACCGTTGAATTAATAAACGCGGGCAAATCCACGGGGACGTGCAAGTATTAAATAATAGCAAACAATCACAAGATTTCTCAATTTGATGAATTTCATCTTTTCAAGTGGTAACAATATTTGACTATTGACAATAGAGCAGTGGTAAAGTAGGCACAAAATTTAGACACTATTCAAAAGAGATTTCTCAAGGCAAATTCATTAAATAATTCTTTGGCACAAAAAACATCTAATTAAATAATAGCCACGTAGGCCTAAGTCACAAGTAAGCGATGAAACTGCCTGCGTTATGAAAACGAAGGAATATCGCTAAGGGATACAGTTATAAATTTATAATAGAATTTTTAATTATCTGCATTGGAGGCGCAGTCAGCATGGCACTGAGTAAGGTCGCGGGTTCGATTCGGGCCTATGTCTGTTATCCTACTTATCAGCCAAGTTATAGGGAAAAAATTCCGGCACACTGGTGACGGTCACAGACTTAGTAGCAGTACACCCCCGTCATTAAGTAACCATTAAAATATATTATTGTGAATTGTGAAAAGTAGTAAAACGTTGTGTGAATATTTCGAACTGTGTTTTAAAATGCAGTCGTTTTCGTTATAATTATAGCTATCCGTTTGTAATGTTTTTTATAAACACTTTGCTTCTCGAAGAGCAGAATTAAAAAGTTCCTACTTTGAATGGTCTGTTTATGTCCGTATGGACTCCCTCAACATTTGACTTCCTGGTTCGAGATGTAAAAAAAAAATTTGAACTTGTTATAGGTCTATTGCTTTGAATATTTTATTTAATAGTCTATCTATCTGTCTGTTTGTCTGTCTGGAATCCTATAGCCCCTTCTGGAGGTTTCTGTTTACGTCTGTTTATTTCTGTTTATTTAATATAGGCATATAAATGCACTTTTCGAGCTTTAGATTTTTATACCTTAAAATTAAAATTAAAACGACAAAGTCCATTTCTTACTTGCTCAATGGCAATAGACAATTCCTAAGCAAGCTAAAGGAATATTATCTACAATATTTTATGGAATCCGGAGGTTCATTACCGCGCTTACATAAGCTCGCCATTCAACCCTATTCTGTGGTAGCTCCGTCTAATCATCCCTTATTTCCCTTAAATGTATTCTAATATTTTCCTCCCACCTTCGTCTAGGTCTTTCAAGTAGTGTTTTTCCTTCGGGTCTCCCAGTCAATATTTTTTAGATAATTGTCTTTCCTCCCTCCATGTGTGCAACATGTCCAGCCAACTCATCCTCCGTGATTTAATTACCCTTGTTGTATTCGGTAAAGAGTACAGGTTATGAAGCTCGTCATTACACAGTTTTCTCCAACTTCCCTTAAATAATCAAGTGATATGGGTCAGGTAACTGGTATCTCCTACGTTCACATCTAAGAGCTTTATTTTAATTTGCCCTTTCTGAAATATGATTTAGCCTAATACTTCCGAATGAAATCTTGGCGTTTCTGTGCAAATCAATTCGGGTGACCTCTGGAGTTTCATTAACTGTTCTCTTCAGATAATTATAACTATAATTTAATGTAAGGTATATCTAAACATACTCTTGATCGTTAGCATAAATATGATAATCTTGTTCATATACTTATATTCTTAAAGTCATTGGTTATGGTAGTTCCTCTGCATTTCCCCTTCTTATGGCTCCTTCTGCCTCTTGTATCACACCTATGGTAGATATGTCCATTGTAAAACCTGTTTTCTACTTCGAGATTACATATGATAATATTTGCACCCTCTGACACAATGTTCCACGACTTTGAAGGCTGAACGAAACAAAATCCATGGTTATTATAACAATTCTTTTTTCTGTAGGATTACATATTATTGTTTTAAAATGAAACTTTCATTGGGGAAGGCAATGTGGACTAGAGAAAGAAATCTAGAGAAAACAGTATTGGAAAAACCGTTCTGTTAAAGAAGAAAGGAGGCAGCTAAGGTTGACTGAGTGCAGAGCCATAAAGCGATTTGTAAACAGCGTGATCTGACATTAACAAATCCTTTTGATCGCACTGAAAGGTAACAATGGTTTCTTTTATATGACTGAGGACAGAATAAAAAAAATCGTATGTTAATTTTCTCCGACGATGCTCTGATTGTTCTCTCTAGAAGTGAAATATTTTCAGACCGTACATTTCAATGTCCTTCCCAGTCCATTGCACAGTTATTTACAATTCTCGAAAGATGCCTTGGTAAAGTCCAAGGCTTGTAATCTTGGGTAAAGTCTACTTAATACATCTATTCTGCGATTTCTAACATGCCTAAAGCAAAAAGAAAATAAAGTATGGACACAATTACAATAAATAAATGAGCCACTGAATAAAATATGCTACACTAATCGCGGATGGCCAGTAATTACCTACAACATAAATAATAGTCCTATTCTTACATATCTGAGGGAATGTGCAACTGTCTAAAAAGTGGGGCTCTCTTCAATTGGCAGTTGAATAACATAGAATATGTATAACTAAATTCAATACAGCACTCAACTTTTGAGTTTAAACCCCCTAAAAAGTCCGTCCCCGGAATATGAGCCTGTGACCTCATAAATATGAGCCCTCGACGTTTTCGACACTACAAATGCATTCACTTAAGTTTATTTCAAAATACTAACATCTCACGACAACTTCTTATGACGAATTCTGTGCTCAGATTCGCCGAAGACATCTGTATATTGTATTTCATTATTTTTTGTATTGAGAATTCAAGTATCAGGAACCTAAGATATCGCTATACAGTTCAGGGTTTGATATAATGTCCCATTGCTATTTGAAAAAGAATTCACCTGGTGGTCTTTCTGAGTGTTCTTGAATGTACCGTGGACGTATTACGGAGTGTGGTTAATTTGTGGGTGAAGAAGGACGGACGTTCGAGATAATAGCACTACAGTTCTGCAAGAATGTTATGTGAATGACCATTATGAAATAACTACGAACGTAATATGTGCTCTTACCTTCTTATTAACTTCCCGATGCTCTGACAATGTTTACATTTCATTTACTTCTTGATTACACAACCAAATCGGTACACTTAGCTCTTGAGCAAATATTTAAGTTACTTAGACAATAAGAAGTGCCTACTGATTATGTTCTGAGTGCCCATTAAGCATATCAATAAAATGTTGTGGTAAGTAAAAAGTTCAAACGAGAAGAAATATCAGTAAATGACTTTGTTAATAATTTGTTAATAATAAAGCTCACTTGGCCTAGTTGTGAAAGATTGCGGCTGCTTATTTAAAATGTCGCGTTTAATTGAAGAAGTGCAACTGTGGCTATTATTTAGGTTTATTTTATTTTCATAAATATATAAAAACTAAGTATATGGTCATGGAACGTCAAAATAATGCTCCACAAAATATTAGAATAGCCGGTAAATCGTTCGAACAAGTGGAAAAATTCAAATATCTGGGAACAATAATTACAGACACAAATAATATTAAGGCAGAAGTTAAGTGTAGACTCAAATCAGGAAATGCTTGTTTTTATGCAGTTCAGAAACTCTTATCTTCTCGTCTTCTGTCCAGATATCTAAAAATAAAGTTTTATAAGACTATTATCCTGCCAGTTGTATTATATGGATGTGAGACATGGCCGCTTACTGATCAGAAAGAACATAGTCTGGGAGTGTTCGAAAATAGGGTGCTTAGAAAAATATTTGGGCCCAAGAGAGATGAAAACGGGGACTGGGGAAAATTGTATAACGACGAGCTTCAGGACCTGTACTGTACCTGTAGTAAGGGTAATCAAATCGTTAAATCGCGAAGGATGAAATGGGCTGGACATGTTGTACGCATGGGGGAGGAAAGACATATCTCAAAAGTATTGACTGAGAGACCCGAAGGGAAAAGACCACGTGGAAGACCTAGACGTAGGTGGGAGGACAATATTAGAATAGATTTAAGGGAAGTAGGATTTTCGAGAGGTGATTGGATGGAGTTAGCACAGAATAGGGTTGAATGGCGGGCTCAGGTAAGCGCGGCAATGAACCTTCGGGTTCCATTAAATAGATAGCATTCCTTTAGCTTTCTGAGGAATTGTATATTGTCATTGAGTAAGTAAGTCATTTTCATAAAGAATTCAAACTGATCTACCGTAGCCTACTGAATTCCTAATGAAAACGGGGATTCAGAATGATTTGGTCCAATAACCTGAAAAGTGGTATGGTAACGGATCGAGATCTTAATCAATGCCATTGTAAATCATACCGTGTCCTTGGATGCGAAGCTAGAGGATTTTGTGGATTCCCTTGGAAATGTTGTTTTCATTGTCTTATCCAAAATTTCATATCGGATTGGAATCGAATTCAGATCGATTTGAATTCTCCGTGAAACTGTAATAAATATATGACAAAATTACCCCTTTTTTATTATGGAAGGTGTGCCCTAGTGGCTCGGGCGATAGCAAGTCTGAATCGCAGTCGCAGACTCAAACCTCGATCGGAATAAATAACTTGGCTAAGGTTCTCTACCGGTGTCTTTTCCTCAACCGTTATTGATAAATGCCAGATAAATTCTTCATTTAACTCGGATTCATCCACCAGCGTCTCATCCTCATCCATTCACCTCCATATTAGGAAGGGAGCATAAACCGCTACGAGTTTATGCAAAGACGTTGCCTAAGGCATTTCTGTTGGCATGATTGCCTATCAACCTGCGAGTTGAGCAGAGGTAGATTTTTTAATGTTTCCTTCCATTAGAAGTCGCCCTAGGGCAAAGGGTATGTGTATCATCACATAGCCATTTAAAGATATCAGCGATATTATCCCATTTGTCGTACCAGTTAGGAAAAAAATACCTCGGCAGAAAATATCACATGGTCCGAGCTAGTTTGGAGCCCATGCTCCACCGAAACATGCTAAACACATCTCATTTTCTACTTTTCTACCCTAAATCGGTCCCATATCCCACTTTACACGTTTATCGTTAGTAACTGGTAGACATTTGAACTAACAGCTTTTATATGGTTCAGTAACGGAATTAGATCCTTATATACGTCATGTTCTCCTTAAAGAAATTCTAATCATCGATTACCACCCTTCTCTTCTACTCTCTTCCACTCTCTTCAACTGTGACAATTAACGTAAGTCTAGCACTGGATCTCCTGAAAGGCCTTAATCGGTAGGGATGATTGGATGTGAGAAGGAATGAATCGACAGAATTTATTGTTTTGTATAATTTGGATTTATATTCTGCCCAAATTTTAGGGTGGAATAAAGACTCTTCAGCAATGTAGCTTTCTAGAAGATCATCAATCCACCTGTCGTTCTGAAGAAGCAATGACATTGTTTAATCTGTTTCATTTGTTCCGATTTTAGTTGAGGAAAGCCAAATAGCAATCTCAGAAACTGCCTGCTTCGGAATACTTCGATATTCACTAGTCACTAGACTATATTTCGAGATGGGATGTTTGTTGACAGCATATGCTTCGGAATCGAAGTGGGTACTTCATACAAGATATCGTAACCTAAATAGGATGAGTTCTGCTTAACTGTACTTTGCGTTTGCAAGTCTCATTACTGATTAGTAGGGACCGCATTTTTTGGTAATGCGATAAGCGCGAATTTTATAAAACAATTTTCTTTAGCTATTTTTTAGCTTTGCACATGAGCAAAATATCAATATTAAGCAAATTGAATCCACGAAATATTGCAGAATTCGTTCGATTGTGCGAAATGTCTCTATAATCGCTAAATATGCCCCTTCCATACGAAAAGTGATAAATGTGTACAAGAATTTGATTCAAAATAGTAGTGTGATTTTATCCTTCATGTCTTCCTAAAGCATGCTTCCTTTTTTGTTATTTCTATGGCTGCAGAGAAGTTATCGATACTTGTAATCGATTACATCAAAGACTGACCTTTTGTGCTATCTCTGTGCTGAGTTTAGGATGGCTATGTTAGATTGAGGCAAAGAGTGTAGATTCATCAGATTTCGAATTCCATCCACAGTAGGTGTCACTTTTGTGCGTATAAATTAGGCCATTGTAGGTTTTACAAATGCCCACTTCACAATTTCTTTTCAATTTCCCATATCCTTTTAGCAACAAACTGAGTTTATATGTGAATTCTATAGGTTGTAAAAGACATTAAAACTTCAAACATCGTCATTTTTCGTCCTTTTAAAAAAGAATACAGCATGCAGAGTGCCGTAGCATATCCATAAGGCTAATTCTATAAAACATTTTATTTCTCGAAATACCCACGAAATGGAAGGAAGTTAACACAGAAATCAGCCATTTTATTCTATCAAAAATATTACTGATCAGTAGCGCCCGGATATATAAGCAAAATAAAGCTGTAAAATATGCAGGTAAATAAGCATGAAAAATGCAAGAAATAAGCACCAAAGTAAGCAAAAACAAATTACACGAAAATCAAATAAATTATTGGTTTCGTATAAATCTTTCCTTATAGCTGGGCGGCTACAGTATGTAAGAAAGGACATCCGTAGATTTTCTTCTATAAAGCTCGTGCGTCTTTCAGTGAAGAACGATTTGTCAAGTGAAAATATTATTTCAATGTCGCAGGACATTACAGGCGCATGTGAAAAACAACAGTTCTACTTCAATGAATTCCTCTTCAGTATCTGTTTCTCCCTCGGAAAGTTTTTTTAGAGATCTGACAGTGCCCAAATTTTTCAGTGATTCTATTATCCAACAAAAGAAAGAAACCAGTGATAATGAGATCTAGGAGTGAAATAAACATTTTAATGTGGCAGTTCTGACTAAAATATGCTATTTTAATCCAAATTCATAAAAAGTCAGGAAACTAGCTTTTCTCTCTCAGAATAAGCAATATTAACACTATCAAATAATGTTAAAATTGCTTACCAAGGAGTGTCTTAAGAAATATAATATTTCTGCTTATGTTTGGAAGTCTGAAAATAAATATGCACTTTGCTTAGAAACTGATTAGCAACCCCTGAGCCAAGGGTTGAATACACGTCCCGTCATACAGTGAAGTAAGTGTAGCCTAAGTAAACGCTTAAAGAACTAAGATGGTCCCTGTCAATCAATTGACCTACCCATAAGCAAATCTATGATCCAAAGGTACGAATGCTGTAAGATTGAGCAAAAAAGAGTATTTAATTATTAAATTAATAAAATATAAATTATTATTTTATTGACACTAGGCCTATTACTGTTATTTTGCTATTATTACGTAAATTATTATAATTTGAAGGGAGTAGAGCAGTAGACCTTAGAAATTTCATAACTTGATCTGTTTAATAGACCACATCTCAGTGCAAAATACGACCATGATTGCATTCCGGTGAGCAAAATTGCGAGTTAACTTGTTTTCCCATGGGGGACGGGCCACGCTTAATTAAAGATATACTGTTATGAACAGGTAAGTAGGGAGATAATACACGATATTGCAGTAAATTGCTGTTCAAGTCCATCACAACTCAGCTGCATAAGAACAGTATAATTACTGTCACGCAAATTTCGGAATTTCAAATAGAAAAAGTTATAAAATATATCGCCGTAACAAGTTCCTGTAACGTCAACTTTAGGTTTTTGTATCAAAACGAATCGTAATTGCTGCAGATGCAGAGCAAAACTTGTTTTCATAGTAGTTAAAATCTGAAACAAAAATGTCCACGTTGCTTGCTCGTCAAATGCAACTAAATACTTCGATAAACATAATCTCTTCATACTAAGTTTATTATTCAAATTTGATAGTGCATTCCCAGTGGGGACATGTTACGTAGGTGGGCTTTTTCCGGAGTTTTCCCTCACCTGTGAGATGAATGCCGGGTAACTTTAGGCCCTTGTGGTCCTTGGATATCATCTAGTCTTTATTATAACCTTCGTCCCACTTTGTTCGGAATGAGCGTTGTGTGTGTGAGACTGGTATGTATCGTCTATGATCTATGTGTTCGTTTGTCTCGAAGGTGACCCCGGCATTGAGCTGATCACCCATCCGGGGAGGCCCTCCATGTCCTTGTCTGATCAAAAAAAAGTATGTGGTCCAAAGGTAATCCCTCTCCCGACCAGTCGCAGTCCTGTAAGGCATAAACGTCCCTACAAACGGGAGAGGTTAAACTAAGCGAAAGAAGAAGAAGAAGAAGAAGAAGAAGAAGAAGAAGAAGAAGATACTGCAACTAGGACAAAATGTAACAAAAACAGTTTTCCATTTTTCACGGAAATGTATGTTCTGAGGCCCTCGAGTTCAAAAATGTATTTTCATAAAACTATATCGATACATGCGTGACTGTTGCTACTCACTGTCAATGAGTAGACTTCGGACTTTTAGGTTGCTAAAATTCAATTTTAGGTGCCTAAAATAGGTTCTACATTTTTAGAAATAGGTTCTAAAAATGGGAAAATAGGCTCTATTATAAAATATTTAATTCGGTTTAAGTTGCCAATTTGCTTAAATAGCTTATTTATGTCTCTGCCAACAAGCACCATAGGCAAAAAATCAGTCACACGGCAACAATGCATACTTTCGCAGGTCTTGTTTTAGGGAAGTGGCATGAAACTTCTCCTTGGGTCTATTTTAACTACATTATTTAGTAGTAATTTTTTTTAAACATTACTCAAACAATTTTATTCAAATGTGGTGTATTTCTTACTTTTTTTTAAATTTCGCTACAATAATTGTTCTGATCTAAATTAGAAATACATGTATGCAGCAGAGAAATACCTTTGACATTATTAGAATGGTGAAAATATCAGGCGCTTGTTTGGCATGAAATCTGACACCCGAAAGTATGAAAGAAACACCGCTATCTCTTATCTTAATCAAGATATACAAGCAGATAAAATATAATTTAAAACTGAAACTTGAACCCATGTAAATCGACATGGTAGTAACATGTAAAACACGTGTGGTGGAATAATCGTAGGGTACGAATAACTGCATAGGCAGTATGCCTTAGAGGAAGGCTAGTGGCGTTTGTGCATTTATTGCGTTGATAATGATGGTTGTAAAAATGCAAAGAAATAACAATCAAGCAGTCTAGTGCGGAAGGCTTGTGTGCAGCCTCCCGGCAAACATCTGTTGACGAATTTGGTTATTCAATCGTATTAAAAAATATTTTGAGAGTGCAAACAAGAACCTCCCAACACCTTATAATTGTAATTATTTCGTCTTTTTAGTAATTTCCGTTTTATTTTTAAATAATTTGGAAATGTTTGCACTACGGGAGTGCATGAAGGTATATTCATGAGTACAGGGTTAGGATTTGACGCGTAAAAATAGGTTTTCTTCATGACCTGTAAAATACCTGTATCTATACTATGCTATATTAAAAGCGCCCTAAAATGTATGTATGTACGCCTTCTAATCCGAAATCCTTTGACCTAGAAATCTGAATTTTTCATTATACGTTCTGTATGTTCTGGGAAGAGTCTATATTAAAATTTCATGCTGATAGCACAGTCGGTTCGGCCAAAATTTAATTTTAAATTTGTTCTCTTGGCATTGACAATGTTTTGTCAACTTTTTTTTTTTTTTTGTGCTGCAGTCATGTATCCATAGTATGGATAGTGCTTTATTATTATTTTTTTGCACGACGTAACTAATTAGTGGTAACTTGTCGTAACTTGACATTCCCACACGCAATCTGGTTGCTATGAAAACAAAATAAATCTCCGTGCCGTAAAAATTACAAAAAGCACGAGTGCCGTAAGTAAAACCATCATAATACAAGCCTTTATGGAAGACTGGAACCAAGGCCCCCCAGTTTGTGGCGACTTTAACAGGACAAATATTCAGTCCCCATAACAACCAACATAATTATGCGAATCACTTTCTGGAATATGACATCCATCTTCAACAGTGTATAAACATAATATTTTCAGCTAATATCTCAATTAATATAAAAAACTTATATAAATAATCATAGTGCAAAAAATAGCATGCAATACCTACTCGTGCCGTAAGCGCATAACGGATCTCGGAAATTGAAAAACTCTTTCCTCGATCCGTATGCACCGCTTACGGCACTTGTATCGCAATATACTATATTGATCCTATGAGAGGTTAAATTTTATCCAGCCATCCATGAAGGGATACGATTTACCCTTGGAAAGATCTAGCCCGAGTTTGTAGGAACATTTTTCTGTCATTTTCATATTTGCCCAGAGGACATTTATCTAGAAACTCGCCCCAAGTGTATGTGATTGTTACCTTCAAATTGTTTGAGTTTGTAAAACTTATTCTTGTCTAAATTCTGTCCATTGGATAATTTACCCATAGGTATTTCCCTAGTTTATAGAAACCGGGCATTGAAATTATTTTCCCAGTCCATGTAATTATCTAGTTAACGCAATACACGTAAAATGTGTAACAGACGGAGAATATAAGCTTATGAAAAGCACTGTTATGATTTTGAAATTTGTTTCAATTTTTTTTTCTTCTTTTCTTTCTTTTTTTTTTTTTTTTTTTTTTCAAACAGTTCAAGAACTAGAATTGGAACCGGTTGGTGCTCAACAACAATAAATATTACAAGCTTCCAAGACTAAAATTAGTTGAGGTAACTTATAAATACATGTTAAAATACGTAATTTTCTGTCCTTTTCACTTATACTCTACATTTTTTTTATTTATTTTAATGACGCGTTGGAAATAACAGCTGCCCCCTAAATGTTTCTAAAAATGTTCGCCCTAGGTGTCTGCCTTGTTCTCCTTTATGAACGAGCTGGCCCTGTACAGCAGATAACATTTATTATACTCTTTACAAAGAAATTACATTTGCATCACTATTTATAGGCAAAGAATATGTGACATCAAAAGATGCAAGTTTATGGGAACGGGTATCTTGCTTTGATATGGCAATCCAAATTTTTCTTTTTACAACCTCCTCAACATCAGGATTTTTGGAAAATCTCTACTTCATCGGTCTCAGTACACTGTTCCTTCAGGTTTTATCTGGAAGAAGTTAGGTTTGGTTTGGTTTATGGTTATTAAAGGGGAAACGGAATAGCCTATGATTAGGCTACAATGTTAAAGATAATGTACCTTTTCTTTAAAAAAAACTACTAAAGCTAGGCACTTGATCTTTTACAGTTTTTAGATAGCCTACATACCCCATGTCACTACTGAAAAAAAATATTTCTCATAAATATACTTATTTACTGAAATATGATTTATTTTCTTTATTTAAACATTTTAGCAACATTTTAAAATATCATATGACCTGTAAATAGGTCATGGATTAACCGATTAAAAAAATCAAGGGTATGTAAGATATCTGAATAAACAAATCCTGAAAAATTCAAGTTTTTGTGTTAAGTAGAAACTGAGAAAATATACCTTTTACATATAAAAGGTAAACTTACGGAAAAAAAGCTTCAGAAGTAAAACTTCCTTGTACCATAGTCTGAAACTTCTCAGAAAAATAAAATGATAACACGGATAGAGAATAAAATACAACAATAAAAAGTAATCGCAATTTTCATCCAAAAATCAATCCTATTTCCCCTTAACTGCGTATCCCCTTATGCACTCATAAATGACATCGACCTTTGTCGGGATCGAAACCACGACCTTGCATAAATTAGGAAAGGATAACCATGTTCAACATCCTATTTTTTTTCACCTGATAGGCATTTTCATTTCTCTACAGCTTGTTTTATTTTTTGTTATTACAAATGTAAGTAAAGGATTCAAAAATGAAAAAAGCTCAAAAAGGTATCATGCTGAACAAGACCAACTAATATGTCGACTCAGTGCGATAGGAAGTTATTTCTGCACATTTTAAAAGAATGATACGAGGATCAAAGACGTCTAAAACGCATGGCTCTACTCTAATTTAAAAAAATATTTGATATTATTATCACATAATTCAGACTACCGTAACTAAAACATTGCATAATGCGGTGATAGACCACGGAAAAGAAAGCTGTCAAGTTTAAAAAACCTTATCAAGATTCAAAATTATTCAAAAAGAGAACTGCCCATCAAACGGCGTTTCTCCAAGAAAACAATTAAGTTCTTGCAATACACGGGCTGGCATGTTCACACCTATGGATTCAATGGAAGCAAAAATATGTCATCGAAGGTCTGGCAGATTTTGTGGCAGGGGTGGCACATAAAGAGTAAAAAAAAAAAAAAAAAGTAAAGTGATCCCTATACAGGCCATGGAGGCCCAGAGGGTTCCAGGAGGTTGAGGCTCCCAGATTTTGGACGTTCGGCACATGAAGGTGGTAAGGTTGTCAGCCTTACGCACCGGCCGCCTTTACCCCCAGGATTGCTCCTGGTACTCATTTCTGTTGTAGGCTGAGTCGGCCCCAGGGCCATAGTGCCACCAGAAGGATTAGGCCAATTGAAAAATCTCAACGACCTCATCGGGAATCGAACCCGCGACCTTCCGGTTTGTAGCGCAGCGCCTCAACCACTACACTACGGCGTACCCCACATAAAGAGTACCCATCACATATTTTTGCAGAAAAAATACAGGGTTTAAGGTCAGGTGACCTGGGTGACCAAGCTAAGAAATGCTAATGAGCAGTGGCACGGTCAATCCAACGGTGATGCAGATGTAGATCGAAATCGTTTACTGACCATGGATTGAAATAACGCCTGACTTCATTGTGATAATGTGGTGGTGCCCAATCTCGTTGGAAAAGACAGTTATAAGGTTTCTCGACATTTTTGTTTTTGGAGTAATAGCGACCCTGACCATGCGTAAGAATGCTGCAGCACACAGAAAAACTTACTACTAATGTAAACTTTACCCGCCTTCCCCCTTCAGGTGCTAAATACATACATACAATACAATGTAAACTTTGAGAGTATTTCTATCTGCTGTTGTCTCACACGTTTGCTTTCATAATACTGTCTTCACAGATAATATACGAACAAGTTCCATTCATTATACTTGCTCAGTTCATATTCGTGAAGGATTATTTTTTACTCTTGGATAACAATAATTATCACTTTACTAAATAATTAGGGATGGGTCGATACCAGATTTTCTCGATACCGATAGGCCTACATGATTTTTTCCTCGATACTCGATACCGTCAACATTTCCAGTTTCAATAAATAGCTACATTAAAAATTAAAAGTTGAAAGAACTGTAATACCAACTAAATTAAGTGTGCATATTTAATGAGACAAAATTTAATATCAATAGTAGCCTATACTTATTTTTAAAGTCTACATTAAAACTAAAATGGGTTTTTGAAACAGTCCACTTACAAGTCAGCTTGCTTGTTGGTTGTTATTGAAACGTTCGACAGGAAACGAACCGATTAAGAATCTCTTCTGTTTGGATTTCAAAATTCGGAAAGTCTTTATGACTAGACAAAAGTCACAGAGTGGTTTTCTCCATTTCAATGAGAAATAGAAGTATTTACTATATTTAGTAGACTACTAAAAGCAGAAAGAGATACGGTACCGCATTTCCTTAAATTGCAGAATTACAAAAGTATCCAGCGAGATTTCTGAAGTATCGCTCGATGCCGATACCATGCAAGTATCGAGAGTATCGAGGTATCGAAAGTATCGAGCCATCCCTAAAAATAATATCATAAAGAAATACTTCACTGGTTAGCATCAAGACCGATCGGCTAAGAAAGAAGTCAATTGCATTTCATTTTATTGTCTGTCATCTGTGCCATAGGCACGGTACTCAATGTAATATTAACAATGCTACGTCCCAGTATCATGGGCATATGGTTTTACTGCCTTTAAAGTGGCCTTACGTCCGGGGAAATATTAAAGAAAAAATTAAACCAAATTGTTGGAATTAGTTTAATGTTTTGTACAGTTTAAATCAATTTTCAAATTATTAAACTATATAAATAAAATCGTAAGGATTATCACAGTTTTTTGAGAGGCTATAGTCTTGTATCGTGTTGAATAGTTGTGTTACTGTTATAAGTCCTCATGTGTAAAAATGGTCATCCGTGCCACATTAGAAGAATCTATGTTCTCTATGCATGGACTCTGGGATTAGCGAACAAATAACGGCCCTCATAAGGATGGGACTTATTGTGAAATCATTCCCAAAGTCAGCCCGGGCCTCGGCCAGTCGAGTGAGACGAGGCTTTCGTGTTTTAGAAAGAATATAAGAAAGAAAAGTAAATAGTAACTTATGTCTTTTGAAGGCCTATATAATATGATTACGTTTCTCTCTTAGTAGGCCTATTCCGATTTAGGCCAACAAAATTCGCTGCTTTTAATATTTCTGTGGGAGTTAGGACCGCAGTGCAGTTATGGCTGAAAAATACGAGGGACATCAGTTCCGATCGCCGAAAAAGAAAACAAAAACATTAATAAGTAAGAAATATTTATCGCAATATTTACAGAGATCCATTGGCTACTTCTCTACATATTCGGCACTGTTATCGAGACATTTATCTTAGCGGTGAACCAACAGTTGTATGCCCGTGCCATAGGACTCTGCCGCCAGCGGAGAGAAAGATGATAAGTTTCTCGCCAATGTTGTCACTTGGGATGAAACATGGGTGAAAAATCTATGGAGGGCGGTCCAAAACAAGAGACGTGGAATGATGACAAGAGGCATTATGCTTTTGCACGACAATGCACGGCCCCATACACTGAATCAGGTGCTTCAGTTTGGATGGGAGATTTTCGACCAATCACCCTACAGCCCCAACTTCGTGCCAAGTGACTTCCATCTCTTTTGTCTCATGAAACTATTTCTGGCAGAAAAAAGTTTCAATAACAACGCTGAGGTACAGATGGCAGTGATTTCATGACTTCTGACGTTGGCGGCGGAGTCCTATGACATGGGCATACAAATGTTGGTGCAGCGGTACGATAAATGCCTCAAAAACGGTGGCGACTATGGTAGGGAAATAGCCAGTGAATTTCTGTAAATAATGCAATAAATATGGTTTGCTTATTGATGCTTTTGTTTTCTTTATCGGCGATCGGAACTTACTTTCTGGATGACCCTCGTATATAAAATATTCCCTAGCTACGGCTTGTTTACTCGCGTAAGTAATATTTAATACATAGGCAACTTTTTCATTTATATCTTGACAGTCGAAAAAATGTTGCATAACACGTATACATGATTTTCTGTTCTCGTTTGGCTGTGTACCTAGATCACAGGTCATGAATTTCCAAACAGTAAAAGTAAAAAAATCATTTCTCTCTCGTAGAAAGAAAAAATGTATCTAAAATTTATTTTTACATCGTATTATCACACTTGTTTAATAAATTAGTACTTTAAATAGATATTTTGAACTACCATATTTCACAACTTGCATCATTATTATATTATGAGTTTTACTTACTGTTATTAGTTATTACTATTGGCATACGCTTAATTTATCAAATGTTGGTGCAGCGGTACGATAAATTCCTCAATAACGGTGGCGACTATGTAGGGAAGTAGCCAGTGAATCTCTGTAAATAATGCAATAAATAATGCAAATATTAAAAGTTTGATTTTTTAAGAAATTACTTCTATAGGACAGCACAAGAAATTTCAAATTAGATTCTAATTAAATCTCTCTTTATCTTCTACGATCAGGAACATGATCAGTCGATCTACTGCCCAACTTTAAGTTCACGTCTTCAACAATAATTTGAATTAGTGGTAAACCGGTATAGTTTTCCGTACACTATCCCATGCTCTCGGGCTCTGATTGTTATTAACTATTACTCGTACACCAATAGGGGATAATAAATTGGGTTGGGCTTTATTGCGCTTTCTGGGCACACGCCTACATTTTTAAAATGCAGACAGAACAGTAATGTAGCACGATATCATGTTGTAAACGACTTACGAGCAAGCAGGAATTCTTAAAGAATAGAACAAAACCTCAGATACTTGCAAAATAATGTGAACACATTCTCAGCCCTCATCAACACATCATCTTGGTTAGCTATAAAACGGAGAGTAACGTCCTTCATAATATTATGGTGTAAGGTGAACAGGAAATGTCTGTCCGTCTATCTTGATGAGCGATAACTCGTATACGCTTTATCTGAGTTTCATGAAACTTGGCATGCACATTCATACCGCCCATGGGAGAGAGCCTATTGATTTTGGACCAAATCGGTTGACTGGTGCCGGAATAAAGCCAAATTTAGCGCCTATTGTTACGGTATATTATGCAGAATTTATCAAATGCAAATCAGTTCTCATGACTACATATTGTTTTACAGTGTTCATATACGGCTTTGGAAGTTACAATACAGTTAGCTTTGACTAATAACACATACCCACATATTCCTTCACATATGCTTATCAAACTTTATTGTGTTTTGTTCTTCCGTAAGTCCTGCTTAATGAATCGATCTGGAACTTAACTCGGAAATCGATTACGAAAATAACTCATTTTCTGCATATCATAATTGCAATTATCACTGACTAAACAAAAGCATTCTGGCACTTTGTTATATCAGTTTACCTAATTTTATTAATAATCAATAAATCAATGAGACCCGCGAGTCTTTCAAAGTAAGTTTAGTCCAAAAATAAAATGGCCTTTTAGTTTAAAAAATGGTTGAAGAGCACTAAAGTGTAGCCTATAGGATAGTGCCAATTTCAAATTTAAACTTGAATAGAAATATAAAGTTTTGAACAAAATATCTACGATTGTGAAATCGTAGTAATTATTTTTTCTTCACTAATTTTTTCCATACAAAAAGTAAAAATAAATTATTTTCTTCTAATCTTCAAAGTATTCTGCTTAGTATTTCTCATGTTTACTCGAATAGGAATAATAATTATTTTTTATTAGTTTGCTAATATTTTATTTGGGAACCAACGACGAATAGGGATCGAAAATTGCAAGAAAACAGAGAAATTTAGTATTACAAACGTAATACCAGCTATTGGGACTACAACTTATCGTCATCTTGTGCTAATTAAGTAGTTACCTTTTTAAAAATGTAACTAACTTATAATGCTGTATGATGGAAATTATTATATTATATTTGGAAAAACGCACCATTTATCAATTTTTTTTAAATGAAAATTACTTGCAGAACACATAACCCCAAAACTCGCGAATGGAATTCTTTGAAATAACCAATAAGTAACAACCGACAAAACTCAATTGCCAAAGACAACAAGGTATATAATGCGAAAGATAACACCACAGTATAGTATAGGCTAACAGTAGCGAAGCTCCATACAGTTTTTTTCAACCGGCGCGACTGCAGCGCTCGTAGCGGTGAGCAAGAAGTCACACCACGTCACACAATATGTTACATTGTTGCTTATGAAAGATGTCAACAATATTTTATGGAAATGCTTGTGGTGCTATAAATTGCACCAACAGCCAAAGGAATTCTCCCGATTTATCTTTCTTCAGGTTCCCTAAAGATCCTGAGAGGTAAGCAAAAACAGTTATTTGTGAAATTAAATTGCAAATTTGTGATTATCATGCTTGCATCCATACTAGTGTATTTACTCCTATTTCTTTTAATTTTAGGAGCAGAAAATGGCTTGTAAATGCTATATACAATTAATTATTAAGTGCCAGTATGGTACTTTATGAGATTGTGTGGGGGACGAAAAATGTCTGTCTGTCTGTCCGTCCGTGTGTCTGTACGCGCTCTAACTCAAATACGCTTTTTCGGATTTTCATGAAACTTGGAAAACACATTTATAATGTCAATGGGAAGAACCCTATTGATATTGAACCAAATCGGTTCACCGGTACCGGAGTAATGCTCAATTTAGTGCCTATTTTAATAGATTATGGCGCCTTTCTAATAGAAAGGCGCCATAATTCAAATACCCTGTATCGGATTTCCATTAAACTTGGTATACGCATTTATGACATCCATGAAAAGTACTCTGTTAAATTTGAACCTAATCTGTTGACCGGTACCGGAGTAAAACCCAATTTAGTGTATATTTTAAAGGCGCAATAGCTCAAATACGCCTTATCGGATATTTATGAAACTTCGTATACGCATTTATACTATCCATGGAAAGACGTCTGTTGATGTTCAACCAAATCGGTTGGCCAGTACCGGAATAATGCCCAATTTATTGCCTTTTATGTTAATATATGAGAAGTCGCGATAACTCAAATATGCTTTATTGGATTTTCCTGAAACTTTGTATACCCATTTATAATGTACATGGGAAGACGTCTACCGATATAAGACCAAATCGGTTGTCCGGTACCGGAGTAAAACCCAATTTAGTGTCTATTTTAAAAACGCGGTAACTCAAATACGCTTTACCGGATTTTTATGGAATTTGGTATACACATTTATAGTGTTCATGGGAAGAGGTCTACTGATACTGGATGAAATCGGTTCACCTGTTTCGGAGTAATGCTCAATTTGGTGCCTATTTTATGATAATATACGTATTCGAAAGAATTTATATTAAAAAAAAAAGCAAATCATTTATCATGACAACATAGTCAATTGTTTTACTATGATATTTTACGGCTTTGGAAATTAAAATAGAGATAGCTATGACCAAAAACACTATTGTTTTACATGCGCTTATAACTTACAACTAGACCGTTAAACTGACCCAGGTGACCGAGATGGTAACGTTTTGGCCTCACGTTATGGAGTTCCACAGTTCAAATCCCGAAACCAGCCAATTTCACTTTCTTTTTCGTATTTTTATGTGAGTGTGCGATTGTCAAGATATCAAAAATCTGTACAGTTCAGCTGATGCTGGAAGATTTTAATCTGATTAAAAAGAAAACTAGACCTTTGTTCTTCCCTAAGCCCTGCTTAATGAATAAATCTGGAGCTTAACTTGTAAATCAATTAAAAAAACATATTCTGCATATCATAATTGCAGTCATAACTGATTAAAAAAAACATACTGGCACTTTTTTACATCAGTTTACCTGATTTTATTTCCAGATTCAAGCCGGTCAATAGCACTTAGTAATTTTTTCCCACATAGAGAAATACATTTTTAAAAATAAGTTATGTACATGTTGCCAAGATATTACTAAATTCTTGTACGCCATCAAAGAATTTTGTTGCTAAGAGATCGTTCTTCATTTTCGGCGTGGATCAAAATTAGTAGTGATTTGAGAAACATTTCTGTTTCTCAAAAGCATATAAAATGGAATCTCCGAAGACTTCAACTTCCGAAACCACACTCACTAGGCTTAGAATTCAGGTATTTATAGCCTGTGGTTTTTGTCCTGGTTTCTTTTATAACTTCGGCATGAGTAGGTTATTTGTAATCTTGGAAGCGTATTTCTTGCGTGAAACACCCAAATTAGAAGATAAAGCGTATAATTTTAATAAATATTATTGCTTCATTTAATATTAAAGAGCCCATTATCTCCATGTAGGAGATAATGGTTTAAGAACTTCTGACTTTTATAGCCTAGGCCTATAACGTTATTTCAAACCGTATTTTGGGATGTTGCCTAATGGAATTAGTGCTTATGTAATTTTAGAACAACGTTTTTTATGAAGTTATAGGCCTAGCAGCGCGTCTCATGTTGTACTGTAGATACTGTAGATACAAGTCATTTATTGATAGTCTACAGCAGAGGTACACATAGTTCCTCGTATAGGCCTAACCCGCCGGCCGCGGAAGAGTTTGATCAGGTCCTTAGCGTAGAGAAAATGTTGATACGAGCGAACAAAGATAACATCAACCTGCATACATAAATGTAGTAGACCTGGTCCGGGATCGAACTCTCAATCTTGCGCACAGAAAGCCAGCACGATACTGACTGTACCAAAGCCGACTAACTTATTTGTAAACTGATGCAATCCAGAAGGAATAAGTTCAACAAAGGAAGCCTTGTTCGGTTTATAACATCCTTGCAAACAAATATATTGAAAATCAGAGTCTGAGCACAAAGATATCTGCGTTTGAGACTATGAGAATGTTTGGAGAATCTATGTTATTACATCTGTTTCTTGGAGTATTGTAAATATAAATAAAATCGCTAAGAAGTTCACACAAAATTAACCTAAAATGGCGCAATGAAATAATGTGTGTTCACAGAATCGACTGCTCAGAGGGGAGGGAATCGTTGGGTCACGTGGTGCAGGCAAGGGCTGAAACTTGATGGCGGTCTATATGGTGATCAGCAAATAATTAGCTTTAATGAAATTAGATTAGACCATGTACCGTATTTTTATTGAATATCCAAAATTGGATTAAACCCTATTTCGCCCGAAGGTATATTAGGGTTAGAGATAATGAAAAAATGAGTTAACAATAATTATTTATGAAACAAGTGGCGAAAACTAAATTTTCTATGTTAGCAAAACGAGCCCGTAAGAGCGTGTGTAGCAATCCTACGAGCAAACTAAAACCATTTTACCATGTGTAACATACAATATGTTTTAGACAGACGTTAATATTTGTGAAATACAAATTTTATTGCGTGCCGTGCAGCGATATTGGTAACTTCCAGCCGTCCTGCCCCCTAGTATGCACTTGTGCAGCAAGGCTTTGATTTTCTGGTGCATGGCTCCCAACATATTATGGGATGGAGTGGACAACGCTTTCCAGCGATCAAGGATTACCAAAATATTTTTTTCTTATCGAGGCTAGTGTTCACGGAATGACAGTGATGAAATTAACTGCTTTACTAGAAATTCTTATAAGATAGAAGAATAATTTCTTTAACATTAAATGTTGTTAATTGTTTTTATTTGTGTTATTTTTTATGCATAAGTAACTTAATCGTTTTAGAACTTATTTTTGAAGCATTATGCCATAACAAGGTAAGTAAAAAACATTTGAAACTTTGTTCACGACTTATATTAATGACTAGCTTAAAAGACCCGGCGTCGCCCGGGTTTTGTATTTTGTAATTTGAAATTAGCTTATGAAGGATTTTCAATTTTAAATTCTAGGTCCTTATATAGGCATTTATAATTTGAAATAGGATGAACGACTTATTACACTCAAACTATTCCCTCAGAAAACGCTTGATATAGTTTTTTATGGCTCATAGAGGATCTAGAATGTTGCATCCCATCGCTTGTACAGTGCACAGCAAGCCTGGTAGAGGTTTAAATAAGAAGAAACAGAAATTCCTGTAACGTAAAATTGTAATATCGAGGCGGGAAATTTCCCACTCTTATGTTACCATAAAGCATTATCACTTTCATACTTTTCTCTCCAAAAACCTGCGATATAGGCCTAATATAATAATATACACATTACCATACCTCGTTTTGTTTTCTCTATGTCCAGGGTAGAGAAAGTTATGTGATTCCATTATTTTAGTGGATTTCATTCTGTAATATTTATTTATAACATGAATTATTTTGATAACTTCTCTTATTTGTCAAAATTGCATTTCATTTGTTTTTTCCAAGCCCACCTGATACCATTTGGCAACAATATATTCTGTGATTTGGAATTGATAATTCTATGTAAAATGGGATTAAGTATTTTCAAAAACATTTAATTTTTGGCATTTAGAATCAGAATTTTTCAAAATCCTTTCTTAGTGAGCACCTACATTATGAAACGAAGGTACTGTCAAAATTCCAAGTCTCTACCTATTATAGTTTAGGCTGTACGTTGATTCCTGTCATTCAGTCAGTCAGTCAGTCAGTCATTCATTCAGTCAGTCAGGACAAAGCCTTTTATATATAAAGAGATACTACAGAAACCTCTACATGCAGGCACAAATTTGGATTTACGCAATTGGCTATGCAATATATGAGTGTTCAAGGTAAGTGTATATGCATTGATTTTATTTAGGCGCGCAACATAACCAAGGTAAATTGACTTTCCTTCATATTGAAGATATCTTTATATCTTCAGTTATCATTGATTTAAACTAAGGAAGTATATATTTCTGCGAGTCAATACCCTGGAGAGATTTCTCAATACTTGACATGAGTACTTCAAGAAGAGTTCGTTTTAATACATTTTAGAACTGTTTATTCGGGTTAATCTCAACGACATATTCCACCATCAATTTCACTCACCTAAAACTAAGTCACATATCACAGATTTATTGCTAGCACATTATTTGCTAATATTGACAAATATGATACCATATTACTCAATTATAAATATTATATAGGCCCTTTCACAGACATTCAAGAATTCTAAGAAGAGGTTAATTGCTATTTATGTATCGAGTAGGCAAAAACATGGGATGTAGACTTTTACAGCTTATTCCTTCGGTAGAACAATAACAAACTTTCAACAAAACAATGTTCATCGTCCTAGTTTCTTCTGCTTAAGCAACTTGTCTCTTTCCGATCTCCCTGGGGCGGGTCTTTTGAATATATTAGGTAAATCTCCCCTCTGTGTCTAGGTCCTCAATAACTTGCACGAAACTGTGTTCTTCGAGCTACGAGTTCTGCCCAACCATGTCTACATGATTATTAAGTGTTAGGTTATATAGAAGTTGAATTTCATCACTAAATGTGTCCTTCATTCCCTTTTCATTTATCTCGGTATTGTCTGAAAAATGTTCTCTGTAGGTCTACCTTGTTCTCGAATATTCTGAGTTTTTTGTTCTGAATTGTCGAAAAACGAATCCAGTTTCGCATCTACAGAGCACTACTCATAATATAATTGTTTTACATAACCCAAATTTCAGCTCATGATACAGCAGCGGAGGAGATAGCAGCTCATGATAGAGCAGCGGAGGAGATAGCAGTTCATGATAGAGCAGCGGAGGAGATAGCAGCTCATGATAGAGCAGCGGAGGAGGTAGCAGCCCATGATAGAGCAGCGGAGGAGATAGCAGCTCATAATAGAGCAGCGGAGGAGATAGCAGCTCATAATAGAGCAGCGGAGGAGATAGCAGCTCATAACAGAGCAGCGGAGGTGATAACAGCTCATCTTACAGAAGCGGAGGAGATAGTAGCTCATGATAGAGCAGCGGAGGAGATAGCAGCTCATGATAGAGCAGCGGAGGAGATAGCAGCTCATGATAGAGCAGCGGAGGTGATAACAGCTCATCTTACAGAAGCGGAGGAGATAGCAGCTCATAATAGAGCAGCGGAGGAGATAGCAGCGCATTATACAGCAGCGGAGGAGATAGCAGCTCATAATAGAGCAGCGGAGGAGATAGCAGCTCATGATACAGCAGCGGAGGAGATAGCAGCTCATAATAGGGCAGCGGAGGAGATAGCAGCTCATGATCGAGCAGCGGAGGAGATAGCAGCTCATAATAGATCAGCGGAGGAGATAGCAGCTCATAACAGAGCAGCGGAGGAGATAGCAGCTCATAATAGAGCAGCGGAGGTGATAACAGCTCATCTTACAGCAGCGGAGGAGATAGCAGCTCATGATAGAGCAGCGGAGGTGATAACAGCTCATCTTACAGAAGCGGAGGAGATAGCAGCTCATAATAGGGCAGCGGAGGAGATAGCAGCTCATGATAGAGCAGCGGAGGAGATAGCAGCTCATGATACAGCAGCGGAGGAGATAGCAGCTCATAATAGGGCAGCGGAGGAGATAGCAGCTCATGATAGAGCAGCGGAGGTGATAACAGCTCATCTTACAGAAGCGGAGGAGATAGCAGCTCATGATAGAGCAGCGGAGGAGATAGCAGCTCATGATAGAGCAGCGGAGGTGATAACAGCTCATCTTACAGCAGCGGAGGAGATAGCAGCTCATGATAGAGCAGCGGAGGAGATAGCAGCTCATGATACAGCAGCGGAGGAGATAGCAGCTCATAATAGGGCAGCGGAGGAGATAGCAGCTCATGATAGAGCAGCGGAGGTGATAACAGCTCATCTTACAGCAGCGGAGGAGATAGCAGCTCACGATAGAGCAGCGGAGGAGATAGCAGCTCATGATACAGCAGCGGAGGAGATAGCAGCTCAAATAGAGCAGCAAAGGAGATAGCAGCTCATAATAGGGCAGCGGAGGAGATAGCAGCTCATGATAGAGCAGCGGAGGTGATAACAGCTCATCTTACAGAAGCGGAGGAGATAGCAGCTCATGATAGAGCAGCGGAGGAGATAGCAGCTCATGATAGAGCAGCGGAGGAGATAGCAGCTCATGATAGAGCAGCGGAGGTGATAACAGCTCATCTTACAGAAGCGGAGGAGATAGCAGCTCTTGATACAGCAGCGGAGGACATAGCAGCTCATGATAGAGCAGCGGAGGTGATAAAAGCTCATCTTACAGAAGCGGAGGAGATAGCAGCTCATAATAGAGCAGCGGAGGAGACAGCAGCTCATGATACAGCAGCGGAGGAGATAGCAGCTCATAATAGGGCAGCGGAGGAGATAGCAGCTCATGATAGAGCAGCGGAGGTGATAACAGCTCATCTTAGAGAAGCGGAGGAGATAGCAGCTCATAATAGGGCAGCGGAGGAGATAGCAGCTCATAATAGGGCAGCGGAGGAGATAGCAGCTCATGATAGAGCAGCGGAGGTGATAACAGCTCATCTTACAGAAGCGGAGGAGATAGCAGCTCATGATAGAGCAGCGGAGGAGATAGCAGCTCACGATAGAGCAGCGGAGGTGATAACAGCTCATCTTACAGAAGCGGAGGAGATAGCAGCTCATGATAGAGCAGTGGAGGAGATAGCAGCTCATGATACAGCAGCGGAGGAGATAGCAGCTCATAATAGAGCAGCAAAGGAGATAGCAGCTCATAATAGGGCAGCGGAGGAGATAGCAGCTCATGATAGAGCAGCGGAGGTGATAACAGCTCATCTTACAGAAGCGGAGGAGATAGCAGCTCATGATAGAGCAGCGGAGGAGATAGCAGCTCATGATAGAGCAGCGGAGGTGATAACAGCTCATCTTACAGAAGCGGAGGAGATAGCAGCTCATGATAGAGCAGCGGAGGAGATAGCAGCTCATGATACAGCAGCGGAGGAGATAGCAGCTCATAATAGGGCAGCGGAGGAGATAGCAGCTCATGATAGAGCAGCGGAGGTGATAACAGCTCATCTTTCAGCAGCGGAGGAGATAGCAGCTCATGATAGAGCAGCGGAGGAGATAGCAGCTCATGATAGAGCTGCGGAGGTGATAACAGCTCATCTTACAGCAGCGGAGGAGATAGCAGCTCATGATAGAGCAACGGAGGAGATAGCAGCTCATGATACAGCAGCGGAGGAGATAGCAGCTTATAATAGAGCAGCAAAGGAGATAGCAGCTCATAATAGGGCAGCGGAGGAGATAGCAGCTCATGATAGAGCAGCGGAGGTGATAACAGCTCATCTTACAGAAGCGGAGGAGATAGCAGCTCATGATAGAGCAGCGGAGGAGATAGCAGCTCATGATAGAGCAGCGGAGGTGATAACAGCTCATCTTACAGAAGCGGAGGAGATAGCAGCTCATGATAGAGCAGCGGAGGAGATAGCAGCTCATGATACAGCAGCTGAGGAGATAGCAGCTCATAATAGGGCAGCGGAGGAGATAGCAGCTCATGATAGAGCAGCGGAGGTGATAACAGCTCATCTTTCAGCAGCGGAGGAGATAGCAGCTCATGATAGAGCAGCGGAGGAGATAGCAGCTCATGATAGAGCAGCGGAGGAGATAGCAGCTCATAATAGGGCAGCTGAGGAGATAGCAGCTCATGATAGAGCAGCGGAGGAGATAGCAGCTCATGATAGATCAGCTGAGGAGATAGCAGCTCATAATAGGGCAACGGAGGAGATAGCAGCTCATGATAGAGCAGCGAAGGTGAAACCAGCTCAGGATAGAGCAGGATGGAGTGGTTATAAGAATTTAAGAAAAATGATATTGAGAAAAATCTTCAGTTTTCATGTACGGTTCCAACAACCTAGGCCTTTAACCAAACAGTTTGCAAATTTTTGTAAAGTTTCTATCAACATTGTACACCTTAAATTAAAGAAGTAATTTGATGAATGTGGAAGTTCTTTTATTTTAGTGTAATGAATTAGCTTCGTTGTTAAACAGCTTTGTAGTTGACACCTAAATTACGGCAAGAGTCAAAATTTTCAACCATAATATTACTCTATATAAGCTTAATTTTTTATCGTTTGGAAGATGGCCGGCTTTTTCAATCCACTTCCAGAACAGAATCATTGATCAAAACGTAGGATAGAATAACTCTGTAAAAGTATATAATGCTGATCAGCAATCCTAGGAATGTTTGTAGGCTAAAAAAAGAAATATGTATTTACATAGAAATCCTAGAACTGCTGATCAGCGTTTACAGCAATGTCGCATCAATATTAAATCATTCTGCCAGTTTTGATTTCTATCTATATCCTAGAATAGTAATATTCATGGAATAATTTCGTATTACTATATACGCAAACTTATTGGAGTAATTATAACAAGGTACAGAACAGTGCTATCAGAACATAAATTCATTAGCTCAGTCTTTAGGTAACCTCTGAGTATAACCTCGAATGTATAGTTATTTGACTGTCAACATAGCATCTTCGCCATTTTAATATTCCCTCTCTACATTCCGAGTATTCAGACATTAAGTCACCCCTTTTATTGCTACTAATTTGTATACGGTTCGTGGCCTACTGTGCCCTATGGAACATTACGTAAGAGGCAGTTATAAATAAACTTACAAAGTATAAAATAGTGGTGTTAAACGGGCATGCACTACCATGTGTGACGAGAATAATGTTATTAATTAAGATGCATTTACAACGCTAGTTAGGTGATGTAATGCTTTGGATTGAAAATTAATAGACTCGGCACTCGATATCCCGGCAGTTCGGATTACTCGGCAACCAAGATGCGAAAAATAAAATCAAGTAAACTGATGTAAGCATGTGCCAGAATGGTTTTCTTTAATCAGTGATGATTGCAATTATAATATGCATAAAATAAGTTATTTTTGTAATCGATTTCCGAATTAACCTCCACACCGATTCATTAAGCAGGGCTTACGGAGAAACAAAGGTCTGAAGATTGATAAGCATTTGTGAAGGAATGTATGGAGAGTGTTATTTGACAAACTTACCTGTATTGCAACTTCCAAAGCCGTATATGAACACTGTAAAACAATATGCTGCCATGAGAACTGATTTGCATTTGATAAATTCTTTCTAATATATTACCATAAAACAGGCACTAAATTGGGCACTACTCCGGTACAGGTTAACCTCTATGGTCCCATGTCAATAGGCTTCTTCCCATGGACGTTTTAAAAGCGTATACCAAGTTTCATGAAAAACCGATAAAGCGTATTTAAGTTATTGCGCGTGCAGACACACGGACGGACAGACAGACAAACAAACAGAGGGACAGACATTTTCCCGATCTGGAGGTTAACTCGGAAATCGATTACAACAATGAATAAACAAATGCATTCTGGCACTTGGTTACATCAGTTTGCCTGATTTTATTTTTATATGTATATCATAAATGAAAATCCTAACGAAGCAAAGGTTTCTAAATATATAGGCCTATTTACAAATACCCCACCTGACCCTACTAATTTTGAAAATGTTTTAACACGAGTTTATGTTAGGCCTATATAATTGAATTTAACAAAATTAAACTGTCGAGAATAAAGATAACGTGTTTAATCCTTTACTTTTTAATAATTTATCGTGTTTAACAAAATGAAGAAAAAGACAAAAGTGTTTTGCTATTGCATCTGATACTGACCATATCGGGCTATATGCCTATAGAACTTTACTTTCCCCCCTAATTTCTGAACTAGTACTACTACATGCTTATTGAAATTATTAAGTTTTTTATTTGTCAGAATTTTCAGTGTAAGTACAGTATATGTTAGTAGTAGGTCAATTAAATTCTTGAAGATTTGTCATAGGGATGTAGCTTATATGGTGGACGGAAACCGGTCTGATACTTTATAAGATATACAATGTCATCGATCTTGAAACTACAACTTCTTTATATTACCATAAAGTCTATGATTTGGTGAGTTCACCAGTATGCCTTTCCGGTAATAATCTCGTTCTAGTAATTTTAAAAATAAGAAGAAATACAGCCATATATTCGTATCTTTCCAATGCTGGAAATGGCTGTTTGCTAGTTGCATCCTGCTGGCCGCTTGGGGTGCTAGTGTCGCACGATCTGTCAAAAGGATGCATTTTCCTTTCATTAGAGCTTCGCTACTGTTATACTATACTGCGATAATACCCAAATACCGAAATTTCTTCGAATCCTATTTATTTCCTCAAATACTATTTATTTCCTCAAATAATGTTGTTTATTTCTTGGATTTTAAAATAGAAATAGTCAATTCAATTTGGCTAGTAAAATAGTAACTTACGGTGGGAATAATAGGCTGCAATTTATTATATCACGCCTCGCTTTAGATGTGAGTGCATTTGTTGTAATTTCGTTCTGTTGTTATCCTACTTATTCCTTCACATATGCTTATCAAAATAAATATAACTTACATCAAGATAAATAAAAGATTTAAAAACATCTAGCCGTTGAATAATTAAACGCTGCTGCTGTTAACATAATATAGTCTGGTGGTTAAGGAACAAAAAAGTGATGAACTATGCATTTTTACTTTAAAAGGTCCCACTTCGCACACATCTTCCTTGACCCCGGTGGAGTATTTTTGGAAGGAGCGTCAACGCAAATTTTGCGGCAGAGTGGGGTTCAAAATGGCGGCTGCACTCACTTACTAAATCGCCTCTAGCTCCTATCCCCAAGGTCCGATTTCAATGTTCTTTTTTTAAAATTAAAGGTAAAATTAAGGGGTATAAGTTAGTGTAATGGCATTTTTAGATAAGTACAATGGAAAACCTTTAAAAAATTAAAAATATAAAAAAGTGTTTTCATTTTAGCTTTTATTTTTATCACAGTTTTTCAGAAAGTGTATTCGTAATTTTTTCTCAAATAAAAAAGAAAGTCCGTCTCTTAAGCTTTAATTTAATACCATAAAACACCCATTTCCATGTACGGCCCACAGCGGCCGTTAGAGGAATACAGGTACAATGGCGCGGCTCGTTTTCGGCCACGAGTCTCCTAGCGTAACGCTACCAAAGCATGTTAAACCGACCTGCCTACATCAAAACGTGGTTCGGAATAGATCGTTTCGCGTGTGTTGGTAGTTTCCTATTATCAAATTATCTGTGTATTTTACGTCCTACCATTTACAAATAGGCTACGCCAATACCAGTTGCCTAAATGTTATTACGGCAAGTACTGTTGACCTGCGCTTTTCTAATGATAAGGATATGTTTTCATTATAGCAAGGTTAGTCTCAAATAATTAAAGCATTTATGTCAAGAATCATGTTCAATCCATGGAACTGCTCATTTTTATAACTTCGAATGTTGAAACACAAAATTTTCGCTTATACGTTTAACGCCCACTTAATGTAGGCCTACTACTGTGTAATTTTGAACGAAAAAATTTAACTTCAATTAATTTCACCCTGCTGCTAATGAAACTGATCAAGCACGCTCATAATTCATTTTGCAGACGGAAGCCTACCGTGTTTATGAGAAAGAAGATGATCCGATGACCTTGCAAGACTACTGATAAATCCCCGACCCGGCCGGGAATCGAACCCGGGCCGCCGGAGTGGAAGGCAGGCGTGCTACCGACTCACCTACGGCGACGGACTCATTAAGATTATTGCCAGTGTATTTTGTGAAACGTTGACATATTTTAAGAATTTCTTACATCAGTGTAGGCTATACGAATATGAACTAATGTTAAGAATCAAACTTTAGACCTTTGTTCTTCCGTAAGCCCTGCTTAATGAATCGTTCTGGAGCTTAACTCGGAGATCCATTACAAAAATAACTTATTTTCTGCATAGGACTATCATAATTGCAATTATCACCGATTATACAAATGCATTCTGGCACTTTGTTACCTGATTTTATTATAAACATAATTACATTAAGAATGTCATTCGAACCTTAAACTATGCAGATATGACTGTCCTTAGAAGTGAAAATGGGATTTCAATACTTCTTATAAACAACCTTAGGCACTCTTGTTAGCTTATCTAATAACTGCCTATTCAATTGATTTTTTTAATTTTTTTTTTATCATAAAGACAACAACTGAAGTGAGGAAGATACTGACAATGACAATTATTTTCATAAAAATTGAGTTTATGTTCAGTAAAATGATTAAAAACTATACTCTCTAGCGCTACATACCTTGTAGGCTTCTGCCTAACATCTAACCATTGCGTCATTTACCATAGGCAGATAGCAGGATTGGGGGCATGTGGTCTGCATGTCAATTCCAACGGCCAATATTGACGGCTTTCTTCACCGGAGCCACTACTTCTTTATCACATAGCTCCTCAGTTGGTATCACGAGGCTGAGTGCTCCCCGTATCAGAATTCCCTAATCCAAAATAATCCATGCAGGTACCGGGGATCGAACGAGACTTGCGGATTCGTAGTCAGTAACGGTAATCACTATCATGTAAATAAATATAAATATATATATATATATATATATATATATATATATATATATATATACACACACACACAATCAAAACCGGTTATAACGACTCTGAAGGGACCGCCAATTTCCGGTCGTTTCAACCGACAGTCGCACAAACCGGATTTTTCACTAAATATTTCAAGTCCGCAAGTTTTATATTTTAAACCTGTTGTTTATAATAGTCATAATAGTCATGTATGAAATATTCTCATTCCAGTTAAAGTATTATAAATATTTATATTATTATTTTAGTACAAATTTTACACAAATTACTGTATGTACTCTCCTACAGTAAATGCAGGACTGTAAATTACGAAGATCTACATTTTCTCCTGTTTCTCTTTTTACAGTGTTGTAAAAATGTTATGAACAATAGCCTACCTTATACATTAAAAAAATACAACACATTACATAATCACAAAACGTCAAAACGAAAACATTAGTATTCCACTTGTGTACTTAAGAACAGTTGGCACATTATATCGGAATTCAATTTTCTTGTTTTCCACAATAACAGCTATGATTTTTAAAGAATTTTGTTCGAAAAGCGACTGTATTTTCTCTCTGTCCTACCAAATTGTAGAAATCGTTGAGTGCGATACACCCAATTCCTTCGCGATGCTGTCGTTTGTTTCCTCATTTTCTAATCGCCATGTTATGTGTGACTTCTCTTCAGTATTAAACACTTTCCTTTTCTCTCGTGACATCTTATCAGCGATGCTTGCCTTAACAGATATAGCCCACTGATTTGAAATCCATCATCTACTGAAAACAAGAGTTTGAAAATAAGCATTAGCGTAAGCATTTTCGGGAATTTCTAAAAACGTAAAAACTTGCAACATTGAACGTTAAAGCCGATTTATTTCTCCGAAAATTTTATAAAAATAAGTCGTCTTATGCGATATGTCATAATAAGGAAGTTCGATTTTTTTAATACTGAGTTTAGGCTATATAGGGTTTAGACGGGACAATTAGATTTCGCCTTTATACCCAATACGTTGCAAGCGATGTTATTATAAACGGTTTTGCCTGTATATATATACGCGTATATACTAGTTTAAAAGTCCCGCCGTCGCCCGGGTTTTTTATTTTGTAATTGGAAATTAACTTATGAAGGACTTTCTATTTTTAAATTATAGGTCCTTATATAGGTATTTAGAATTTGAAATAAGAACGACTTATCACACTCAAACTATTCCCTCAGAAAACGCTTGGTATAGCCTTTTATGGCTCCTAGAGGATGTAGAATTTTGCACCCCATCGCTTGTACACACCAAGCCTGGTAGGGGTTCAAATAAGAAGAAACAGAAATTCCGGTATCATAAAATTGTATTGTCTTTGCGGAATATTTATTTCTTACTCTCATGTTACCATAAAATCGTTTTGGGGATGAAAGTAAACAGAAATTCAATGTTACTTTCACACTTCTCTCCCCAAAAACCTGCGATATAATAATAGGCTATACATATTACCATACCTCGTAGTGTTTTCTCTATGTCCAGGGTAGAGAAAGTTATGTGAATGCATTATTTTCGTAGATTTTATTCTTTAATATCTATTTATAACATGAATTATATTGATAGCTTCTCAGATTTGTCCAAGTCCTGTTTCATTTATTTCCAAACCCATCTGATACCACTGGCAACAATATGTTGTCAAATGTACTGTGATTTGGATTTGATGATTCTGTGTAAAAAGGGATTAAGTATTCTCAAAAACATTTGTTTTTGGCATTTAAAATCAAAATTTTGCAAAATCCGTTCTTAGTGAGCACTTACATTATGAAACGAAGGTACTGTCAAAATTCCAAGTCTCTACCTATTATAGTTTAGGCTCTACGTTGATTCTCTGTCATTAAGTCAGTCAGGACAAAGCCTTTTATACAGGGTGTTTCACGAACTTTTACCGCCAGTAACAGAGCGTGTTCCTGACGTTATTTGGAACAACTTTTCCTAATAAAAGTTTTACCTATCTCAAATAATTACGGAGTAATGTAGATATTCATAAACTTCTCGGTGTGAACAGAGCTCAACGCACGTACGTTGCAACAGTAACAAAGAACAGTCCTGATAAATAATTACGGAACGTGACACGCGCCGTTCATACCTGCGCGTCAAAATGCTTGGATGTACAGGAAGGCATCTTTGAAAATCTGATGGCAAACTGAGATAAAGGATGAAACATATGATAAATATGTGAATTAAACCCATTTTGTTTATTACTTTCAATTTCTGTGCCGATTTATTGCCGAATTTATTGCTATTTTGTCATGAATGCTGAAACTTCAAATGCCTAAACAACGTAACTACAAGTCAGATCACATTTTTGTATTTACATTTTTTGTTCCAAATATCCTCAAGAATGCACCCAGAAAGTGGCGGTAAAACTTCGTGAAACACCCTGTCTATATAGAGATGTGTATATGTATATATGTATATGTATATGTATATGTATATATATATGTAGCCTATATGTATATGTATATATGTATATACACACTCGCTTCGCTCGTTGGGGACTCTGCCCCCAAAACCCCACTTAAGTTCTCGGAAAAGGTTTTTTTTTGTTTTTTCTAATGAACTGATACCGTATCGAAGACAGATTCCGTGTATGTAAACAGCCTTATAGCCTATTACCGTTTAGTCATAATAAACTTAAAAAGTGAGGGAAAACTTTAGAATTTTTTTGAGGGAAAAATAAAAATTCCAACTGTTTGGATATTTTTCGTCGGTTACAAGCTAAAAGTGTAAGTCTGCCAAATCTCAGGTTTCTAGCTCATGTGGAAGTGAGTAAATATTAATGGTGTATTTTTATGGAGTAAATTTCATCTGATATTAATTTAAGTGGATGTGATATAGGATGAAATGGTGAGGATTATTCGTGGTATGTAAATATCCAATTCGGCATTTGCCTTTACGACTGGGCAAACCATGAAAAAACCCATGCCAAATTGGCCAGTTACGGGATTTAAACTTGGGACCTCCTGAATGCGAGTTCAAGACGTTACCATCTCGGCCACCTCGCTCGGTTTACAGAAATTATTACTATCGCTAGCATCTGTATTGATATGTCAAAATGTATTGCAACTATCAAAGCTATGTGTGAACACTGCAAAACATATTAAATCATGGGAACTGAGCAGAGACTTTAAAGGGCATCCGCTCTTTTGAAAGATTTTTTAGGGGTCAAATTTAAAAATTAAACTTTTTGGAACTTTCCCGTCGGTTACAGGCCGAAAGCTATAAGTGTGCCAAATTTCAAGTTTCTAGCTCATCAGGAAGTGGGAAAACATTGTCAGTGAGTCAGCCGTGTGGCTTTATAGGGATAGGCCTATGTAGTAGAACTCAAACTGTCCGCATTAATTGGGACTGGACCCTATCCGGATAATTGTATAACTCATGAGGAAAGTTAATTTCTTTTAAAAAACTAAATTGTACAGTACTGTAGGCTACTTAGATAAAATGTCACATCTAGAATATGTCGGTCAGAATCAGTTGTTTTGCTGACAAACGTTCGATTTTGTCGGCTAAAAGTTGTTCTTTTCTCAAATAATAATAATAGGCCCTGAAAGATTTTGTAAATAATGGCACACTAATTGTGTGCTACTGTTTGAGCCTCTTAACGTGCTAAAACCACATTTTGTTTGTACACTTCAATCGGATAGAAGTCAGCTCATATACGATACGTGTACGTGTTCTATTATACAGCACAATGAAGTCATTATATTTCTTCTTGCAAAAAATATTCCATTCCCTTGTTAAAAATAACACAGTTACCGGAGATAATTATGTATACATCTCACTTACTCTAATTACATTAATTTGGATTATCCCACCTCTGTCAAAAGCTGTAATCGCCGATGTGTTATACAACGAACACTTTCTCCGTGCTAATAGCTCTGTAAGGAACGTATTTTATAATGTCATAGGGATCATCTAAGGCGCGGGTACAACCGAAAATGACATTCCATACTTCCGAAGTGATTACCAAGTCCCCGAATTCTCTTTGCACGCAACACAGTCGTTATCCTACTATGGGTGGGGCATATTTCGCTTCGTAAATTGGTGTCAAAAATGAAACCAGGGTGTTTACATATCGTACATGTGTGTTATTAGTGTTATTACTAACCGATGAGAAGTGAAATTGTTAGGCAATTATACCGTATTCTATTTGTATTGTGTAACTACAAAGTCCGCAAGGCCAACAGCCTTATATTAGTATTGTCATAATGATTGGTACAAATGTTACTAATTCAATGAAACTGTACTTATTGTTAGGGTCAAGGTTTTTGTAGCAGTGATTTAAAAACTGAGTCAATCAGATAGTATGAATATATTTAGATATGCTGGTCATCACGTTTAATAATATAGCCTGCGTCAAGATGGTAAATAGCTGTGCATTGCCTTGTAATATTTTATTCTTCTTTCTCTGAGTTTTACTTCCCCCGTTGTAGGAACGTTTATGAGGCCTACATCGCCCGAGCCTGCCGGGGGAATGATTAAGTTTGGATCAAATATGTATACATTTTTGACCAGACAAGGACATGGAGGACCTCCGGACATAGGCGTACCGAGGGGGGGGGGTTTGGGGGTTTGAACCCCCCCATTGATTAAAAAAAGGAAAATTGTATAATTTTTTTAAGTTTGCCCATAAATTACTTGATACAAATATAAAGCGTGGGAAGCTTAAAACTCGTTATTTTGTGTCTTAATTTTTAAAATTTTCCGTGGGAGGACCCCCGGAAGCTTAAAACTCTTTATTTTGCATCTTAATTTTTAAAATTTTCCGGGGGAGGATCCCCGGATCCCCCTCTCCTTTGGGGGTATTCCATACCCCCCAGACCCCGCGGATGTTATAACCCCCCCCCCATATGGTCGGCCTGGTTACGCCTATGCCTCCGGATGAATGATCACCCCAATACCGGGACCACCACCGAGACAAAACTAACACATATGACGAAACACACCAGTCACAAACACACTCCAAACAAGGCGAGGATGGGATGAAGGTCATAACGATGATCCTATGATATCCAGGGACCACGAGGGCCTAAAGTTTCTTGACAGTTTCCTCATAGGTAAGGAAAACCCCTAAAAATATCCCACCTAGAAAACTTGTCACAACCGGGAATCGAATCTGGGCCCGCTGCGCGATGAGAAAAACGCATCTCCTATCGTCAGAGCGATGGACTGAAATACTTTTCCTTCCGCCTCTTATTTCTAGACATAAGGTCTATTCTTCTCACCAAATTTTCATGCGGACTCACCTTATACGAGGGTGAGTCTGAAACAACTCATAACTCACCAGCTAAACAACGAACAATCGGCAACTACATTACCAAACATAAAATTAAAATCTGTACACGTTGCCAACCATAAAATTAAAATCTCTATGGGCATCCCTGAA
Organism: Ectobius pallidus; assembly: GCA_964059195.1. Classification (NCBI taxonomy): domain Eukaryota; kingdom Metazoa; phylum Arthropoda; class Insecta; order Blattodea; family Ectobiidae; genus Ectobius; species Ectobius pallidus. Next base: position 44,031,741 of record CAXKWD010000010.1, on the reverse strand, counting down.
AGTTTTAAATGAGAGTCAACTGGGGTTCCTTTTTTATGTGACCCAAGAGCCAATTAGCTTACATCAGTTAAAGTTTCAACTGGGAACCAGCTAGGGTGCACCCAAAAAATTCAACATTATGATAACGCGTTGTTTCAACTTGGTACTTTAATATTCATCACTTTTTCTTCTTTTTAATTCCAAAGGCCGCAGTAACAACTCCTAAGAGCCGTATACGGCCCGTGGACCATCAATTGGAGAGACCTGATTTAAAAATTACCATAGACGTTCCCATAAATAGTAGGCCTACCAAGATTCTTGCAACAAATTTTCTCTGATAAAATCAGACATTCAGATTTAGTGTACTGTTAAAACTTGAAAAAGAAAACCAAAGCACATCTGAACCCAAGCATCTGCAAAATTACGGTGTAACTTAGGAATTTACTTGATAGTCCACGTTTTGTATACTATTATAAATATGTCCATTGACATACAGTCCCTTAATTTTAAACTCCGTAAGAGACTTGCGTAGGGTACAGTAGAGGAAATGCAATAGAGCCAGCAAGAGAATTTTTCCAATTGTTTATTTAATACTATGCCGTATATTATAGGTGTCGTCAGCAGTATCAATAGCATATTTCATCACTTAATTAACAGTGATAGCCATGTAGGATGCATTATTGAAGAACCATAATAAAATAAAAATTGCTAGCAGTTAACAACGTCATGATTACAGCAGTAAAACGTAAGCTTATCCACAAATTACGTTCCATAAAAACAGCTTCACCAAATCGAGTAATTGATAAGTGGCACAAGTATAAGTTGAAACATAATGATTATATTGCATTATTCCATCAATGTTTGTCTTTCGGAAGTTCGAGGTTTCTGTGTACAAAATTGGCTGGTTTTGTACTCTAATATCATGAAGCTTGCTTGGAAACCGCTTCTTCTGAAATGATCCATTAACATGCCAGTCAAATTTGCTTTAAGGACGTGTTAAAACTGTTTACAAGGACAACTTGAAAGTTGAGAGGCACTTGTGGCGTTAAAAGCTTTGTCAAAAGATACCGACAACAAATCGTAAAAAGCCATATGAAAACCGCATAGATTCGTGCTGTTTCAACCGTTCGTGCACTGGCGCGTTCCTATGCTAGTCAAGTTGCATATACATCAGGCGCTGTTCTCACGTTGGAATCTTGTTACATATCACATATACGACATGACTTTCTTCTTTTACTGTCTTACTTATAGTGTAAAAAAAGTACTCCATATATGCAAGTATTGGAGACCAATATGAATCCTATAGGTTGGGGCTCTCGTATTTTATACAGTCTGATTGTGATTGAGGTAAGGCTGTCAGCATTTTAAGTCCCCATCTTACTTGTTTTAATTAAATCAATAACAAGTACATAATCAATCTAATTAACAAACCGACTCTCTTTGTCGACACATAAAACATCGATGAGTGACCCCCCCCCCCCCCCACAGGATTGTTCCCGGTTGCCATTTCTGTGAGAGATGAGTTGACTCCAGGTAAATAAAGTATCACAGAAAGATTAGGCTATCTGAAAAGTTACAATCACTTCTGCGGGGAAAGAACTCACGATTTTCTGAAATGGTCTCGAACCTTTTTAACACTAAGGAAATTGCCGTCTTCGTGGAATAGGCTCTCTTCTATCCCTCCAAAAATAAGTCTTTGCGACTTTCCCTAAACCTGATTCCTTAAAACTAAGGATAAACCTCAACGGCAAGGACAAATTCTCGTAATTGGAATATTTGTCACCTCGCATGACAAATATTTTTGTTGGATTAAAAAATCCGTTATTTATAATATCTCAATTTCAATCATTTAATAACTGGCGTCATCCTTGAAATACTATTACACCAAATATATAAAGTCAATACAGCTTGTACTACAGAATTGTAGCAGATTAAAATAAAATTGAATCTAAAACGTCCATTACTTCTTACAAAACAATGCATACATGAGTTAGCTTTCTGAGCAAAGCATACGATCGTTTTACCTTGTATGAATAACACTTTCATTATCGGCATTTCAGAGTTGTCTGAATCTAACAGGGTTTAAAAATAAATGTTAGCTTGTTTTTCTTAATGTAACACTATCATTAAGAGCATTATGAAGAATAGTTAGAATTTAAAATGCTTTTAAAATAGGGAATGTCAGTGTATTGAGTAAAGCGCAATACAATCATGAACATTATAAAGAATTATTAAAACCTAATAGGATTTCAAAATAAATTATTTAACAATATGAACATTTTGAGAATTAGGCTAACTGGATTTTAAAATAAACATTAACGTAACGCAATTAAAATCATTTCGAATAATTAGATTTTTTAACAGGGTTTGAAAATAAACATTAGCTTGTCAGAGAAAAGCTTCACACTGGCATTATCGAATTGATCGAATATTGATTTACGTTGACTCTGAAGTGATACTTGAATCCATATGGAGTGGTCCAAGCCAGACTCAAATACCGGTTACACCAGAGAACAAAGTATTCGATGGGTCGCTTAGCAAGTGTTTAACAAATGTGAAGGCAAACTAGGGATATGAAACTCTAAACACAGTTTCGTCATATTTTGGGACTCCAGTCAATGTCGTTTTTGCTAGGGCATCAAGTCGAGAATCTAGTGACATTTAATGAATTCCACCAAGTCCCTCGTCACATGCACTCAAGGAAATTTATATGCCATAAAATGTGCCAACTTCAAACACTTGAAGAAGGCTCTCAGTTAAGTTGATGAAATCGATACCGATAGGCCTACGTATTATTTTTCTTGGCTATAATTGAGATGAAGTTATGTAACTTGTAAGATCTGAATGATAATTATATAAAGCGTACATTTAGATGAATTTAACTTTATTTAGTTTTCAGTTTTATATCATACTACATTAAAATTTTAATATTACTTAACTCTCTAGTGTAAAATTTTTCACAATCTCTTTCTAATACAATTTTATTTTAACTAATCATTTACCGGCACTTTGTGCCTGTAATTTAATTATTATGCAGTCAGACCAAACGCGTTGTTCGATTTTCTTCCAATTCGGCATGAATGTTCCTTAAAGTAATTTAAAAAAGACGTATGTAAAAGGATTTTTATATGTTGATTCCGTTTCAAGATAAAGAACAGATCTTAGACCTGAGGTTTTGCTGTTCACAGAACTACTATAAGAAGCTAGTCACCTCTTCCACAAACTGAGGTGTTTAATTATTGACGTGTTTTCAGTTTCCAAATATTCACTGAAGCGTTTCCCGCCAAGATCAAATTTTCCTGTACATTATTCTGGCGTTTAAGTCCTTAAGGTCTTTAAAAGTGGCGAGACAACTGAATAAGCATATTTCGCAATGCAACCACTTACTCTATGTGGGAATGTATATATTCTTATGAAAGTCATTAGAAGTCGAGTAGAGAGAATCGTGAGTGTGTATCACATTAGATTCTTTTTATTTTTCTGAATATGCAGAAAAATTACCGTTTTATGTGAGCATTCGAGGGCGATGTTCTATCTTATATGTAAAATATTTTATTATATGTATATTTTTTTCTGAATGGAAATATCGATATACTGTATAGAAAAATTTTCTTTGCGTTTTACATGATTCCATATTTACATTACATGTGTGCTTGAATGTGTGACTATTATTGTGCGTATGTGCATGTATATGTACGCGTGTGCATTTGAAAGTATAGTATACTTAGTGTGCATTAGAACTTGGCAACATTAGAACATTAGCAAGGATTATTAAGCCACAACTTTTATAAAGAAGTTATAAGAACAAAATAAATTGTGTGAAAATTTTAAATTTTAAAGACTGCAATTCAATAAACCTTAAACAAAATTAAACAATTCTGTTAATTTTATATATTAAATTTGTTACAGAATCTTACATCTAGTCTTATCCAACTAGAGACTTCGTAAGCAGACAGTTATGTTCACTTATCGAAGGTACTCGACTTTATACAACCATCTCTACAGCACGGTAAGTTTTTTCTTAACGTATTTTTTGCTTATTGAATATAATAGAATATAAGAGTGTTTCCTGTCGATTCTCAACAGTTGAAATAAATCAGTGTAAAAAAAATAGTTATGCCGATATTCATAGCCCCGTCAGGTCTGTAGACTCTTCCTTCAGGGGAAGATGTTGAAGTGTCTGGATCATGGGATTCAGACGGTCGTGTTGTAGGGACTCCTTCCCCAATTCCCAAATGATGTGGCACCAAAAGGTGGTTTTCTGGGGATATATTGTATATTCCACGGTTCAAACAACTTAAAAATGTTCTCATTTACATCTAAACTAAATTTATCGTTACTTTGTACCATATATTTAAAGATCTGCTTATCCTACCGCGTTAGAAAATTAATTCTGGTAGGTTCATAATAAACGTATTTGGCCATTCTTATATTGGATTATCCTAACTGACTGACTGACTGAATGTATGACAGGGAATCAGCATAGAGCCTAAACTATAATAGGTAGAGACTTGGAATTTTGACAGTATCTTCGTTTCATAATACAAGTGCACACTAAGAAAACATGTTTTCAGAAAATAAAGTTCTTTTAATTGAGTCTCCCTGTAAGCTATAGAACCCGGCTGCCGAACTCTTTTCGGACCCAGTAGCCATCACACAACGGTCATTTTGTGGAAAGGTTTACAATTTGCCACCAATAATATGGTGAATGCAACAGTAAAATTAACAGAAAGAAGAGGAGGAAGAAGAATAGACATCATCCATTGACAGGAAAAAGGATGAAGCTTTACAAACGAGTTTTCTACTTGCAGTAGACAGGCGACGATAATTATGATGTTATGTTGTTGTTTGCTAATGACGATATTTGATATCCTATACATTTCCTAAAACAACATAGACTTTACTTGGTAATTCTTCATGACAAAAAAAGCACTTTGACTAGCCCCTTTGACCCGTAGGATACTTTTATTATCATGTCCTTGCCATTTCCAATGCATGCAACATGTCTGGCTATTAAAAATTATATATGGGTTCCACTTGCGCATGGTTATGAAGTAGGTGTTTGGTTATTATGATATACGTGGAATGAATCTTTAATAAGGTAGATTCTAGTTGTAAGTAAGGACACACACTGTTTGAATTCGTATCATTGAACGGTAATTGTATATGACGGTACGGTAATTTCTTCGCACTTTGGCACGTTTGCCAACACTGTCAAAATTACATGGTGGGCCGCCTCACTTCTGAAATATCTGACCTTTATTCTTGGTGGCCTTACAGTCAAATATGCATACAGTCATTCGTCACCTCAATGGAACTTGTTGGTTCAGGATCTGTTCTACTAGACTATCTTGTTATTCGAATCAGTGTATTAAGATTTCATAATGTGTTAGCTTATCGTCAAAAGAATATTCCATCCAATTACGAAACCCAGAAACCTGTATTCGTGGAAGTGATCTTTCCTAATTTTTTCTAAGCGCAGATAATTATGACCTTAAAAGAAATATGTCACCGTTAGTGATCAGAACAGAGTATACCTCTATTCTAATCACTATATTGCATTATATTATTTCGACCCAATAAATGTTTTGAGGGAAGATAGACTGAATTTAGTTTTTTTCATTTATTTTTATTTATTCTAGCCCAACTGAACATAGGCTGCAAATGTTAAAAAGATTACGTAAGGGTGTAATCTAACAGCAATAAGAAATAGCCTACAAAATGTTTGTAGTTAGCCTACCTATAAGTTTTTAAAAAATATCAAAAATTGGAATAGAACTTAGAAAATGGCATCTATACTATTGCTAGGCATGTTATTGTTAATGTTATTACTATCATCATCATTATCATCATCATCATTATCATCATCATCATCATCATATTGCCTAAAAACGATCTGATAAAAAATTTCGGCCGCTCTGTTGTCCGGTCTTTTCTCTCCTGTGAACGAATTTTTCTGCAGTTCGGTAATATAAGGATCCTAATCATGGATAAACCCCGGGGGTTATGGTGTGAAGGACCACCGGCGTGGTCATGTGGTTAGCGTCACTGCTACAGATCCGTCGGCCCGGGTTCGATTCCCGGTACCTCCTCGGATTTTTCTGAGGTAGAGAGGTCTGGTAGGGGTGCACTCAGCCTCGTAATTCAAATTGAGGAGCTACTTGATAGAGAAGTAGGGGCTCCGGTCATGCAAACCACCATTAACGGCCGTGGGTGTCGGCATGCTGACCACATGCCCCCCAATCCTGCCGTCTGCCTATTGTAGATGACGCGGCGGTCGGGTGGTAGGCCTTGTCCCTTCTGGGATGTTAACGCCACGGAGTTGTTGGTTATGGTGTGAAGGGATTCTGAATCAAGAAACGAGTTTATAAGGAAGGTACAAAAATTGTAAGATTACGAATATTAAATATTCATTCATATTCAACATTTAAATAAAATCTTGAAATTTGGTTTTCGTATATTTAGCTATGCTGATCAAAAAACACACACAAAAATTTTCTGATTTCTTCTCATGGTATTAAAACATATGTTTCCGGCGAATACTCGAAAACACTTTTTCTCTTTATAACTTCAAGTATATTAAAATAATGAGATCCATGCAAACATAACTATTTTTTCACTACTCTCATCCAAAAAGTAAGAAAATGGGTTTAAAGCAAAAATGAACTCGTGTTGCTTTATTAAGATGTCAGATGATCTGATATGAATCCATTAGCCGTACGTTTCAAGCAGAGAACCTTCAATTTGGTATTGTTCGAGAAGCACATGTGGAACAGATCTCCACTTGCCTACAGCATCTGGCCCTCCCATAACCTCAGCCGGTCGCTAATTTAATACATGCAACGTACATTACGGTAGACCTGTTGCTGTATTGTTTTAGAACATAACACCTCCTACAACCATAATTTACATCACTCAAAATACAGATAGACAAAAACCAGTTTGTTTAGAAGGTCACCTGGTACACAACCTCACGAATTTTGCTTCAGAAGGACTCCCACTTTTTTGTTTTACTATTTAAAGTTACATCTAAAGTTCGAGGCCATATTATTTAGCTACAAAAATTAATAGGGCAATGTATTTCGATGCGAGAGACATGCTCTTGATTGCGGATATTTTCTGACCTTCAAAATATGGCAACCACAAACGTCTGGTAGCATTATCAAGATCAGGGACTAGTAATGCCATATTATAGTACTAACCATTTGAGGCATTATATTTTATATGTAGGAAGTCCATATTCAATATAGGCTTAATCTCTGTGGTTGTCAGAGTTTGCAAAGGAAAGTCACACTGTTTACAATAATGTTCAAAAATTATTTCCCTGGATGATGCTCTGCAATAACAGGGTCTTTAATTTTTTCCACTTGTTTATTGGTGTTTATTTTCAACCGTAGTAAAACATTCCTATTTTCTTTTTTTCTCTCTTTCCCTACAGCCGAAAGCATTTACCCATCACTGTTTTGGTATCCAGTTAAGCTGTGCTTAGTCTTATTATAGCCTATTGCACTAACAATGATTGGCAGTTGGTGCGAAACTGCGGCATTCCTGGGTCAAGAACAAACATATATTTGCTTAGACACTTAAATTTAAGCTGAAGGCCTATGAATGAGAAATCTCAAATTTGGAATCCCAATAGCCTTCTACGGATTCGAAGCAGCGCTCTTCAGTTCACTGCAGGTATTCAACCCGGTCACAAGGAGATTTTTGGAGCATTTATTTTGTCCAGTGCTGGGCTTAAGGGATGTGTTCGTTCTCCACACGCAGCGGGCCCAGGTTCGATTCTCAATGGGGGGACAATGGGTGAGGTTTCTCCTGGGTTTATCGTCACCTGTGAGAGGAATGTCGGGAACCTTTAGGCTCTTGTGGTCCCCAGACATCATCTGATTATCAATATCACCTTCATCCCATCCACGTCTTGTTTGGAATGAGTATGTTTAGACTAGTGTCTCGTATGTGTTCGTGAAATGTTGGAGGTGGTCCCGGCATGGGCTGATCACTCACCAGGAAAGGCCCTCCCTGTCTTTATATATATATATATATATATATATATATATATATATGATCCAAAGGTTAACCCCTCTCCCGACAGGTCGCGGTCCTGAAGACCTAGTATGCGTGGGCCACATAAACGGTTCCTACTAGCATTATATTCCCTTGTACATCTAAACATTTTTGTCTCCCAATCTATTTTTGTTCTACTACGTTTGCAGACATTTCCGTGCTTTCTCTTTTCCTGCTTCATGTTATTTAGACATTCCCGTTACTTTTACCATTATTTACATGCTATCATCATTATCACAACTATCAACACTACCTCCAACCAAGCTCCATTCGCACCTAGGGTGTATTCCCTCTTTTTACTTTCTCTGCCCGTACCGTAGGTATTATAAATAGAGGAAGTAGGTATTGTGTACGACCCCAAAATTCGAAGTTGAGTTTTTAACAGAAATACATGTTTTGAGGTTCCCTGAACCCAAAAATACTATTTTCAGAAACATGTCTATCTGTGTGTCTCTCTGTACACAGCCTAGCTCCAGAATGAAAAATCGGTATTATAAGCAAAATTTTATATTTTGGTTAGCGTCTTCTGGGGATATGACACGGAAGATACGCGGCGACTTTCTCTCACTTTTAATGTAATTTTACATTAAGAAAATTATATTTTTTCGCGATTTTCTCGCAACTGATAAAGTAAGAATTGCTCGTCATGGAGTATCTTACGAAATAAGATTTTTCCTTATGTTTAGGAGTCTAAAATAAATATGCTTATTGCTTTGAAATCCGAGCTCTAATGGTGATAATCATGAATTTATTTGTTTATTATTATTATTGTTATTATTATTAGTATTATGTACATTTAATATTACCATTGCTAACCATAATTAGTCTTCATACTGAACAGGTACCTTACAATTAGCTTAATTGCGCCCTAACCACGAGTTTATAATTAGTATTATTTTCGTAACTGCCTTCACCTAATCATTTGTAGAACTTACCAATTCCCCTAAAAGAGGGAGTCAATTGCGGATTAACATTACACAAGACATGGATCAACTCTTCTGTTGAGGGACCAACTGTACGCAGGGCAGCACAATGGAATGTTCGGGATATATGGAAATTAGCCTATATTCCAATCCAGAATTGTTCTTACCAATGGGGAAAGAACACACAAACCCACCCATCCACACTCAACTTGACCGGCCATGGGATTCCAACCCGCGACCTCCCAAATGTAGCCTAAGTCCTCCATGTTAACACTTCGATTGCCTCATTCGGTGAGCTAAGAATTTCAGTCTTATTTTATTTCGCGAGTCAGATTTCAATCAGATCTCTTGTCCTCCCACTATTATCTGTACAAATAAATCGACGCAATGTTAGTATAACAATTTTTGCACGTTCTTTCCACTTGCAATGTTTATGCCTTCGTAAATTAACTTCTTAATTTAGGTAACCCAATGTGGATGTTATCAACTGAAACGTAAAGTTCAATTCACTTTTTAAAATATACTTTCCTATTCTTTCTTTGATTGCTTTATGCGGTCATGATCGAGAATCGAGATCACTTAGTTACACAGCAAGATTGACTTTTCGTACAAGGAACCCTCACAGACGCTCCCCTCTCGTTCGTATTGTAAATAAATACGGCTCGTTTTCAAGTTCTTACATATCTGAATGCATATTGCTGGCAGAAGTAGTGTCAAACGGACTAAAAATATCACAAAAAATAAAAATCAAACAGTTGATGCTGTACATACACAGCAAATGACGAACTCTTCTGGTAACTCATGATTATTCGACTGGACTGATTCACTGGAGGCCCGGGTAGATCTATACACACTGCGAGGTGCTCTGCTCTGTGTATTCATATTTATTTTTATTCTGTGTTCGTTTGTTTGTTTTATTAAACTACTGTTAAAATTGTAATGCATGTAATAAGCCTATTTCTTCTTATAAAAATTGCAATACAATTTAATATTAATTCTTATTTGTCTTCTTTTATTGTAAACTAGCATGTGCCCGCGGCTTCGCCCGCGATAATTATTTCAAAAATTAAAAATTAAGAGCATAATAGTTAAATCATTATAATTATTAACACCTAAATCACGTGGACTACATACCACGATTAGATAGCGTCGCCTGGTAAAAGCGACCTCAGATTCGAGTTGCTTGGCCCAGAAAACCCTGGTATAGTTTCGTTCAAATCAAACAATGTTTCACCATACAGTATTTAGGCCTATATTGATTATCCCTCTTCCGTGTTGGTTGAAAATTTAATATGTCTACGGGCCTTAACATTCTAAACAAATGAATCGACCAGCGTGGGCTTACAACATTCAAGCGATCGCGATGCTTTTATTTCCACGGTATGACGAAAATAGCCAAAGACAACTGCAATTGATTTGACATTGAAATGTATTACTGAAATCTGATGCTTCGACAGCGCGAATCACGTTTTCTGCCAGTTTTTCACTCATAACTCGCGAACGAAAGCTAAAATTAAAAATTCGGCTTCGAGGTGCATTCGCCCACCTTTCAGTTCATCTATCTTTAAAATTTCAGATCTCTGCGTTCAGTAGATTTCGATGGGCATCGTGGACAGACAGACAAACAGCATGTGCCCGCGGCTTCCCCCGCGATAATTATTTCAAAAATTAAAAACTAAAAATAAGAGCATAGTTAAATCATTATAATTGTTAACACCTAAATCACGTGGAGTGCATTCCACGATTAGGTAGCGTCCCCTGGTAAAAGCGACCTCAGATTCGAGTTCCTTGGCCCAGAATACCCCTGTACAGTCAGTTTCGTCCAAATCGAACAATGTTTGACCATATTTAGGCCTATATTGATTATACCTCTTCCGTGTAGGTTGAAAATTTCATGTCTTCGGGCCTTGATATTCTAAATAAATGAATCGTCCAGGATGGACTTACAAAATCAAGCGATCGCCCGCGATAATTATTTCAAGAATTAAAAATTAAGAGCATAATAGTTAAATCATTATATTTATTAACACCTAAATCACGTGGACTACATGTCACGATTAGATAGCGTCGCCTGGTAAAAGCGATCTCAGATTCGAGTTCCTTGGCCCAGAAAATCCCTGTATAGTGAGTTTCGTCCAAATTGAACGATGTTTAACCATATTTAGGTCTATGTTGATTACCCCTCTTCCGTGTAGGTTGAAAATTTCATATGTCTACGGGCCTTGACATTCTAAACAAATGAATCGACCAGCGTGGGCTTACAACATTCTAGCGATCGCGATGCTTTTATTACCACAGTATGACAAAAATAGCCAAAGCCAACTGCAATTGATTTGACATTGAAATGTATTACTGAAATCTGATGCTTCGACAGCGCTAAAATCACGTTTTCTGCCAGTTTTTCACTCACAACTCGCGAACGAAAACTAAAATTAAAAATCCGGCTTCGATGCGCATTCGCCCACCTTTCAGCCCATCTATGTTTAAAATTTCAGATCTCTGCGTTCAGTAGATTTCGCTGGGCATCGTGGACAGACAGACAAACACGTCCTTTTATTATTTTTAGATAGCATGAGCACCGCGGCTTCGCCCGCGATAATTATTTCAAAAATTAAAAATTAAGAGCATAATAGTTAATCATTATATTAACACCTAAATCATGTGGAATACATATCACGATTAGATAGCGTCACCTGGTAAAAGCGACCTCAGATTCGAATTCCTAGGCCTGGAAAACCCCTGTATAGCGAGTTTCGTTCAAATCGAACAACGTTTGACCATATTTAAGCTAATATTGATTATCCCTATAATAATAATAATAATCCTTTTCGGTGTAGGTTGAAAATTTCACATTATGTTTGCGTGCCTTGACATTAAAAACAAATGAATCGACCAGCGTGAGCTACAACATTCAAGAGATCGCGATGCTTTTATGTCGAAGGTTTGACAAAAATAGCCAAAGCCTAGTGTAATTGAGTTGTATTACTGAAAACTCATGCTTCGAAAACGGAATAAATACACGTTTTCTGCCCGTTTTTCACTCATAACTCACGAACTAAAGCGAAAATTAAAATTCCGGCTTCGAGGTGCACATTCCGACCCTTTAGTCCGCCTATGTATAAAATTTCAGATCTCTGCGTTGAGTAGATTTCGCTGGGCATCGCGGACAGACAGACGGAGGACAGACAGACAGACGGAGGACAGACACTTCCTTTTATTAATATAGATACTTGTGGGTGTTTAAGAACCGTTCAAGTTAATGAAATTACTTTAGGATTTGATTCTAGACTTATGTTGGATTCACACATGATGGGCCTATGCTTTCCGTAGAAATTATCCATAAAGATTTGCGACAAGCCAAGCGATCACGTCTACAACATTTTCAAACGTAGCCGAAGTCCCGCTTCGCGAACAATAATTAGTTGTGTTATGTGAAGGGAGTTCGCACTTCTACTAGGCAGCCGCTTACTCTATGACAGAATATGAAGCTAAAAGTCACAAGATTAGTGTTGCAGAAGGAAAAGTCATACCATTGTATTAGTTTTTAAAAAAATTCAAGACTTCTAAGTGAAATCTAAATAGGCCTATGTAATAATTTAATCTGTTTCAGTGTTTTCTCTCTTGTGTAAAACAATGTCACGTATTTATTTTTGTAAGTTTACATAATTTATAAGTCGCGATATGACCACCTGGATTAAAGCGACTGTAAACACCTTACAAATAAATAAATAAATAAACAAATAAATAAATAACCATTGTATTCGAAACTTAGAAAGAACAAAGGAGAATCAACGTGGACATCAATGAGATTACCGATAGAATGATGTTCGATACATCGATATCACAAACACGATTGAAAACTTTGATTGAGAGAAACATAAAGTTCACTTACTTACAATTAAAGAGAGAAACCTTATGGCCTTCAGATTGCACTTGTATGTGTGGCCCTCTCATTGTCTTATGATGAAGGACCTCTCTCCATTGTCAAAATCTGGCGAGTAATTATCAATTATAAGTTAGTAAACAGTATCAGGTAATTCTCGGCGCATGACAAGTAGGTGTGTTCATGTGACAGCTTACTATTTCATTAGCATTGTCTGTCAGTTTAATTCCGCATACGAACACACCCATAAATATTATCATTAAGCTTTGTGAACAATATTGAATAAGTATTGCAGCGCCTCTAATGTAATTTATAAATTAACTAGCTTAAAGAGCCCGGCGTCGCCCGGGTTTTTTATTTTGTAATTGGAAATTAACTTATGAAGGACTTTTGATTTTTAAATTCTAGGTCCTTATGAAGGTATTTATAATTTGAAATAAGAACGACTTATCACACTCAAACTATTCCCTCAGAAAACACTTGATATAGCTTTTTATGGCCCATAGAGGATGTAGAATTTTGCATTCCATCGCTTGTACAGTACACAGCAAGCCTGGTAGGGGTTCAAATAAGAAGAAACAGATATTCAGGTAACATAAAATTGTATTGTCTTTGCGGAATATTTTATTTCTCACTCTCATTTTACCATAAAACCGTTTTGGGGATGAAATTAAACAGAATTTATTTGATAATTTTGTGTAAAAAGGGATTAAGTATTCTCAAAAAAATTGGATTTTGGCATTTAAAATCAAAATTTTGCAAAATCCTTTCTTAGTGAGCACTTACATTATGAAACTAAGGTATTGTCAAAATTCCAAATCTCTACCTATTATAGTTTAGGCTCTACGTTGATTCTCTGTCATTAAGTCAGTCAGTCAGGACAAAGCCTTTTATATATATAGAAATATTTCTTGCTAAAAGAACTTTCCTCCGAAAATCCTGTTATGTTAGAGTTAATTTTCATAGGTAATGCCTCCCGTGAGTAGTGTTCTTGTCATGTCGACAATTTTTCAACTGTTACTGAGATTTATCAGAAAAAGTTAAAACTCCTTAGGCTATGGTGGTTTTTTTACATCCCTGTAAAACTACAAACATGGAACTACAGCATTTGCGCAAACATTAATCCCATCAAATCCATTATTGGGAACAGATTGGGAACAATGCTTTATCAACTGTACAGTCAAATGACACACCTAGAACAGAATGAACTCATACACCCGTATAACATAGTAGCTAAATCAAGATAACATTATAGGCCTAATCATTAATAAACCTAATAAGATAATCAGTATAACTGGTAGACATGTACAATCAGACAATATTAAGCTTATGTGAATTTCGTTACATTTGTTCCATGCCACCACGGACGACGAGTCACGTGAGTCACATGGTAACTAATTACGGTATTTCTTTTTACTTCCTCTGCCCGTACCATAGGTACTATAGGTAGAGGAAGTATTGTTTTCGACCCTAAAATTCGAAGTTGAGTTTTTAGCATATATACACGTTTCAAGGCCCCCTGAATCCAAAAATACTATTTTTGGAAACATGTCTGTGTGTGTGTCTGTGTGTGTGTCTGTCTGTGTGTGTGTCTGTCTGTGTGGAAGTTTGTGAACAGGCTACCTCCGAAACGGAGAATCGTATGAAAACAAAATTTCGTATTTGGGTCAGGTACCTTCTGAAGATGTGATTCGAAGATTGGCGACAAATTTCCCTTATTTTTAAGGGGACTTTACATGAAGAAATTTTCGTTTTTCGCGATTTTCTCGAAAACGGCTCTAACGATTTTCTTTAAATTTTGCGCATGGATTGCTTGTACCAAGAGCTAAAACTTTTATTTGAAACATTTTTTCGAACAAATTCTCTGAAGGGTAGTTATAAGCTACCCACTGTGAATACGTGCTTTTTGCAATACGGCTTCTTGTAAATCGTACGAAAACAAAATTTTGTATTTGGGTTAGGTACCTTCTGAGGCTGTTAAGATTGACTACAACCTTTTCTTATATTTAAGGGGACTTTACATGAAGAATATTTTGTTTTTTGCTATTTTCTCATAAACGGCTCTAAAAATTTCCTTTAAATTTTGTACATGGATTGCTTATACCATTTCAAAAACATTCTCTGAAGGGTGGTTGTAACCTACCAACTTGCCTGGTGAACAACTCAATACGCGGATATTTAAGGCATTTTATTCTATATAAGCACGTGGAGAGAGAAAAATGTACTGGTGGCCCTGCTTACAGTAAAGAAATGTCTGAGGGGAATATTTGATAAATTTCGGAAATTATTCTTAACAGCAGAAAGTTCAATAAACGTTTGCAGTCACTTGTTTTTTTTCCCATAGCCTGCGGTTTTAGTCGCAACATTCAAAGAAGCTATAAGATATTTATAGCATAATTAGCGTAAATGCTGCAAACTTTTATTTGGGCAGAGGAAGTTATGTGACTTTCACATCAGATTTTTACAAATGTGTTTCGCCAGGGTACGCCATGTAATTACAAAAGTAAATTACTATATCAAAGCAGACGAGAATCATGATATATTTTCCTCAGAGGTTCTACGAGGGTAGATCGAAAAGTAACGCACAATATTTTCTGAAGTGAAACTTCTTTAGCCGCGCTAGGAGTAAATCGAGAGCTAACCCAAAGTTGCGTTACGAAGAAAATCGTCTGATGGACTGTGCAGAAAACAATCAACTCAATTAAATTTTTAAAAAATTAAAAATCCAAAATTCAAAAATCTAAAAAGAAAAAATTCTAAATTCTAAAATTAAAAACCAAAATCCAAAATTTAAAAAATCTAAAAATCCAAAATTAAAAAATCCAAAATCCAAAATTAAAAATCCAAAATTAAAATATCCAAATTAAAAACCTAAAATTAAAAAATTAAACAATTCAAAAATCTAGAATTTAAAAAATCCAAAATTAAAAAATTCCAAAATTCAAAATTTAAAAATTTAAAATCTAAAATTAAAAAAACCAAAATCCAAAAATTAAAAAATCCAAAATTTTAAAATTAAAAGAGTCCATTAAACAAAAATTTAAAAAGTCCAACAATCCAAAATTTAAAAAATCCAATAATCCAAAATTGAAAAAATCGAAAAATTAAAAAAAATTAAAGTTTTACTTCTGTCGCGTGGCGTTCCACGCACCCGATTTTTTTTAATATGAAAAGTTTAATAGGTACAATTACATACAAATTGGGACATCTTTTGTCTATATAGTCTATATAGTCGTCAAGTTTCTCAACACATTTCTCCCATCGTGATACCAGTTTCAAAATACCCTGTTCGGTTGGAGTATAGCCATCTGCGGACAAAAGTTGCCCCTTCATGTGTGCATTTTTTGTTATTGTACCTATTAAACGTTTTGTAAAGAAAAAAAAATATTGTACGATACTTTTCGATCAATTCTCGTACTTAAGGCTCGATGTTCCCTAACGAGACATATCTACCAAGCACGATTCGTCACTATGAACTCTTGCAGATGATTTTCTAATGGAAAATTGTTCACCCTCTTATATATTTAAACCCACAACCTTTTGATTCAGAGCCCAGCTTGCTACCAACTGAGTTCCTAAGTTTAATGCTAATGCTAATGCTAATGCTAATGCTGATGCTAATGCTAATGCTAATGCTAATGCTAATAATAATAATAATAATAATAATAATGACTAAACTTCATGGCACTACATCCCTGAAGGGACTAGGCCTACTACCCGACCGCTCCGTGACCGGAGCCGCTACTTTTTGATCAAATAGCTTCTCAGTTTGTGTTACGAGGATGCGAGCACCCCGTTCCAGATTTCCCTAGCTCAGAAAAACTCGAGGAGGAACCGGGGATCGAACCCGACACTAACCATGAGACCACGCAGCTGGTCGATATTAATAATAATAATAATAATAATAATAATAATAATAATAATAATAATAATAATAATAATAATAGTTAATACTAGTTATAATTAATAATAGTTAATAATATACAGCTTATACAAAACCAATATTATTTTTTTAATTTCAACTGTTAGTTCCTATATAAGATACTGTCACTTAAAATGCGTTTTGTCTCCGACAAAATGTGATGCTTGGTGGTGGTAGATGCGGCGGTGGTGGCGGCAGATGCAGTAATAATAATAAATGATCACCAATAATTTTAAAATAATCAGTTATAATGATAATCAGTGTTAATTAATAATAATCAGGCCTATATACCTAAGTAATAATAAATAACCAGTAATCATTTTAAAATTATCAGTGTTATTAATAATCAACAATAATTATAATTGTAATTTAAATAAATATGATTATTATAATAATATTTCATACTGTTTTTCTGAGTTAAGATAATAACGCGTTTCTTCCACTTAAATGTATTACAAAATATATTCTAGCACATTAAAATTTAACAACAAACTCTGTAGATAATCACTTATTTTATTTCACATTCTTCACCTTAGCCTGATATCGAAATCCAAACCCCGTTATCAGTGACCAGTTTAATAACCCTTATGATACCAAAGGCTACAAATGAACTTTTTCGTACTTGTGCCCCTTGAGTCAATTTCTAATATTTTAAGGAAATTCGTCCCTATTTGGAGTAAGACCAGGACAGAGGTAGAACCCTTGGGTCAGTCACGATCTCGTACTCGCTTTGAACATACTTGGCCCGCTCTATTTAGGAGAAACAGAGCTCTTGTGACCTTTCCGAAATGGGTATTTACATAACTAACCGGGCGACCATAATGATAAATCCTGCATAAATCCTGCATGCTAAAGGCAACTACTGCTTGTACAAGTCAGGTCAACATCTGTAGTGTTTTGTCTTCACTACAGGTATCATTTCCACCTCGTCTATTGCACCAGAACTCGATTTAAGTAGGTCCACATGTTCACCCACAGCTACTTATTTAAGACTGTCAATTAGTGTAGAAATCAAAAGTTGGTTATCTAATGATGGAATCTTCCTGTTTGCTGTAGAATACCAGACGAAACCAGACTTTCTGGTAGCAAAGCATGGCAGTAGCATTCGGGAGAGTTCGATCCCAGGAACGACTGAAGTATTTTAGTAGTCTTTCCTTGTTCTCTGAAAAGAATATTGGGTTGGATCTTAATGCTTACGACCGCCGGCGTGTTCTTGTGGTTAGCGTCGCTGATTACAGATCCGTCGGCCCGGGTTCGATCCCCGGTACCTCCTCGGATTTTTCTGAGGTCTGATAGGAGTGCACTCAGCTTCGTGATTCAAATTGAGTTGCTACTTGATACAGAAGTAGCGGCTCCGGTCATGAAAACCACCATTAACGGCCGTGGGTGTCGGCATGCTGACCACATGCCCCCAATCCTGCCATCTGCCTATGGTAGATGACGCAGCGGTCGGGTGGTAGGACTTGTCCCTTTAGGGATATAGCGCAACGGAGTTTAGTTTAGTTTAGTCTTATTGGTTCAGTGGCGGACGCAGAAATTTTTTTCGGGGGGAGATTTGAATAGGTTGAAAGACTTACATACATAATTAGTTTATAAAACTGGCCACTTAGAGTGCATATGTAGCCCTTTTTCAAATTTCGGGGGGGGGGATCTATCCCCCCAATCCCCCCCTCTGCGTCCGCCACTGTTGATTACATCTTTCCATTTCTACGTTCCTGTTTTCGATCCTTTTTTAGCTCGGGACCTAATGGAAATCAGAGTTCGGGACAGTTCGATCCTAGGAATGACTGAAGTATTTTAGTAGTCTTTCCTTGTTCTCTGAAAAGAATATCGGGTTGGATCTTAATGCACTTGGTTATTAGTTCCCTGCCCATCATATATTATAATTTCCACTTCTTGAAATTCCATGATACAATAATTATTAGGCCTATACGACTCGAATAATCCCGCTGAAATCCATTAACCTGTTCGTAAAGTCAACGGCTCATCAGGCTCAGCAGGGGAAAAAATGGCGGATAGCGTCCATCGTACATTCATCGTACTTTCATCGCACTTTTCCACCGGGGGATTTACTGATGACTTTAAAAACGTGCCCGTAATATAGGTCTACAACCTACAAATTAAATTTGGCAATTGTCTGTAATCACGTGACTTTAGTGGGGGAACAAGCAGTACCAAGCAGGTAGTCCGTTAGGTCTGGTTACTCTAGTCCTCTTCCAAATAGGCGACCCTTACAGTCGGAGTTCCGAAGCACTACTGACCCCCATCGCTAGCACCTTGCGCAGCAAACACAGTATGGTTCCGCGCATGTTCTTTTCTAGCCTGTAGCCCCTTACAAGGATGCGACTTCTCTGGACAAAAGGTAACGGGGAATATAATCCGGCGATGTGGATGGCCAATTGCGAAATGCCGGTCATTGACAAGAGCACCACCACTCCAGATGCGAGGCAGTGATAATTAAATACATTTTGGGCCGCCCGGACTATCAATCTACTATAAAATTTAGAAGCCTTCGGACAATGGTAGGTCTTTTGGGCCTGTTTTCAAATATTGTGTACACTACTCCGAACGCAAAAAAAGCAAATTTGAATCCGATGTGATCAACTGCAAGTAGAGAAACTCGAAAATTCACATTCAAAATGGCCGACCACTGGATTATAACTTGTAACCCCACGAATGCGAGTTAACATTGTCGTCGCCTCAGCCAACCCAAATGGTGGGATGTCGTTTGATATTGCAGCTGTACTAGTAGCCGGAGACCTCTATTGTCAAAAACTCTGTGTATAATGTAGTACGAGTTCGACAAGGAAAATTGCTCCCAGATTTACGTGTGATAAGAAGCTGATAAGCGGCGATAAACACGTCCATCTCGGTAAATCTCTGATATGCTTAAATGTTTTCTTACGTGATATATATATATATATATATATATAACTAAACTCCGTGGCGCTACATCCCTGGAGGGACTTGGCCTACCACCCGACCGATGCGTCATCCACCACAGGCAGATGGCAGGATTGAGGTCATGTGGTCAGCATGCCGACACCCACGGCCGTTAAAGGTGGTTTTCATGACCGGAGGCGCTACTTCTGTATCAAGTAGCTCCTCAATTTGAATCACGAGGCTGAGTGCACCCCTACCAGACCTCCCTACCTCAGAAAAATCCGAGGACGCTAACCACAAGACCACGCCGGCGGTCATATATATATATATATGATGAATTATGTACAAAGTTGTTTAATTAATTTGGAATTACCCTGTACGTACGCGTTGTCCACTATAGATGTTATCAAACTGTACCGGGATTTGAAACCGGACCACAATGAAAGTTCAGCAGTCCTAGAAATAAATAAGGGCAATTATATAAAAATACGTGAGATATTCACTTAGATAAAAAGGTATGACTGAAATGTCATGTCCCCTAATTGGGCTAACAATAATTCTTGTAACAAAAGAATGTAGATCTGTAACCGAAAGTTGACCTTATTTGTATGCAAAAAGTTAAGGTCGCGAAGGTCACGGCGGATTGGCCACATGCAATTAATGTCAACAGCTGACGTGGGAACGTAAATTCACTGACTCACTATTTGAGCCGAATTTGTTTCATTTACATTATAAGTTACAATATACATTTGTTTACTAGTCTGTTTCTGTAGGAAAATCCCGTTTTAAGTTCGTATACTCAACCATACCTGATAAACCTATAAGACCGCTAAAGAAGTAGCGTTATGTAGCGTTATTCCTTTACTTATATTGCTTACAAATGTGTAAAGGAAACAAGCGGTTAGCTGGATTAAATAGGAATTTTATCGATTTATGGGTGATGTCAAGTAAGAATACAATTTTTTTTATTTATTTCAGCTATGGCCAAGTCCCTTCAGGGATGTAGCGCCACGGAGTTTAGTTTTAGTTTAAGTTATACTCCTTTTAGCTTCGAGGTTATATCAGGAGTTCGGGAATTGTGTCTGTACAGCAGGGTAGGCCATGGAACTATTGGTTGTCAATTGTTTCTATTGGTGTATTTTAATGGAGTAAATTTCAACTGATACCCATTTAAATGGATATGGTACAGGATGAAATGGCGAGGATGATTCATGGTATGTAAAAATACAATTCGGCATTTGTCTTTACGATTGGGTAAATCATGAAGTAACCCGTACCACGGGATTAGTCGGCCACGGGATTTGAACCTGGGACTTCCCGAATGCGGGTCCAATATAACATTTCAATTTTTTTGAAGTAAGACTTCTTTAGTGGCGGTAGAGGGTGAATCGGGAAAATCAGTCACACTAAAACGGTCACAAAATCAGTCACAATCAGTCACACTCAAAACCGACTTGTTTCGGTACGGACTGCACAGAAAACAATCAACTCAGTGATTAGGAGTAATCAAAGGACATTTTTCAGACCTTACTTCCTCAATGGCAATAGACAATTCCTAACCAATCTAAAGGTATATTATCTATTTTATGGAACCCGGAGGTTCATTACCGCGCAAATCCAAAATTAAACATCCAAAATTAAAAAATACAAATTTCCAAAATTTAAAAAAACAAAATTAACAATTAAAACATCCAAAAATCCAAAATTTAATAAATAATATATTCCAAATTTAAAAATTAAAAAATCGAAAATACCAAAATTGAAAAAATCTAAAAATCCAAAATTGAAAAAACTAAAATACACAATTAAAAAATCCAAAAAAATAATAAATTCAAAGAATCAAAATTTAAAAAATCCAAAATTAAAAAATTCAAAGATCCAAAAATCCAAAATTAAAAAATTTAAAATCCAAAATTAAAAAATACAAATTTCCAAAATTTAAAAAAACATAATTAAAAATTATAACATCCAAAAATCAAAAATTTAATAAACAATAAAATCAAAAATTTAAAAATCCAAAAATAAAAAATTTAAAAAATCGAAAAATAAACAATTCAAAGATCGAAAATTTAAAAAATCCAAAATTAAAAATTCAAAGATCCAAAATTAAAAAGTCCAAAATCTAAATTTAAAAAAAGTAAAAAAACCCGATACTAAAAGTCCAATAATGCAAAATTTAAAAAATCCAATAATCAAAAATTGAAAAAATAAGAAAATAAAATAAAGTTTTGCTTCTGTGGAACGCCACGCACTCTTTTTTTTTTCAATGGCAATACTTCCTTCTACAATGGTAAGAGAAAGAAACTTCAGATTGTCCCTTATAATAATTCACGATTTTATACGTAGGGTCTAGTTTGATGGGAACTGCGTTCACTTTAAGAACTCGTAAGTGCGTAACAATGTTTGCGTAACAATGTTCTTATATTGTAAGTTTTGTACTTTATTAACTTAAATTACTGTGTGTTGTACGAAGGACACTCCTTAGTTAAGTGAAATCTGATATAATTTATACTACCGTATGTTATCTATCGTGTACGATCTTAAATTTTAATTACATCCATTTATTTCAATAATTACTCCCGTCAATGTCAAACCAGCCAGGACTGGGTCGCAGCGTATGTTTGAGAAGTTCAGAACAAAAACCATGGAAGTTGAAAATATATTTAACATTAGACTGTCAGACCTGATAACTTACACTGTATTTTAATTCAGCCTGAAGAAAAGGAGAGGATTCAAAACCCTACCGCCTCTGAAGATCTTTGCCCACTGCTTTTAATTTTATACATTGCTTTCAATTTCACACGAGTTTTAGTTTTGCACAATGCTGAATGAACCTATGTTCAATAGCATATACAGTAGCCTAGCCTTTATATTTAATGCAGTCACCTACCTCCCAAAATAGTTATTTTCTTTGTTCTTTCATTTTTTTTAAATATTACAAGCAAAGGAAAACTGACAAAGTTACTCTTACACTAGTTTTACGTTTTTGCAGAGACGTTTAATATATTAATCTATCTTAAATTGTTCACGGTCCGCCAATTAAAAAAATGTGGCCTTCTGTAGCCTATTGCTCTTGATTGTTTGATGGTCATGTAATTCGTGATCTTACAACATGAGAAGCGTTTATTAAATGTTGCGTAGAAGTTAGAACATTAATTTGGTGTTCAGTTAATGAAATAACCACTTAATTTGTCGGTTTTCTATTGTACTGTATTTGTACTATGTAAAATGAAGTAGAATACTAAGGTACCGGTACCGAAGGTAATTTTGTATATTGAATGTTGAGTTTCTTATGCATAAATAATTAAAAGCAACGCATAAAGCTATCTACTCGTCTTTTTCGCACAAGGTTTAATTTCTCAAATTACAAACACCGTCTTGAAACTATTCAAGGAAAGTTAATTTCAAAGGTATAATGGATTTATCATATTATCCCAGTCGAACTTCTGCAGGAGACTTGCTGGGAGGTGTCGGATCTCGCTCCCATTGATTTCCATCTTTTCCTACACCTCAAGAAATGACAGATAATGACAAAGAGGGGGACATGGTTGCCACACAATGGTTCAAATCCCAGGCGGCAGACTTCTCCAACACAGGTATTCAAACATTGGTCCCACGGTGGCAAATATGTTGAAAAATAGCTAAACACTTGTTGTATCTGTTGCAATAAACATTTCCATGAAACTTTGTTTTGTTTCTGTAAACGGCCCATGGGAAACTTACTTTATGGACGGCCCAGGATGGAGTTCAAAAAGTGTGTAACCTTCTTACTTCTAAATTAAACAATGGTTACAAGTTAATCTCAGTTTGACCTTGTTCTCTCGCCTTGTTTATTTTCGGGAGATTAATCTTATTAGAAATACATACTAGGGTTTGTCGGTACATATTTCATTTGAAATCAAGCTTTCGGCAATGGCGTCGGGAGTGGTACACCTGTCTCAAGGAGCGTGAACGTAATCAATATTGTATCGAATTACTGCAATACCATACATAGAGCTGGTCACATGGGGTCTTTAAAAGCTAATTAACTTTGTAAAATATTACAGTCATGATTTTGATAATTAATAATCCATTTGCTCCAGTGGTAGCATGTATAAGATAATTTCTACACCACAAGAACTGGCTGGCGGCACTTAGCTTTAGTTTATGTACGACCCAATCACAGATAACTAAAATAGTATCTTTAAAAAAACCTACATTAACATTAAAGTCCTCTTTTACTTGAATTTAATAACACTTCAGTAACTAAGAACTTATATTATTATAATGATTATTAGTTTATTCTAAGAATAAATAAATTGTTGTGTGGTTTCCAAAACAGGAAATTTTCGGGTAAAATCCTACTTATAATAGTATCTTTAGAACGGAAAATTTCAAAAAAATTTCCAGTAGTAATAATTTACATTGTGAGACACCCATTTCCTCTTAAGCCGGAACTTTCGCTTTTCTCACTTTCATTCTGATAGACATTAGCTGAAATGTGCACTCCACAACCAAATAACTTGACGCATACTAGGGTTGCCAACGGACCCTTCACATTAATGAATTTCACTTCAGCAGAGTTATACAGGAACACTGAATATCCCACTTTCCACCTGATACCCTCTAGGCCTACTATATTATTATACAAAGTCAACAATAAAAAAAAAAGGTTTTTCCAATCTGCACTACATTGCAGAATTTTTTCCTACGTTCAGGCTATCATGATGGAAATTCGAGCTTCCTGCTCACAGTTCCGGTAACATAACCTACCTGCGTCGTTTCCTACTTATATAACATATGAGCGTCTTTTATAATAAAGCCTGCAACTTTTCGCGTATTTATTACTGCAGACATGGAATATAGTCATATTTTCTAGTTGAATCTTGTCCGCTGCCGTGGTTGAGTTGGTAGCGTGCCTGCCTTCCATCATGGCGGTCTGTGTTCGAAAATAATTTATTTTCCCTACGCGGACAATTTATTTCGGATTCGAAACAATGCTTAGACCCAAATATGAGCTGAAAGCTGCAATGCATTATGAACCTATTTTTCAAAGTTTTGTTTCAGTGAAGAATATTAATAGACTATTACAAACGAAATATTTATTGACCGAGCGAAGCCGTGTCCTATTTTAACTTGACTGTTCGGCATTTCGTCTGATTGGCTGTAAATTTGCTGTTATTCAGTCACGACCAAACGCGTTGTTCCATTTTCTTCCAATTTGGCATGAAGTTTCTTGAAGTCACTGAAGTATGTGAAAGGATTTCTATTTTTTTTTTTTTTATTATTCCCTTTCAAGATTGAGGCCGTTTTAATGGTTTCGTTTAAGTTCTTAAGTTCTTAAGCTTCTTTCAACGATTCAAACGAAACGGTTCTTGCTTTAACAATTTCAAGAATACTTCCACTCTCAAATGTAAACTTTTCTACAACTTTGATCCAGTAGGCTGCTTTTTGATGTAACTCTAATGGTTTACTGGCATTTCACCTGATTGTAAACTTGTTTGTTATACAGTTACGACGAAACACGTTTGATTTTCTTTCTATTTTGCAAGAACGTTCCTTGAAGTCATTAAATAGGATGTATCTGTAAGAATTTTTTTTATTAACCATTTCAAGATAGTGGATGTTTTAACTGACGAAGGGCAGATATATTTTATTGAACGCGAAGTCTACTGTTCACAGAACTACTTAGTTGTAAAAGCTCCACAAATGGAGGTTAAAAATTTTATTATAGACTCAAAAAACACTGTATTTTTCAAATTGATTTCTAAGGTAATATTCTTGTAGCAGTGTCATGAAGCCTTGTTAACATTATGCTTTGTGACTAAGTTGAAGGCGTACGAGAAGAGAATGTACGCCATTACTTGTGTGTGTGTTTTTCTTTTATTTTTTTTTTTACAACGAACAGTCATAGATAAAACTGTTTAACAACTGTATATGTTTATAAATACGTAAAATCAATTTACAATTTTATAAGATTTTCTGTAATGAAAGAAAATGGTATAGGAAATTTCTAAGGGTACTGGATTCTAATGCCACTCAATTCTACACGACAGCAGCTTCTTATACGCCAGTATAGATAGCACCAGTATACTCGTAGATAGCCAATATAGATAGGCTACCACATATAGATAGGTGATGGGTAAGATAATAGTTCTATATAAAAACTGCGTTGTTCTCAGAATCGAGTGCCCATATACAAATAGCAACTATAATAATAATAATAATAATAATAATAATAATAATAATAATAATAATAAGAGTAATAACAATAGGTTAATAAGTTACAGATATTTTCAGGTAAAAAGTCGTTTGTGTGTTTTTACAATAATCGATTCAGATGAAAAGTCTGATTTTGTTCAGGATTGAGGAAGGTAGCCTGCAATGCTGCAGTACTGTTCAACTTCGTCCAGAGACAAAATACTCGTAATTCGCTAGCATATCCCAATAAACCGGAATGGGGACAGCATTACCTTTTACCTTTACATACGTGCGTCTTGTTACAGAACTTAAACTATCTTCAACATCTTGTACATATACATAAATATTCGGGCCCTCTAATCATCACCCACCCATTCCCGAAATCAACACATAATTAAATTATGATGTAACACAGCTTATAGAAATCGAAACTCAAAGAACGCCAAGAGGTATTAAAGGGACCTTACTGGACGACTTGACTAAATCGTTTAAGCGAATCGCAACGAGGAGATTATTACATTTTCGAAACTGGTTCCTCGATGTATGCAGCTCTGTTACGTTGTACTGCCCTTGATACAATTTGGGATCAGCCGCAGGAGGGCGTGGTTATGCCGGACTGACATTATAGAATTGATTGCCGGTTACTGGCTTACCACGAATTACCGACCAGTAATCCTCAAGAACCAGCCGATAGGCATAACACCACACGTGGCTCTAAAATTAACATGACCTTTTTTGCGTTTCCGCCACAAATGTACCTGATGTTAATTAGGACTGGTGGCAATATTAGAGAGTAAAAACAACAATCTGCACAGTGGAAATTACTTGTCATCCTTCATAAATGTTTCTCGCTTGGTCGCTCTTGGGAGCTTGCTAAAAACTCGTTGGTTTTTATGGGTGAGAACTGCTATCGTTACGGAAGTGATATTTATGAAGCATGAACCCTACAGACCAAACTATGTTCCTGAATTCTACCAATGTGTGGGGTCCAGGATACTTCCTATATCAGAAGCATCCAAACTACGGTACCCTGAGGGTCATACTCCTGTCTCTTAGCAAACCCACAGGAGTAAGATAGATGTATATTTTGTTTTAAATTTACGTTACAATCTTTTATTTTATTTTCTAATAGGCCTACTTTTGTTTCCTCTTCAGTCTATTTTACGTTAAATCTTAACCTTTAGAATATAATTTCAGATTTAGAGGAAATTTTCCAATTGACAATGAATCAGTTATTGGCATCTATTTATGGGTGTCTGCTCCCTAATGTTTTCTACGCCTAGTACTCATAATCTGCATCATGCATACATTCCATAACCAGCCCTCTCGTTTGTCTATTTAAAAATTTCAAAATGATCCCACATTTTCAAAAAATAAAACATTTCCATGAATGATGCCCCGTTCCTCGTATATTTCCAGGAGCGAAGCCTCCATTAAGGCTTTAAGACTGACAGTGAGTTCTTTCAAAACTTTTCCAGCTAGATTTGAACTCGCGCGTCGCGCTGTGTAGTATTTTGTTAAAACAACTTATAGATTTTAAGTCCAGCTCAGCCCTCGACGCGCTTGCGCATTCAGAACTTGAATTTAGAAGGGATGAAGATAATAATTATAGCCGCTATATTATAGACTCGCTCCTGTTGCTCATCCGCGGGTCCGGGTTCGATCCCCGGTACTTACTGGGATTTTTCTGAGGTAGCGAGATCTGAATAGGGGTGCACTCAGCCTCGTGATACAAACTGAGGAGCTACTTGATTGAGAAGTAGAGACTTCGGTCACGGAAACCATCATTAACGGCCGTGGATGTCGGCATGCTGACCACATGCTACCCAGTCCTGCCATCTGCCTACGGTAAATGACGCTGCGATCGGATGTTAGGCCTAGTCGCTTCAGGAATGTAGCGCCACAGAGTATAATTAAAATCACTGTGTTAAAGAAAACGACATGGTTAAATAATATCGAATGGGGTTTAAAAATTTAACTAGCTACTTTGATTCATCGTGGGAAATTTATTTAAATTAGATACTAATTGTCAATAGGCCTATAATATTTCAAATGATATGCAAGCTTTTCCAAATAATCAAGACAATTTAATGTTTTAAGTATGTGATAATATGGGTTGTAAGGTTTTCAATACCGTAATATTATACTGTATTTATAATGAAAAACTATTTTTTCGGGCTTGCACCAGAAAATGAGTTGTTACTTTGAACAAGATCAAGGCATCAGAAAAAAAATTGTTTTTAAGATAGTCTTGGTTAATTGCGGTAAGAAGATAATTCATAACGAGTACAAAGAAATTACTCTCATTTGGCAATGTTGGCTGCCCACTTCAGAAGCGTTTTCTTTTTTACTGTCCATTAATTTCAGTTTGTAACAGCAGCCGATAGCGTTATGACACATGTTATCTATGCACTATGTAACTCACATCATTATGCATCATTTCACTTAATGTAATTCATAAAAGTTTAATGAGTGTTTCTTCAAGACAGCTTGTCTACCATTTACTAATCTATTAATATTCTTGATCACAAATAAAATGAAGGAAGGCCAGCGTTTATACTATTTCTTAGATTCATTATCCTCAGCATACCCTATGAAATGTCCTAGGCTTCGCCGCTGTATGTTTAGATTTAGACGAATTTTGTTTTAATTCAGTTAAAATGAATCAATTTGCAATTCACTTGCCAATTTGATTTCACTGATTGAAAGCTTGGAGTTAATTAGAAAAGTCGCCGTCATTTTTACTTTTATTTATTTTACTATTACATTTCATTACTTACATTATTTCACATTTAGTACAAGTAAAAAACAAATAAAACCAACATGCCCCTATATGAGCAAGGCTCGTGTTTAGAAAGTATAGTAGATTAATATAAATCTAATTATATATCAATTCACAATATAATACAAACAAAAAATTATAAATGTATTAGTACAATGTATACAAAAATAAATTTGCAGCATTAACCAGAATTTACCAAAAAATAAAAAAATAGAATAAATTGCGATTAAACATTGAAAGACAAAGCAAAATTAAAGTTGTGCTATTAATATTATATGCGGTAACAATTTTTTTCCTCTTAAAATGTTTAAGATTTTAATTTACATATTCAGGGTGCTCAGCAATAAATTGTTATAAAATTTCAAACCATAGTTTTGACCATGTAATTGCCCCTTGGACGTCTTACATTTTGATTCAGCGAAACGAAAAATGGTAATATATTAATAATTTTAAATTATAAAGCTGTTCAATTTTCATAACATTGAATTCAACATATAACATTATTTCGCATATTTGAATACTTTTCTATGAAATTTTGATATCCTTCGTTACCCATTTTAATTATAGTTCTGAGACATAAAAACCTTTAAATTTGACGTCCTAATGCTATAAACTGATAGGATAAATATACAGGAGTTGTAATTAATTTTCGAGCTCTGGTGGACAGGTTCAGGAAATTCATGGCCTTGTTATCAGCTTGAGCTGAAACTAGTTCAGTTTTCGGAACTTTTCACTTACTGGTCCACCTTGTCAAAAATGACCAAGTTAGTAATTAACCGTTAGTTATAATTGCTCATGTGAAAGCTCTCCAATATACGTCCTCCCAAAAGAAATACGAAACTCTATAACTCAAAGTTCAGAACGCACTCGGGTGTAGTATTTAATTACAATGTCGATACCATGAGATAACAGGTCGTCTTACTTGACCTCATATATCAGCTAAGAGGTACGGCACCTGATTGCCGAAACACGTTTTTGATTCATATGCCTGCATAACAGTATTCGCAAATAATTTCGAGCCTATGTATTCCCAACAGCCAGGAGGAGGTGTCTTCTGAAAGATGTTGAGTTTTTGAAGCAGTGGTTTATTGAGCAGATTTTGGCTTGACATATGGGAGAGAAGCCGAGAGATATGATGCATTTTTAAATGTATGAAAGTTATGAAAATGGAAAAAATGCTGGTCCCCGTTGATTACATCGAATAGGAAAGCAATATCAGGATGCACAAAGGTTAAATAATAGTACACTATTGTTAAATATAGTGTTAATAGTAGTTTGTTATTATCATCATCGCATCATCTCCTGTATTGTAGTGTTCAAATTCTGTAGTTGTGGTTTTTGCAACCAGAATAAACAATAACGGTAAAACATTTCGTTCTAACCTTTATTACAATATATTATCTACACACACGCGTATTAGCCTATACTCTTAGCGTCAGATGAAACAAGAAATTTTTACAGATGTACTTGAAACAGACTCCTTTATCTAGAGCCTTCACAAACTGTTTAAGTAAGCCCAGCTTAATGTGGAGATATAGCAGAAGGACTATAGTGGGATTCGCAAGGCTTTGGCGCACATGTTAGAAACCAACGGGTAGAGCACTATCTCCTTAGCATTGCAATTTTTTTTTCCTTTTTGGAACAGGAAACTTGATTAAATGTACTTACTTTTGTTCAATAAATTGATTAAGAGGTGAAATTAGTAGTTTTTAGAATTTGATCTCGTATTTTTAATCATTTCAATCAGTTCATTTTAATTACGCAAAAAAACACGCCAGTCATATTATGGTTCTGAGCAAAGCAGGATGACCAACTGCCCTCCTTGCATTAAGTTAAGTAGTGGCAGGTAGATTATATTTTAGTGGCAGTTAGGTAAGGTTAGGTTAGGTTAGGTTGGTTAGGTTAACCAACCTAATTCACGCGTTTCGAAAATGTGGCATGTTATTTCTCCCGTGGAGTGTGTCGTGTTGGTCAACATGTTTACCCAGATAAGATGGCCGTCAATTATATGTTATCATAAATTACGTATTTTAAGGTATTACAGGATGTATTCTTAATATATGGAACATTCCAGGCCTAATTATAATCCTTGTACCTAGGGACACATTTTTAACGTTGTTTTGTTTAGTAAAAATTAAAACTGTAATGCCAAGGAGATAGGGCTGGACCCAGAACCAACTTCCAGATTTTCTCGAAATGGTCAAATTGCTTTATGCACTATTCAACTCGAGACCTGCTATCCCACTCACAAATAAAACATGGATGTCTGGTATAACTAGACTCTTGACCCAGCAGCATAGTCAAAGTTTTGAAATCACCACACCACAATTTGTTTATTGCAGTTCAATCACTACAGAAGCAGTTCTATATTTTCATATGATTCTTTTAAGACAACTGAACGAGCAATGGGTACTATGAAAACATTTCCCTTCTGAAGGAGTTCACCCTTTGAACTTCTCTTGGATTCAACAATGAACAGTCTCCATCGATCATCTTTTGGATGTGCAAGCTTTAGTATTGCAATATACAAGAGGGTCATCTTTTAAAAAAATCCTTTTCTACTTGCCTGTACCAAAAGAATTGCGTAGTTGTGTTGAATAATTTTTAGTCTAGACCAAAATAACTCGAATAAGTTTTTACAGAAAGTTTAGGTCTGTCACTAAGTGACTCACTTTGGTTGAAACACTCGGGTTCTGCAGTCAGGCCCGACGAGAGGGAGGGGCAGCCGGGGCTGTAGCCCCGGGGCCCGAGCCCCGAAAGGGGGCCCTGCAGACCAGGTTTTATTTTTTATCTTCTAAATTTACTCTAAAATAAAATTGGTTAAAAGTCAATAAGCAACTTATTCAGATTTTGAAATCGAAATTTAAAATTCTTTTACTAACATGCATATGAGGTTTAAATGAAGTTGACTTTTTCATGAACACGTTATTATTTTTAATTATTGTCATCTTCTTAGTGTTCGTTGAATTACAGACTTTTCATTTAAATACTATAAAAAGAAAGAATAATTGTATAATTAAAGGGTAAATATCTCAATTGTTTATGCCATTTTTCGAGTGCCGATAAGCTTATAAGGAAAAGTTACCTGTTTATTTTCTAAAAAATCTAGAATAACTGTGTCAAAATAATAATACAATTTTCGGTATTAATATTAGTGTTTTATTAAGGGGGTAAAATCTTTTTTTAAAACCTAAAACGGGCTGTTCCACTAAAATAAAAAGCTAAAATACCTTCTATAAATGCCTAAAAGTCCGGACCCTATATATTACCATAAAATAGGCGCTAAATTGGGCTTCACTCCGGCATCAGTCAACCGATTTGACCCAAAATCAATAGGCTTCGTCCCATGGGCGTTATAAATGCGTATACCAAGTTTTATGAAAATTAGATAAAGAGTATTTGAGTTATCGCGCTTACAGGCACACGGATAGACGGACAGATATTTTCCCGTCTACCACACAATCTCATAAAGTAACGATACCATTCTGGCACATAATAATAATACGAGTATAAGATCATTACGTAATCTTTTTGTTGCATACATTACAAAGGACGAGGTTGGGTTTCAGTGGTGAATTTAATATTTGAAGGGGGCCCGGAAAAATTTGTCCCTGGGGCCCTTGCTTTCTCTCCACGGCCCTGTCTGCAGCAGACGTCTCTGGTATAAAATTACTGGCACCCTTACAGTTCCCATCACTTCAACATCAGATTCAGATTAAAGCAAGTCAAGATTTCCTAATCGCATAGGCATTGAAATATCAGGTCCGTGAGGGGTGGGTAAGAATGGCTGACTGAACGACAGGTTATGTGATTTACTATTTTTTTCACTTCCCATAAATATGGGCTGCCTTCAAGACAGAGTACAAAACAAGACCAGAAATAAACGAGCATTCTAAAATGTATTACAAAAATTTCAAATCACAAGAACAAAAGTAACAGTCATTTCCATGGTTCGACTATTCTTTCCAATCCTTAGGTGCCTATATATTTTACCATCTAAGGAGTTCTTCGAAGCATCCTCCGCGTGCTTTTATGTGGCGCACAATATTTACTTTGGTCTCCAAGAGTGATTCCGAATATTCTTGATAACCTTCTTTTTACAAATCCCGCAATATTACGCCTCTGCTTAACCAAACCATACTTACTTACTTACTTACTTACTTACTTACCGGTACTTACTTACTTACTAACTTACTTACTTACCATACTTATAGACAATTCCTAAGCAAGCTAAAGAAATATTTTCTATTTTTTGGAACCCGAAGATTCATTGCCGCGCTTACCTGAGCCCGTCATTCAACCCTATTCTGTGCTAACTCCATCCAACCTTCCCTCTCAAATCCTACTTCTCTTAAATCTATCCTAATATTGTCCTCCTACCTACGTCTAGATCTTCCAAGTGGTAATTTCCCTTCGGGTCTCTCAGTCAATATTTTTAGTTATGTCTTTTCTCCCCCATGCGGGCAGCAAGTCTAGCCCATTTCATCCTCCGTGATTTAATTACTCTTACTATATCTGGTGAAGTGTACAGGTCATGAAGCTCGTCACTATACAGTTTTCTCCTGTCCCCATTTTCATCTCTCTTAGGCCCAAATATTTTCCTAAGGACCCTGTTTTCAAAGAGGCTACTCGCAGATTATGTTCTTCTCGAAGAGTAAGCGACCATGTCTCACATCCATTTAATACAACCGGCAGGATAATTCTTATAAAATTGTATTTTTAGATTTTTGGACAGAAAACGAGAAGATAATAGATTCTCAACTTCATAAGAGCACAGTGGCGGCTCGTGGCCGGAAAATTAGGTGAAGAGAAAAAAATGCCACATCCTTATGTTAATAACGGAATTCACCCAATAGCGGCTCGTGGCTCAAAACGAGGGTGTGCTGCAAATATCATTTCATACAGCAAACTTAAAATATTTTTAAAAACTATTAGTAGGCCTATCTAAACTGCTCGTCTCTTAACCCATCTCTGGGAACTCTCACGCGATTATTTTTTTGCTAATTTCTCTCGTCTCGTCGAACGTTGTGTGAGTTGTGTGACGAGACAAAATAGCACAAAAATAATAATAATAATAATAATAATAATAACAATAATAATAATGATAGTAATAATGATGATAATAATAATAGTAATAATAACAACAATAATAATAATAATAATTAGGGCAGGGCAAATCGCGTGAGAGTTCCCCGGAAATGGAATAAGAGACGAGAAAATAGTATTTTTAATGATCGAGGTAGAGGAAGTCGCTTAGTGTTCCCAGTGCGACAGAATACTTAATCGGGGTTGTGGAATCCGGGTTTTTCTGAATTTAACACATTCGAATTTGGCGGCGTTAGACCGTCAGACGGTGGAAGATCTAACGTGCCCACCTCTTTTTCCGAGCTGACAGTGTGGTGCTGGAGCGGCGAAGAAAATGCCTGAACAAGGGGGACTGCTTCATGGGTAATCTGTTCTCGTCACCTAGCAGACGTGGGATAAGCGAGCAAACTGCTCCTTGCCATCCTCATTTTTTATTTGAACAGA
The DNA here is from genome assembly GCA_964059195.1 of Ectobius pallidus. Taxonomy (NCBI): domain Eukaryota; kingdom Metazoa; phylum Arthropoda; class Insecta; order Blattodea; family Ectobiidae; genus Ectobius; species Ectobius pallidus. Next base: position 43,997,596 of record CAXKWD010000010.1, on the reverse strand, counting down.
CTACCCATGCAACGGAGGGCGTGGTTTTCAGTTCACCTTCACACGGCCGACTTGAAGCACGCTGCCCTCTCAGGATCTCAGTGTCTCCTAGCTTAGCCTTCAGGTGGTGGCGTGGCGGGCAATTCAAAAATACAGATACATTTATAGTAAAAACCAATTCGTGATATGGAAAATAAACTTTAAAAATACGTATTGTAAAGGGAAAATACTGGTGAAGTGCTACTTCACCTACTTCCCCTGAATAGCCGCCACAAAAAGCAGGCATTTCCTGATTTGAGTCTACGCTAAACTTCTGCTTTAAGATTATTTGTGTCTGTAATTATTGCTCACAGATATTTGAATTCCTCCACTTGTTTAAACGATTTCTAATGTTTTGCAATGCACTATTTTGACGTGTCATGTCCATACACTTAGTTTTTTCTGTATTGATTTCCAATCCAACATTCCAACAGGCATCGAAAAGATTTTCTGCATTTCTCTCGTTTGTGTTTATTTCATCGCCCAACAAGCTTCATCATCTGCAGAAGCTAAAATCGGTTGATTGCCAATTAATTCTAGGCCTACCTTGTTTTCCTGAACTTTCCTAATGGCATATTCCAAAGCGAAAATAAAAAGTGAAGGCGATAGTGCCGCTTTATACTAGACAGCTTTCTTTCCATAAGAAAAAAAAAGTATTATTATATTACCTATTGAGCCAATCCCTTTTGTCCCTTGTTACTAGTGTTAAGTTCAAAATAAAACGTTAAGATTCGGGCAGTTGTAATCTGCGAACCTTGGGACTAAAGAAAAGTATGTTAACCACTTGATTACTGGAGACCCTTGATCGTTTAACCTATATTAGTGCGAACATACTTCCATATGAAAACACAGTATTTTGTTCTTTTTCGTTACATAGGGTATTAACATGTACTGGCTATTATTAAAAGTATTCGTAAAAGATGTAGACGGTTGTAGTAAAAAAAATAGACAGCTCCGTTGACCTCCAAAATACCTGATAGGTAAATTACCATTTGCAGGCAAACCTCACTCAAACTTGCAATAGTATTATAGAAACAAACGAGGTAAAAAAAAAAGTTGATCTAGACCTTCAGTACTCATTAACCAGAAACCTTGAAATGCAATGTTCCACCTGTTGTTCTCGCAGGTTTTTCTCAGTGCTTCTGGCTTCTACTTTTAGCATGCTTTTGACTTTGCTTGGATCAGTTAAGTGTTTCGATTCTGCAACCGTTTTAAAAGCAACATCAAGAACGTAAAAAGACAATGTAAAATAGACTGCATAGCATTATTAAGTGCCAGTATGGTACATTATGAGATTGTGTGTGGGGACGGGAAAATCTCTGTTTGTCTGTCCGTGTGTCTGTACGCGCGGTAACTTAAATACGCTTTATCGTATTTTCACGAAACTTGGTATATGCATTTATAACGTCCATAGAAAGAAGCCTATTGACTTTGGACCAAAACGGTTGACCAGTACCGGAGTGATGCCCAGTAACAATATTATTCAGTGATTTTATTATACAGCGCTAAAGTCGGACACAATTAATTAACGCAAGAAATCACTCATTAACAATACATAATGCCCGAGTGGAGTTGCTAGTCTCCCATCGGGTGCCTCTCCAGGTGGCGGATAGGGGAATGCTCATCAGATATGGTGGGTACCGGGAAAATAAAATATCCAGGGCAGACCAAAACTAGTACTGCTAGTACAGGAAGAAAATCCTGATCGCAAATCACTTGGCCCTCCAGGTTGGGGGTTTTGGCGGATGGCTGGTGCCCCCCCCTCGTAAAAGTCCTCTTACTCGGGAATTTAGTTTCAGGTTAACCGTATTTAAAAGCCTAACTCGAGGCTAAAAATCACTGCTGTAAATTAAGCATTTTATGTAAAATTGCTGTAATCCCCTATCGTCTCGGAAATAAATTATGAGTTCAATAATAACATTGTTTCATTAATTATAATTAGTGATGAGCGAGACCAGTCTTGGTCTTGCAGTCTTGGTCTTGGTCTTGCAGAAAATGCAAGACCGAGACCAAGACCAAGACCGCATCAACGTTAGCAAGACCAAGACCAAGACCGACCATGCAAGACCGAGACCAAGACCAAGACCAACCCTGCAAGACTTTGGCAAGAACAAGACTTAACTGCAAGACTCTTGCAGTCTTGCTATTTCAAAAAGTTTTATAAAGCCTCGTTGTGTATGCAGCGAGCCAGCGAACGCTACTCAAAGGCGCCGCAGAGTCGCTAGCCGGGGTAGTCCCAAGGCTGGTAGGCCTATAATGTAGAGGTTGCCTCATCGTGCGCTAACCAATGAGAGCAGACCCGGTGCGTGACGCTGTCCGTATCCAAAAGCGATCGCACCTTTCAAATAATACATGTGAAATCCGTATACAACCTATCTCACCACTACGTTAAAACAAATTACTGCAATGAAAACTTAAATTAATCTGACGGATTTCCCTGAATGGCATTCCATACACCTAGTTTCTTCAATTCGTAGGAGTTAATTTCACGACAAACACTCCATATTCGTTTTTAAAATGTTTAATAGTTCTCCAGTATTATAGTACGAAAGACAAACAGATGTAACAAAGGCCCTAAGCCATATATGAAATTTCATTTTGCGTTAAATATAAATACTGACCACATAATTTATCAATAAAACTTAAAAATTCTGTCATATAGTTTTTTAATAACTAGTTTCTCTAACCTCTCACTGGGTTAAAAGAAAGCTATGACTGAGGATTTATAATAATTCTTTATTACAACCAAATGGTCATACTATGATGAATGGAGCAACGATGGAATGACATAAGGCAGGGGAAACCGGAGCACCCCAAGAAAGCCTGCCCGACCCCACTTTGTCCACCACAAATTCCACATAGATCCATCGAAATCCGATCCCGGGTCCCAGCGGTGGAGGTCGAGCGGTCTAACCACTCAGCCATGGGGCGGCCTATCTGAAGATTTGAAACTTTAAACAGTAGCCCCCGTAACTTAAAACGCCTATTAAGATGCTCAGTAGCCTATTTTATTAACGATTATATCCTTTTTTACACCTATCATTAATATTCTTACCCTACTCTCACATATAGAACCTTTCCTGTCTACTTGAACAAATATAACATAGCTATTCAGCTCATTCCATTCTCCTTAATAAAATCAGGTGATACGCCCGGTATTCTTAATAATTATTCAATAAAACACAATTAAGCCGTAGATAAATTAAAACAGGAACTTATTTGACGGGTATTTGCTAGATATTACTTTACAGTTACGTAACTGATTGACCTGTAGCTATACAGGCCTACATTTTGCTGATGATAGGTAGGTCATCCACTAAAAACTTTTTTTATACTACAATTTTGTTATTGACACATGACGGTGGCGGTGTTTAAGTTCTTGCTGCTGATTCATATTAAGAATGCATATCGAATAACTACTTGCATGAAGAATAGTTATGATTATTTATGACCCAATTAGCCGAAAGCCAAAAACTTGAAAGCAACTAGAAGGTATAAATTAGAATTAGGGTATATGGAAAGAGAAATATTATTTATTGCAGCCTATGGGTTTGGGTTTCGAATGGACACTGTGTGATTTGCTATAGATTGCACAATTTCTATAGCATCTGCTTGAATGCCGTTTTGTTTTGTTTTTTTACTATATTATACAGTTTTAAACAGGTCAGATAGAACCTCTCTCCTATGCGGAAATCTTCTAAACATTTCATACACATCCTGTTAATATTAATTTTTGTCTCCACAGCCGTTCAATTTGAATCTTTACAATATAATATTCATAATTTTACACTCTCAAATAGGGTATAGCTTCTCGTGGATTTTGGGTTTAAAGTTCTGCAATAGGATAACAGAGAATATTTAAATTTACACTCCAAATTTACTGGTCTAGCTTATATTACCATGGACGTTTCGGCAAACAGCGTGACATAATATTACTGTTTACATGGTCAAAGGAACTAAAAGCAATTAGCTTTCGTAAAACACAGTAAAATGCATAAAAGAAAACTGCAAGACTCTTGCAACAAGACCAAGACCGAGTATGCAAGACCGAGACCAAGACCAAGACCACTGATGCAAGACCGAGACCAAGACCAAGACCAGGGTTACCTATGCAAGACCAAGACCAAGACTGAGAGTGCAATACCATTTGCATTTGCTCATCACTAATTATAATATTACAAATATTAGTAATAATACTAAACTAAACAAATACAGAGCGGTAGACTATCTGTTATTTTCACCGGGTGCCTGGAGTCCCTTTTCTCGGCAGATCATGCAACGACTCTGGGTAATGGTCTCCCTATAGTCCGCAATGCTTTTAGGCCAACACGGACACCGTGAATCCCGCCTAATTCGATTCTGATGCCGTTATAATCTCTCCTATCCCATCAATCTACTCGAGAAAGCATGCCTAGGTGTATCCTTGCGTATTTATTCAACACGGAACTTATTTCAACAACAACACTTCTATAGTGAGTCCCACGCAAGAGTTGGCCAATGACGGGGGTTTCTGGGTCGCGGCGGGCACAGCTCCAACTCCCGAGCGATCGGGTGAAATATCCATGCAAATAAAGCCGCGATCGCTGTAATGATTCAGGTTCTCACATTTACAGTTAAAATTACAATGAAAATAACCACGTACTTCATCACAAGAGATGTTGGAAATGTTCTCCTCTTGCATCCTTACAATACTGGCACCTTTTATAGGAAATTTTCTTTCACGCGCATAAGTTCAGCTTGCGGGACAGAGTTAATTTCTCTTGGGAAATTGTCTTTAAGTTCTTCTAATAGCATGTGACTATTATTTATGGAGAAACTTGAAAAATAAAGTGTATAGGTCAATTTCCTAAACATTAGAAGAACTTAAAGACAATACCACAAGAGAAATTAACTCTATCTCGGAAGCTGAACTTATGCGCGTGAAAGAAAATTTCCTAAAAAAAGGTGCCAGTATTGTGTGAGAACATTTCCAACATCTCTTGTAATGAGGTACGTGGTTATTTTCATGGTAATTTTAACTATAAATGTGAAAACCTGAATCATTACACCGATCGCGGCGTTATTGGCGTAGATATTTCACCCGATCACTCGGGAGTTGGAGCTGTGCCCGCCGCGACGCAGAAACCCGCGTCATTGGCCAACTGTTCTTGAGTGGGACTTACTGTAGCTTCTATTATAAACAATAATAGCACAGTAATATTCAATTTTCATAGCCTACTGCAGACTACTGCTATTTTACGAAATAAAAGAAACCCCTTCCTTTGTATTGCCGACTACATGTAAGCCAATACAAACTATTTTAAAAGTTAATAATAACTAGTCCTATAAATATTCTGTTTTCTATTAATTGTCACACTAATTTAATTTTCTCTTATAAGTTAACAGCTTATTTTTTCAGGAGCAGCTTCCTGATTAAAATTTTCAGTCTCGTATTTCACTTTTATTAATATTTATATTTTTACGCATTTTTTTCTGTCAGTTTCTTTTTCTTGAGGAAATTATCACGGCTGACCTAAAGAGACAGACACAATTTAAAATATTGATTTTCCTTCTTGAAAGAGTTCAATGACCTGATTTGATATCTCCTTATTGAATGTTTAGTCTGCACTCTGGAAGTGCAAATACACTTTTCCGATATATAAATGACACTGTAATGTAGTTATTACAGGCAATATGATTAATGAACTAAAGAAAGCATTATAATTATTAATTACATATATGTTCATGTTAATGCTATTAAACTACCTAGGAAAAGATGGATGGGCTCAGTGAAGGATGATTGCAAGCAGATCTTGAAATGGAGAAACTGGCAGAGAGCTTTAGATAGAGATGCTGGAGGTCAGATCAAGAAGGGCCAGGCCCGCCTTGGGCTGTAGCGCCATTGGAAGAAGAACAGCAACAATATATAATATAAGTTTAAAAAGTAAAATTTTACCTTATAAAAATTTACTTGAATATGAAATCAATCCTCCTCGTCTTTTCTGTGAACTTCCGTGTCACTTTCTTCATAGAATGCATCCAGAGAATTTTCTTTAACTTTGAAAGGTCACATTTTTCACTATTATTGACAGGACACCCAGGTCATTTAAACGATTGACCTTCCCTGGCCCTAATGTAAGTCTTAATGCAGTGCAGAAAAAACTCCTTTAAACGGTTGGAGGAAATACCGGAATGAGTAGGCCTACTGGTTGGTCTAATTTATATTATGCATCACTAAAAGCATGCTATCCATAAGTCTATTTAACTTCAAAGATAGGCTAGCGTGATGCCACTAGCATAGGCCTATGTATATTCATAATCATCCAAGGAGTAGATATTGCTTTTATCATTGAAACACTGAATAACTCAACACCTTAGTTTCTTACAACATAGGCCTGCAGCATGTATCTATTAAAATGGTGCATTAATAATGTGTCTTGTTTCTAAATTCTGTACAATTTATAAATTCTGTATGTAAACAATCTGGTAAGTGTTGTTAGTACATTATTATGTATCCCATAACATGAATATGTTCCGATGGACTAGTAAAAAGCTAATCTATCAGTTCATTTTTCAGACGACCATAATGTTCTGTAAGTTTACAAAAGAGATATTCGGGGAAACTACTCGGAATAAATATTGAATTTGGAAGAATGCAAAAGGGAGATAAACTTCATATTCCTTTTGAGACTGACCACACCAACTAGGCCTTCTGATACAGCGTCCCACTTCTGCTATTAAATCAGTTTGAACCAACTTTCTGTTTGTCGTTTAGTAAATGATCTATTCCAGCCTTTCTCAACCTATGGTCCGCGAAGATGGTCCGCAGACATAATTTAAAAATATCATAGAGCAAGTGGAAAGTAGAGAAGTAAATTTTTTTCACATATTTCGTTATAATGACCTATAATTAACACCCCAAATATTAAGAATATAGGCCTTCTTTTAAAAATGGGATGTAAAATTAGGGGTCCGTAAATTTGTTAATACATTTTAGAGTTCAAAGCGGGTTCAAAACGGTTCAAACGTTTGAGAAACGCTGATCTATTCTCTTTAATCAAAAGTTTGCAATGTTACGAAAACTTTAAAGTCATTAAGACTTTAACTAGTGTTTCTCACAAGCTATATTAAATAATTTAAATTCTCAAAACTATTTCTATTCCAAGGATTGACGTGTGTGGAAAATAAAAGGGAGAGAGCCAGTAAACCAACTCCTCAGCTCTGGCTAGCTTCAGTATTTTTATATGTGAAATTTAGGCCTACATTTCCACATTTAATGTATTCACATACGAGGTTTATTTCTTTGTGCTGGCAGTTCAATTTATTTTGAATATATTGTGTTCTTCCACATTTAACAGTTTGGAATTTTTCTTTGAACTTGTGTCTCGAGAATGGCTTTTTCTCTAAGAAAAATGTTATATCCGTATCTAACATTATGATTGTACTGTCACAACTGGGTGTTCCATCAAAATAGAAAATGAACGTACGATATGAAATAATTCGATACATTCACTTAAACGTTATCACAAATACACGAATCGGTATACACCACCACTAAAATATTACTTTCCACACGAAAATACTTCACAGCTGTTAGGCGCGAAATTCCATTTTCCAAGTCCAACGGTCGCCGCGCGCACCCCATCTCTTGGGAGAAACGGGAACATATGAGTAAGCAGGGAGTAAGCAAGCCTCCCTTCCTTCTCCCTTATCACGCCTCTCCACTGATCGAAGTCAAGAATCACTGCCGATAAGCAACCAAAATACACAGATACCTACCGTAGCTCACAGAGGGTTCGATTCGAAGATACCTTGCACTTGCGCAATAACTCTTGACTCGTGTAACAAATGTCGTATGTGCGGCTCTAGTGGTCCACCTTAATAGAGATTTTTTTTTAATGTAAACATATAATAAATAAAGATTGAAATTGTGAGCTATGCAACTATCTTAACTAGCCCACAGACTGCCGAATAGTCTGTATCCCTTTATAACAGAAATAACTGATGTATGATATTAATTTTCTTCCTTTGGCCGTAGGTGTAGGCATACTGACCCATTCCCCCCAATCCTGCCACCTGCCTATGGTGCCACCTGCCTATGGTGGATAACGCAGCGGTCGGGTGATCCCTTCAGGGATGTAGCGCCACGGAGTTTAGTTTAGTTCTATGTTGAAATAGGAGCGGTAATTACAAGAGAAGTTTTATTTGAAGAGCTCACTGTATTGCGCTATTTAAGTCTGTACCTATGGCTCCTACAATCACTTCGAGATGAGTAGAATGCAGCTTTTTAATAATTCTGACAAAAAGACATTTTTATTCATATTTGGAATGTGAAATATTATGAATATTAGCTTTGTATGCTAGTAAAGAATCGTTGTAGAGCTGGGATTTCTATGGAATTATATGTTTTACTCTTTACCTTCACACTGTGGAAAACCAAATTATGATAACTATTTTAGTGAAGTTTCATTTTACATATTTAGGCCTATTGGTATTTTAAATGTTCTTGTGATATTACATGAAATTACATAAAGCAGGTAAAATATTCAGCCTGAAAGCACTAGTATACAAAAACCTATATAAATAAAATCCCTTTAGGCAAGCCTACAGGCTGAGGTAGATTTCAAAGTGCTTTTGGTTTAATTTACTGTCGCTGCATAGCACTCTTCATCTTTAGCCTTGGCATGACAAACCCGCAGTAATAAGAACTGAATTCGGTAAAGAGGAAGAGCCTACAATCATTTGTTTTGACAACAAGAATAGGATATAATATTCTGGGAGGCCGTGCGCAAGATCAGCAATGAATAAAATTAGCAAATTCTTTTAAGTGTTATTATTTTCAAACATTAAAATCTCGCGTCATATGAGAGCTATCAAGAAACTAATTATTGATTTGTAGAGTACTCATCAAGAGCTTTTCAATGATACCCCACAAGACGTGGTTTCAAAAATTTCGAATTTCCATCCCCCCCGCCCCCACCCCCAAACACCCGAATCGTTGGTGTCACTGTGAACTCCATAGGGAGTACTCTAATTTATTCAAATAAAGTTTCCCTCTATACTTCATAGGGGCCGAGATATAAATGTTTTAAAATTTCAACCCCCTCCCCCGACCACCCCCTTGGGCCAATTTTGCTCATTAACGAACTTGTCCGAACTATTGGGCCTAGAAATAACATAATAAAATTTGGTTCAAATATCTTCAAAATTACGGTCGCTATCGTGTAAAGATATATATATATAAATATCACAATTTTTTTTTTTTAACGGGCGGTGGTTTCGTACTGAGGGAAGCATGAAACGTAAAGATATGAAAGAATTTTTCGAAAATCATGACATGGTATCCATTGCAATAGGTAGATTTTTCTTCGAAATCTACCTAAAATCTGAATGCTGGAGATGCAGGATTACAAAGTTCACTTGAAGTTTTATTAATAGTAAACAAAATTTGTGAAGTCTATAAATTACAACTGTGTTAAACATGTACCAATAATCCTAGTAATGATACCCTTGGATACATAAATATAAAGGCAGGCCCACATTAAAACACTGATTTATATGTAATACATTTTTTTAGTGTAGTTATATTTCAAACACTTGTCTATTGAGTTACCAAGTATAAAACATTATATTAATAAATAACTAAATTATAGTTTAACATCAACCAGTCACAGGAAGTAGGTTAATTAATAAAATCAGCAGTAATTTTTACATGTTAAATTAGAAACAGTTGTAAATTAATATTTTAATTAGTAGGCCTAGTGGATAGACAATAAGTGGATATCACACACTATACATGGAAGAATTTAAAATATTATGCAATGTCTACTAAGCAAATTGAATAATCAGTCTATAATAGTTGTTTCAATATTCATTGACAAATAGCTGTAGACATTGTTAACTACACAAAATCTCTTAATTCTTTGAATTCTATATAGCTATATAGCATAACCTGCTTCTTAGTATTGTACGCTCCGTTTCCAGCATGCAGATCTTGAAAGGTTATTTTAGTTTTTCATGAAGTCTATATGCATTTCAACACATGTTGTCATTTTCAGCCGAAAATATACCACACTAGAAAATGTAAAAGCACTAGTAATAATCTAGTAATAATAAATGAGAAATGAAATATATGCTGAAGGATTGAAGTTACTATGATATTTTTTGTTTGTTTGTTCTTAAATGGAAACTTAAAAGTAATTAGTTGTCATAACTATTTGGAAGTATTACTTACATCTTAGCGGACTTGTTGTTGGTATGATCAGTATGCGAGCAGGCTAGCTACTGAGGGATCCATTTGTGTCTGTATCTGTGGTCATAGTCAAACATGTTTTGAAAAGTTTGTTGTGGTTGATGGTGTTTTCGTTGATCAGATCGTGTTTATGCTTATATATCTCGAACATCTCTAGTGTTTCATTTCGCTAGTAAATAAAATAAATAAATAAGCCCATAACATCCCTAGCAGGCAAGGGCTAGTTCAAACTCATAGGGAGAGCTTTGGTGTGATTCTTTACCTAAATTATTCTGTACCTATTTATATACATATCTACTGTATCACTTCCATTCTTTGTGTCACAGCTCACTTCACTTTTAGTTTTTTCTACCTATTTTCTACATTTAGCGTTAGTTCTTTACATTTTTTCCTGTCCTTGGCTATTGTTATACATTGTTGCCCCACTACTTCCAAAAATTGTTGTGCCCATCTTCATACCATTCTGTCTCTGCTCCTTTTGCCTGTCCTTGGGTCCCAAACTGTTACAGCATATGCCCATCTTTCCTGGTTGAGTTTTGCTGCGTGCCCTCCCCATCTCCATTTTAGTCTTGCAGCTGTCTCAGCTGCATCTTCTCCACTGCTTCTCAACCTCAATTCTTCGTTTTTTACTCTGTCTTGGAGACTGATTCCTAAAACCTTTCTCTCCATTTTCCATTGACATATTTGTATCCTTTTAGTTTGTGCGTCTGTAAGCAACCATGTTTGGTAGACATATAAAAGGACCGGTATGACCCAGGTCTTTAGAGCTTCTGATCTTAGTTTTATATTAATGCTGTTGTCCATTAGAATGAACTTGAGATTCCAGAACTTGCCCCATACTAGACTTCTTCTTCTCCGGAGTTCTTTGTCCCTGCTTTCAGTAAGACTGATTAGTTGGCCCAGGTAAATAAATTCCTTGCAGTACTGTAATGCCGTGCTGTTTATCATGATTGGTGCCTCTGTTGAGTTGGTCATTAGCTAGTGCTAATCTGAATGTAAGCTTGGCAAGATTAGCTTGAGTATTGTCGTTAAGTTTCAAACTCTAAACATATATAATTCCAAAAATGTTGAACTAGGATTGTCATTCTTTAAGCTCTATGGGGCCCCATCTAACAAACAGGGCCTTGTTAACACATTGCCTGCCTCTTAAAACACCTGGCCTAGCAATCTTTTATAACCAATGCAGTGTATGCTACCAACCCCATTGGGAAAAAAGCTTGAAAATAATCGATTCATCAATTTATTCAAACAAATTACAAGCTAAGCATTCCATTCCTGTCTGTGAAGTTCAATATCCCAAATGAAAGATGTGTTGTCAGAGGTCTTCTGTTTGGGGCAAGAGGTACCATTCCCAGCTACACCAAGAATGTCTTATAAAATCCAGTATTTAAATTTAATTTCCACATCATTAAGAAAATTGTCATACAGAAACAGTGGGACTCAGAGATATTACATGTCCACCTATACTTGAAGTAGCGTTGCCACCTGTCCCGAATTAGGTGGGACATCCCGCATTTTAAGAACATTTTAAGCGTCCCGAATTATGCCTAAGAGGGACGCATTATATTGCGGGACGCCAAATTATCCCAAAACAATATATGAGACAGCAAATTATTCTTAGTGGCATATTTTGTGCATTTTGACTCATGATCAAGATATCGATATTGTTCCATCGCTAAAATGTATCGTGTTGGCAGCAGTGAAATCACCGTCAAAGACTTTGTGAAAGCACTTAATGTAGAATCTGATGTTAATTTGGATGAGTTATATGAGGAATTCTTCTTTAGTTCAGATATAATAAATGCTAATAAAGTGAACTATACAGAAGGAGAGACTAAGTATGTCCCTCCTCAGCCTTACCAAAAGGTGGCAACCCTAACTTGAAGCTAAAAACTAAGTTACTTTATCATCATCTGAAAAATTGTCAAAATGTAAAACATAAAGTTAATTGTAAACTTCTTTTATAACAATTTTATAGCATGTATTCTAGATCCATGTGATGACCTTGGAGGACAGACAATTTATTAATAAATCTTTATTACTAAATAAATTCCTCATCAGTATCTCCTATAAATTACAATAAATTGAAGATCTATTGATCCAATCATCAAGAGAAATTGAATCAGGTACCTCCAAAAACAGAGAATCTGGCTCTTAATATCATTATCTGCAAATGAACAGTCCTCACCATTCTGTTCCACATCATTACTATAAATCATACAAATATTCCTTGTTGTAAGCATCATCGGCGAAGAATTAATTCTTCAATTTATTACTCTGAGAAAATTGTTTGTGATAGGAAGCCATTTTATAACTGCTGTTCAAATAGAAAAATTTTGTTATACCACAATTGAATAACCTCAATATTCGTATGTATTTGTATGTATTGATTCAGTATAATTAGATTATTTGGCTGTGAACCAAATTATGGCATTTCCTCACCATCTGTCATATGGCTATGTTGGGAATAATGTATGCTTCATGAACAGTAAGCCCAGCTACATACCATCCAGCTAAACAATGAATTGAATATAAACAAAACAAAATGAATCACTTCATCTACCATATGGAATTTAACACAGAAAATGCAGACGAACTAGCAAACAGCTGAAACATATTGAAATCAGGTTGAAAGATGACATTAAATTATAATTATATAATACAATGAAATAAATAAAGGTAAAAAATAAATTTAAGTCGCACCTTGGATGAATGCTCCCACCCACCACTCCCTCGCGATGCACTTTCTTTTATACCACTTCTTCTGTCCTCATATTACGTAGAAACTCGTGATTGGACGTTGGTAGTGTGACGTCACACCGGTAGACAAAAGTTGACAGGCTTACTAATCTCTGGAAGATATAATATGCCACATTTTCGAAACCTACAAACAGTGTATCGTACATTATTCGAAAATGCAAGGGCGCTTCGCTTCGGCTACCGCCTCCGCTCGCACACTTAACTATGTGGATAGTGTTATGCATTATTTAGACTATGTGAAGAGGTGATTGTGGTCTGATCAGGAATGCCAAGTGAGCTAGAGGGTTGTCATTTTGGTGCAAGGGTTGGTAGCTGGTATTTGGTACGATCGGGAGTTTGGAGACAAGGAACGATCAGGAGTGCCGAGATAACAAGCGTGTGGTCGCCAATGGCAACGCATTGTTCGCATTACTCTTATCTTTCGCCTAAATAAATAAATAAATAAATTACATAACATGCTTCCTTTATAGCATGAAAAGTAAATCATACTCACATTAATAAGTCATTACTTCTTACATGCAAAATAATCAGTATTTTCCCTTTCCCTGTTGAATCAACGTCTAGATAGTAAATTTTCTTTCCCTCTAGTCTAAATTCTCTCATCTGACTTTAAGTAATATCTGCACCACAAAATATCGGTACACTATAGCACAACTTCACATTCGATTAACAGATTCAATATTGATTTCAATCATTAATTTTTTAAATTGAAAGATCAGGATCGACAATACTTTTCTTAATGTAGGGAGTTTTTATCTTATGAGGAAAAACCCATGCACAATTTTGCGAAAAGCTGATTTCACGAACTTGTCACTTTATACATCCAACACTTTCCCGGTATAGGAGTCATAACCTTATTGACTGCTATTATCTCTTTATGAATAACATGGATACTGTTTCTGCTGGTGAACTCCAAATCATTTTCATGGATGGAACTTTTCACAAAATGTATTAAATATGTTTACGATAATATTAGGCATGTAGTTTTTTCTCTACTTTTAAATGGCTTACATAGCTTATTTTTTTACAATACAAAATAGTAAAGCGTGTTTTGCTAGGACGCTTCTTTATCCTTAAAATAAGCCTTCCATAAGCCTACATTATTTAATATTCTATTCCTTGAAGAAAAAGGCTAATTTGATAACCAAGCATTATGACTTACAATTATCTGTTATACAATATAGTCACCACATTACATTATAATTATACTGCATTAAAAATGTAATTATAAATGTTAAGATGAACAGTTCCTTAACAGAGAATTAAAGTACATTTTCCGTATATAACAGATAATAATTAATTATTTTAGTATGGGAGAGAAGGCAGAAGTTGTGAAATGTTCAAAAGGCAATCACAGCAAATGGAAATTAAGAAAAGAGATCCTATAATCATGTGGTTTTGTTTACATCCGCTTCACTCTTTAGCTGGATGGTATATATGTGTTGTGTTTGGTAGTCATTGTCTTAGTGGATGGTCCAGCATGCGTCATGGCAACAAATTCTGGAAAGGAAAATGATTAGAGAAGCATATTTTAATGCCTTACAGGAGCTTTTAGGATTCAGAAGACATGTAATTAAATAAGAATGCTCACATTATCTGATATCCCAATTATATTTACAGTGCTGAACGTACAAAAAGCTTCATCTCAATAATTCAGTGTATAAAATTAAGAAAGAACTCAAGGCACTTGAACACATTTCTTACAGCCATCTCAACTGTTGTAATACAGTACTATTATTATTTTAGAGTGGTTTCTTTGCTAACAGTAAGCAAGCATAGCAACTTAATTTTGTAAAATATATTAGAGCATTATGTGCATTTGGAATGGCTAACTACAAACTACAGTATGGGGAAGACAAAAAGATACTTCACAACGGTATATTATTTAAACAAATTATTGTTAATAACACTGTAAACTTCACTAAACTTTTACTTACAATTATTTTTCAATCGCAAAACATGTTTTGTAGAAACTGCAAAACATGTTTCATGGAAATTATCCACATTTTAAGTAATATGGATCTTCATCACTGAAGATGTGGATAATTTCCATGAAACATGTTTTGCAATTAAAAATTAATTTGTAAGTAAATATTTAGTGAAGTTTGCAGTGTTATTAACAATAAATTGTTTAAATAATATACATTAAGTTATTTCACTGTAAGAAATTCCACTAGTTAAACACTACTACACAACTATTCATTGCTACACCTGGTTAACAGAAGCCTATGTCTTTTGTGATGGGTTACTACAATAAAAATATTCACTGGCCATTCTACCAGCATTTGTATGTTCTGGGTTTGTTGTGCACAGGTGAAGATTTTATATCAATCCCTAATTTGATAATAGTTTTCTTTACTGAAAGTTGTCAGGTAAATCTATTGGAAATTTGCATGTTCAACTTGTGTGGAAAGGTAATATAACTCATGTGTGTGTCTCCATCTTCCTCAATGTTCATAAATCACCATTTCTTTCTTTCTTATTGGTTGAAAGAGAGATGGGGACAACTCACAGTACAGGGACTGAAGGTCTCCTGTGCTATCAGATGTGTCATCATGTGAAAGATCACTCATAAGCCCCACCCCCATCCCATTGGCCTGTATCACTGTATTTTACCAAGTAGTTAGGATGATAATTCCTTCACACTGGCCGTGTGTAGACTAAAATAGAAAGGTGAAGTCAGACTGGAAAATTCAATGCTATAGCCAGGATTTGAACCAGGATTTTCAGCTCTCCGTACCGCTGCTCTTACCAACAGAGCTACCATGGCAACATGCCAGTACAACATTAAATTCTCCAACTGACTCTCATATCCCATATCATATATCTCATATTGAGGACGTCTGGTGGTATACTGGGATATGTGAGTCAGTTGGAGAATTTAATATTGTACCGGCATGTTATCATGGTAGCTCAGTTGGTAAGAGCAGCGGTACAGAGAGCCAAAAATCCTGGTTCAAATCCCAGCTATGGCACTGAATTTTTCAGTCTGACTTCACCTTTCCAAGTAGTTAGGATGTCTAACTTGGAGGTTCCACTCCTACCAAGTAGAGCTACTTACTATATTATTCAAATTTCAGACCAAAGTTGGGGGTTTGGGATTTTGCATGCACCTGTCAAATTTGAGGTCATCTGCTAACAGATTTTTGTTAGACGATTTTAATTAATAAGAAGAAGCAAAAGAGGAAAGTATAAAAGTGAAGTATTGATGGGAATTAGCAAAATGTATAACTCTAAAAAACTTTAAAAATCCTGCCTTTGTTGACCAGGAATAAGGCTCCACTCGAGATTCATAAACTCTTCCTTTACACAGGCATGGAGCTCCTGAGCCATCATTCCTTACAATTATTCTTAATCAAATTCAAAAACTCTTCCTTTACACAGGCATGGAGCTCCTGAGCCATCATTCCTTACAATTATTCTTAATCAAATTAACCACACTTAACTTAATGCATACAACACTAGACAGCAGGGGCCATACACATACACAATGATGCTCACTCGAACAAGACTAACAATCCCATGTAACATTTCTCAGGTGATTCACTCTCCCTCTTTAGATTTTATACAATTGCCCAGTACCACTTATATTGAAAAGCAAACTTAACATCTTTCCAATCATGCAAGAATATGGTGACTATTTCACTCACAGTTCACTCTTTCAATTTTGATCAATAACGTCTAAGAACGAGTCTGAAATTAGCCACTTATGGTGCTTTATATTCCTGTTGGTGTAATCTCTTATCACACCTTCCATTTTATACAAGAATTGCACTGGTCATGACAAATGGAAAACACAAACAATAAAATGGCTATAGGTTAGGTAAGCCATCAACAAGAAACATACAGAAATTATGAATTACCAGTATGAACGGAGCCAGGTAAAAATAAATATATATGCACTCCCCTTAAGTATTTATCCAAGAACCATCATAGCAGCAATGAAATACATGTGTTCTTAACTGTATCAACATGTTTATCTTTTGAAGGGAAAAATATATAATTTGCAGTGCTTAAACTATCACATTTAATTAAGTGGCTACAATAACATTTCAAGATTTCTTCTGTAATGAAGTGGATTTAGGTCTGCATTTAGTCATGGATCACCATTTTTTACAGCTAATGCCTCATTTTGGTCAAAAAATGCTTGCAATCATATCTTAAAAATAACCTACCAGAAATATTTCCACAGAAACACTAAAATTCGCTATTAGTTGGATTCAGTGAAAACATTAAGGGATGTCAAGTGGAAGTTACATTCTGTAGAACAGTATTTTGATCTGCAACCAACAACGGAAAATATTCTATCATGCAACTTAATGAACCATGACAAAACAAATACGAGTAATGACCAAGGAAGAAGAAATGTGATTGTTAAAAGGGGTGTCAAACATGCTGAACAAATTCTTGATTCATCAGACCATTGTATCAATAATGATGGCCACCATTGGGAATGGAAAATTATATCCTCCTGACATGTTGTATCGATCAGAACACCTGCAGGGTACACGGAAGAAAGATGGTCCATTAGAAACGAGATTCAATCACTTAGAAATATTTGAGGACTACTTCTTGAGCATAGCACTTTCATGTTATAAGAAATGGAATGATCTATGTGTCATGATTGAAGATAACTTGTCCTGATTGTTGTTCAACAATATGAGAAACACATTTATTTTGTACTAGTGCCACCAAACAGTACAAACATTCTTCAACCACTAAATGTATGGTTCTTTATAACCCCCAAAGAATGCTAGCTGAATGGAAGAAGTGCACATGTGGAACTATATCCAAGGATGCATTTCCTGCTCTCTTGAAGCAGATGCTTGATAAGATTTCAGCCAATCAGTCCCAAAATATAAAGAGTAGATTCAGTGCTACAGGACTCATTCCATTTGATCTCCAACACGTTTTGAGCAATCAGTCGGATACAGAAGGGAAGAATGAAAATTCGTTTGTTCCTCAATATTGGAAATGTTACAATAAGCAAGGTACAAAAGCACATTTTTAACAACAGGCAAATGTAAAAACTTGCAGTTCCACCTGGGAAGTTTGTTTTGAATCGTCATATTGGTGCTTGGAAAAACTATCATGAACAGGATTCAGGAAGAAGTAGCAGCAATAGTGGCAGCGACATTGAGAGCAGCCGAGAGATTCAAGATGTCATGGAAGTATCCATAGGCACGTTTTGCAGGAAGACATTTCTCGTTGCAAGTTACGCTCACTAAGCAATATGTTGGAGAAGCTGCACTCACGTAAGTGTGAAAGATATGCTACACTGCTACAACAGTAAAAACATTTTAATTTTCCCTGTAATCTCAGATGAAAATGTAATCAGCAAGAATCAAATAGAATGACTGCTTGAAACCCAATTAGTAAGAAGGGAAATTTATTTCCAAGGAAGATGTACTTTAATCTGTATCTTTAAATTTAATAAATTCGGGAAATAAATTAAGTACGATAACTACATTCACTAATTTAATATGAGCAATTTTCTAATTATAAACTATTATTTAATATTGTTTTTAATAGTAATCTTGAGTGAAATTTTTAATCAGTTTGGGTTTTCCATTTATTTTTGTAATGTTTAGTATTTTCGAGTATGGAGAATCTGTATTGAGTATTAATGTTTGAATGAAAGTATATCATTTTGTAGATAGTGACTTCTAGAGGTATTGTAGGCCTACTAATATATAAGCACAAAAAATTCAAAACATCAATCATTACATCATTGGTATATTAAAAAATAACAAAAATTGTTCATTATCACCCCATCTAACGGTACATTTTATTTATGTTTCACAATCTCTTATTTCAAAACCGTTACACAATGTGATGGGAAATGTATTTCGTAGACTTGTCGCTAATCTGTTTTGTAAAAATGATTACTTCATAACACCTTTCTTTGAGATCTGACTATAAGCTGTAAGTTATATGTGTTCTATACCAGTATACACTATCAAAGAAAGCATAAGACCCTTGAAAATTCTGTCTCATGATCAGACAGGTCTGCTATTTGCACTTCAAAATATCCAGATCTTTGAATTTTCAAGCGTCTCACACTTTCTTTGTGCTTGTGTACATCCGTTCTATTTTGCTGGAACATTGTATAATTTTTTTTTTAAATCACAAAATGTCATCTTATTTAATTGGAGCATTCTTCAGGGATTTACAGACTACTTTTCCAGATCTCGACGAGAGAGAATTTCCTTGCCATTGTGCTTCATAGTTGCTACTTGTTTTCAAATCCACCTGAAATAGAGATAGAGTACTATCAGAAAATCTGCTCACCAGAATACTTCATGAAATTCTGTTAATCAATATGGAATTTTTGTAACAAAGGGAAATACACGAAGGAAAGAATGTACGAATGCCATAAATTGATGAAACAAATTAAGTTATGCGTTCACAATATTGTTTTTATGCCTGTGATACAATCCTTCCTTCATATTACTACTGCCCATAGAAATATTAAGTTATATAAAATATTTTGGTTTATAAAGTAATATCTTTTTAGCATTCTTTTCATAAACTGTGTGTAAAATCATAAACAACAAAAGTTGTATCTGAGAAATTACACTGATTTCAAAGAATGCAAAAGAGTTTTGAAGGATTCTTTCAGTAGTAGAACAACTGTTGAAAGAATACTAGGTTCTTCAACACAGTATTATGTCATTTTTAAGGGGAAATTCTAACAACGTTAATTGCAGCTGGTGGTGTAATATTAACAGCATTTATTCAGAACTCGTGAGTTACTGTGAGTTTGTAAAGCACTGTAATATTTATTTAAAAAAATTGCACAACACACTAAAATCTTAAGACAGTGGATAAAAACAGCACATACATAACCGCTACGTTTCGACCGGCACCAGCCGATCTTCCTCAGGCACTGGTAAGAAGGTTTGCTGGGTCACATGAAGAAACTCCCTCTACGTCTGCGTCATCAACAGAGAGGGGGGGTTGCACAGTTTCACCCGGAATGCGCACAGATGCAGATGGTTTCATGTCAGGACGAAACATAGAGTAACGTTTAAATCTAGAGATCCAATCCATGGGAATCATGAACTCCGATTCCGGAACTTCACCAACCTGACAATTAATTTTTAGGCCAACGTTATTATGAACCATTCTGCGAATAACACCAATCCATTCCTCACCCAAATCGCCCTCGTAGTTATTAACACAATTACCATGATTCATCGCAATGTGAACGGCTTCACAAATCTTCCTCTTGATAAGGTCATTCTCAACTTTTACAACCTCTAGGTCTTTGATATTATGTTTTAACGTAACCATATGTTGACTTAACCCCGTGTTTGTTTTCGAATTACGAATGTCTCTATTGTGCTCTTGGAGCCTAACCTTGAAAGACCTGCCAGTTTCACCAATATAGATCCCGTTACAGTCATCACACTTAATAGAATACACCCCAGGGGCGTCAAAACAATTCTTTTTGCATCCCACTTTCTTATGCGAAGAGAAAATCCTTTCCAATGTTCGCTCAACTTTAAACGCAGGTTTTAAACCATATTTACCAAGAACTTTACCCATACGCAGACTAACGCCAGGTTTGTAAGAAACGCTAACGTATTTATCCGTTAGATTTTTCTTTTCTTTACTTATCTGTTCTGAAATAGCTTTTTTCCATATTCGTTCCATAAACTTCCCTGTATATCCATTAGCTTTGGCGAGCCTAAATATGTTTTTCTTTTCATTCGACAAGTCAGCAGAATTATTACAAATTTTCAGAGCTCTCGAGGCAAAGTTTTTCCAAACGTTAGATTTGGTACCATGGAAGTGAGCAGATTCTCTATGAATATACTGTTCACATTTGTTGGCTTTCCTATACACTCCAGTAAGCACTCGAGGAGACACCAACCGAATTCGTAGATCAAGAAAGTTTAAACACTTGTCAACAGCCTTTTCTATAGTGAATTTAATACGACTGTGACCAGCTCCGAACTCCATTAATAATTCATTCGAAAGGTCCCCATTAGTTATCAAAAGAGCATCATCAACGTACCGAAGATACAAAACCACACATTCGACGTTTTTTGTAATAATGGGATTCTCAAGGTAAAACATGAATATGTCAGCGACAAAACTCGAGACAGGATTGCCCATGGCCAAACCTTCATCCTGGGAATATATTGTACCATCAAAACAAAACACACTGAAATTGGTGCAAGCACCATACCATCGACAGTATTCGTTGGCTACAATAGAATCAACACCTTCCCCTATCAACCAACGGAAAATATATTCCCCGGCCAACACACGAGGGATACTTGGGTATAAAGATATCACGTCCAGACTGAATATACACATATTATTGTTAACTTTGAGGTCGTCCAATTTACTCTTAACCTCGAAGGAATTACCAACAGACCATTCAGTTCTCGGTCTAATTTCAGAAAGTCTATTAACAAACAACTTAGCCAGACCATAAGCCGGATGGTTATACATCGGGATTATCGGCCTAAGCGGAACACCATCTTTATGAGTTTTGGGAAGCCCGTAACACGAGGGTAATTGAGCTTTATCGTTGCGTAATTTTCTTTTTTGATCTTCACTAAGAGTAATACTCGTTTCAATAACCTTCAGAACCTCTCTCTGTATTTTTTTAATCGGGTTGTGAGAAAGCACCGAAAAGTCAGGTGGCTTAAAGCAATCCTTCATCTTCGTAATATAGGTATCACGATCAATAAAAACAGGGAAACCCTCTTTATCACTTCTTAAAACAAACACATTA
This sequence comes from Ectobius pallidus, assembly GCA_964059195.1. Taxonomy (NCBI): domain Eukaryota; kingdom Metazoa; phylum Arthropoda; class Insecta; order Blattodea; family Ectobiidae; genus Ectobius; species Ectobius pallidus. The sequence continues at coordinate 43,975,835 of CAXKWD010000010.1, read as the reverse complement.
TTATCACACATCCATTTTTTAGCGTAGGAAATTTGTCTCCCCATAAGATAAGAACACTGATTGTGCACTTCTTTTTCATGCTCAGTTTCAATGGTAGCAGAAATCTCACGAGTAAATCTATTCCTTTCCTGGGGATCATCAATCAGTTTAGACCCTAAAATAGCAGGGGCAATCATATCTTCAATGCTTAAATTCTTAGGCGGCGGAGCAAATTTAAAGCCATACTTGAAAAGGCCAGAAACCCTAGAAGGAATCTCAACATTCGTAAGGTTCACAAAATGGTTATTTTTAGATGAATTATCAACCGCAGGATGGCGCACCCTATGTTTAGTTACACCGAACTTCGCATATTTAATGTTAATTCTGCGTCTAAGAAAAGATTCATGTTCGGATACAAGGTGGTGATGTCTCTGAACAACTTCATATAAAAGTTCATTAGGAATACAAGATGTTACCAATAAATGAGTCTTATACGTTTCAGCATTAGCTCTGCTGATGCTGAAACGTATAAGACTCATTTATTGGTAACATCTTGTATTCCTAATGAACTTTTATATGAAGTTGTTCAGAGACATCACCACCTTGTATCCGAACATGAATCTTTTCTTAGACGCAGAATTAACATTAAATATGCGAAGTTCGGTGTAACTAAACATAGGGTGCGCCATCCTGCGGTTGATAATTCATCTAAAAATAACCATTTTGTGAACCTTACGAATGTTGAGATTCCTTCTAGGGTTTCTGGCCTTTTCAAGTATGGCTTTAAATTTGCTCCGCCGCCTAAGAATTTAAGCATTGAAGATATGATTGCCCCTGCTATTTTAGGGTCTAAACTGATTGATGATCCCCAGGAAAGGAATAGATTTACTCGTGAGATTTCTGCTACCATTGAAACTGAGCATGAAAAAGAAGTGCACAATCAGTGTTCTTATCTTATGGGGAGACAAATTTCCTACGCTAAAAAATGGATGTGTGATAATAATGTGTTTGTTTTAAGAAGTGATAAAGAGGGTTTCCCTGTTTTTATTGATCGTGATACCTATATTACGAAGATGAAGGATTGCTTTAAGCCACCTGACTTTTCGGTGCTTTCTCACAACCCGATTAAAAAAATACAGAGAGAGGTTCTGAAGGTTATTGAAACGAGTATTACTCTTAGTGAAGATCAAAAAAGAAAATTACGCAACGATAAAGCTCAATTACCCTCGTGTTACGGGCTTCCCAAAACTCATAAAGATGGTGTTCCGCTTAGGCCGATAATCCCGATGTATAACCATCCGGCTTATGGTCTGGCTAAGTTGTTTGTTAATAGACTTTCTGAAATTAGACCGAGAACTGAATGGTCTGTTGGTAATTCCTTCGAGGTTAAGAGTAAATTGGACGACCTCAAAGTTAACAATAATATGTGTATATTCAGTCTGGACGTGATATCTTTATACCCAAGTATCCCTCGTGTGTTGGCCGGGGAATATATTTTCCGTTGGTTGATAGGGGAAGGTGTTGATTCTATTGTAGCCAACGAATACTGTCGATGGTATGGTGCTTGCACCAATTTCAGTGTGTTTTGTTTTGATGGTACAATATATTCCCAGGATGAAGGTTTGGCCATGGGCAATCCTGTCTCGAGTTTTGTCGCTGACATATTCATGTTTTACCTTGAGAATCCCATTATTACAAAAAACGTCGAATGTGTGGTTTTGTATCTTCGGTACGTTGATGATGCTCTTTTGATAACTAATGGGGACCTTTCGAATGAATTATTAATGGAGTTCGGAGCTGGTCACAGTCGTATTAAATTCACTATAGAAAAGGCTGTTGACAAGTGTTTAAACTTTCTTGATCTACGAATTCGGTTGGTGTCTCCTCGAGTGCTTACTGGAGTGTATAGGAAAGCCAACAAATGTGAACAGTATATTCATAGAGAATCTGCTCACTTCCATGGTATCAAATCTAACGTTTGGAAAAACTTTGCCTCGAGAGCTCTGAAAATTTGTAATAATTCTGCTGACTTGTCGAATGAAAAGAAAAACATATTTAGGCTCGCCAAAGCTAATGGATATACAGGGAAGTTTATGGAACGAATATGGAAAAAAGCTATTTCAGAACAGATAAGTAAAGAAAAGAAAAATCTAACGGATAAATACGTTAGCGTTTCTTACAAACCTGGCGTTAGTCTGCGTATGGGTAAAGTTCTTGGTAAATATGGTTTAAAACCTGCGTTTAAAGTTGAGCGAACATTGGAAAGGATTTTCTCTTCGCATAAGAAAGTGGGATGCAAAAAGAATTGTTTTGACGCCCCTGGGGTGTATTCTATTAAGTGTGATGACTGTAACGGGATCTATATTGGTGAAACTGGCAGGTCTTTCAAGGTTAGGCTCCAAGAGCACAATAGAGACATTCGTAATTCGAAAACAAACACGGGGTTAAGTCAACATATGGTTACGTTAAAACATAATATCAAAGACCTAGAGGTTGTAAAAGTTGAGAATGACCTTATCAAGAGGAAGATTTGTGAAGCCGTTCACATTGCGATGAATCATGGTAATTGTGTTAATAACTACGAGGGCGATTTGGGTGAGGAATGGATTGGTGTTATTCGCAGAATGGTTCATAATAACGTTGGCCTAAAAATTAATTGTCAGGTTGGTGAAGTTCCGGAATCGGAGTTCATGATTCCCATGGATTGGATCTCTAGATTTAAACGTTACTCTATGTTTCGTCCTGACATGAAACCATCTGCATCTGTGCGCATTCCGGGTGAAACTGTGCAACCCCCCCTCTCTGTTGATGACGCAGACGTAGAGGGAGTTTCTTCATGTGACCCAGCAAACCTTCTTACCAGTGCCTGAGGAAGATCGGCTGGTGCCGGTCGAAACGTAGCGGTTATGTATGTGCTGTTTTTATCCACTGTCTTAAGATTTTAGTGTGTTGTGCAATTTTTTTTAAATAAGTGACACAGTTGGAAAGCTTGGACTTCATGTGTTTTAATATACTGTAATATTTGTGTTTTGTTTTTCATATTTCATTAATGAGGATAAATAGATCTATAAACCTAATAAATTGATATGTCTTAATACAGTATGAAATCTGAATGTCATATGAGAGAAACATTTCCTACATTATGTTGAACAGTTATTACTGAACTTTTCTTGTCAATTACACAACTGACATTAATGTCATATTAGAAATTTACCTGTAATTTTTCCCACACTTTCTTCTTTGGATTTAATACTTCATCAGGAGTGCCAGACTCATATCCCTCTACAAGTACACGTTCACCGGGCGAGCTTCCAGCAGGTGGAATTAGTGGTTCTACTGCTTTTGGTTCATCTCTGTAAATGCAAGAAACCAAGATTGGTCATTACTAGGGGCGGATTTCTATGACCTAAAAAATAGGATATATGCATGCATTTATGACCTAAAAAATATTAAAATATGACCAATAAAATTTAAAATATGACTTTACCACTTACACATTGTGTCTATTTTTTAAAGTTTCATTGCAATTCATTTTATTAAAATATAACCTTAATTATTTAAAATACCTATCTGTAAATTCTCAAAAAGTATCATTATAATGCAAAATTTGCAAAATATGATATGAAACTTCAAAATTTCTTTCATATGCACACAAATATCCCAAAAAATGACATAAATATGCATATTCATACTAAATATGCTACAATAGTTGAAAATTTCCTAAATATGCAGTTATATGCACAATAAAAGCCAGGATGCTTGGCATCTGGTTTAAATTAGTTGGAAACCTGAAATAATGCAAAGGGGAAAAATATGACATGTCATAGAAATCCACCCCCTAGTCATTACATAACAATATTCACTAATAAAGACACCTGTTTCTGACTGTTAGTATAATGTCAAAAGAAAAACTCGGACATATAACACTCTTATGACTAACTCACTTAGCATTCTGTCATAGACTACATAGTCACCTAGCAGGAGTGTGCATTCTGCTGCCATTCCTGCTTCAGGAAAGACCCAGTTGCTAGCCAAGTAAGCATTAAGCTTTCAGGGTTGTGTATGAAATAGTCAAGGTTGTAATTACCTAGATAGTTTTTATAAAATTGTTTTGTATAAAAATTATGAATCTTAACACAAATAGTTACCACATCAAATTTAAGAAAATTATTACAGCCAAGAAATCTGCAAAAATGTATGTACAGTATTTAAATTATATGTATAAATATTTAACCAAATTAAGAAAAGCCAGAAGCCAGTGATATGTTACTTGTTAAATCTCAAACATAAAACTCCATATTCATAGGATTTCATTGTTTAGTTATGCTGATTAAAGCCAGGTCTTTCCCCAAAATGATAATTTTTGACACATGGAACTCAAAATATGTTTTCCTGGTTATTGCTCGACATAGAAATATATCCTTCTTCAGATTTCCTTTAGTTTTCTTTATATGCAACATTAGTGAACTATGTGCTTTTATTTTAACAGACCTAAAATAAATTTAGATAATATTAAATTAACTTACACTGATGCACAAAGGACCATGCCATTAGACTCAACTCCTCTCATTTTGGCAGGTTTTAAATTGCATAGGACTACAACCATGCGATTTTCCATCTCCTCAATTGGTACATAATTCACTAAGCCACTTACAATAGTGCGAGGTGATGATTCACCTACAAATAAAGGAAAAATTAAGTTACAAAAGATACTAATTGTTCTAAAATAGTGACTCAAATTACAGTTTAGTAACTTAAAAAATTATCTGTCTGCATTGACTGCTACAGGGCAGGAAACCATCAGGCATTCAGTTGCCACTTACCAACATCAATTTTTTCTACATAGAGAGCATCAGCATCAGGATGTTTTGTCACTTCAACAATTTTTCCTATTCTGATATCCAAGCGATGTGGTGACATCTCATCACCACCTCCTGCTCCTCCTTCTAGAAATTCAAACAAAGAAAAATAATAAATATAGAATAATGTATTTCACACTTTGGATTTTAGCTCTTTATATAATCTACAAACAAATGTAGCTAATAAATATATATGTGCTCTATAATCAAGAATTTCAACTTCATAAAGGTTTACGATTTGATTTTTGTTCTTTTTTAGTGAAATTATGGCACTTTTCATCTCGAATATGGATTGTATTCATCAAGTTGTCAAAATATGTTAGGTAAGTCAACTTCCCATCTATATTTACATACAGATAAGATAATTTTTCAGTTAAGATGGTATTTCTTACAGTGCACGATATCTACATAGCCATTACATAAAATTTCCAATACCCACTTTTCCTTTGAATGCTTTACATTTAGAACCAACTAACCAGTTTCTTCTTCACAAGAGTTTATTTTCAAGTCTATTTCACAAGTGAACAAAAAGAACTGAAAGAGAAAAAAGTTCAAGAAGAAAAATTATGCTTGAATAGCCTGCAAACTTGACAATCCTCCAACAAATAATTGGGAGTTCCTGTAATGTAAAGTTGATATCAGATTTCAACATAAAAGTTCTTCTGTTTCCTTAGAGCTGGCTATAAAAGTTACTATTACCTTGGGAAATAATCTATATTACCATATTTGCTCATGTAATGGATGCCCCTGCATAATGGATGCAATCCAATGTTTCACATTGAAAAATTAAAATTTCCCCATGAAATAATTGTATCTCATTTTTAATAAAAGATTGCTTTAATAATATCTGAAGTTGTAAGATTGGATAGCATGCTTATCTCTGAATCAAAGTTTTTAAATCACAATGCACGGAAACAATAATTGTGACTGGTTCTTATTAATGCACAAAATATACTCAACAATTGTCAATTAACAACTCTGAATTTTTAGGATATCTGCAGTAGATAGCTGTGTCGAAAAACTTTTGTTTGGATAATAGATAAAAACATACTGGAATACTGAAGTTATATAGCGAGTTTCAAGCTGAAAGTTATCTAATTCGCAGAAGAACATGGTAATAGGCCACTGAATGAGAATTTAAAGTGTCTGCAGTGTGCGTAACTTTCTTGTCTGTTTATGCAACTGATAACTATCGATCGTCATATGTGCAACACAATCAATATGTAAATTAGTCACAGTCACTATATCAATATGTATGCTATCGATTGTTAGCTAGCGCTTCCTTTAATATGTGCTTTTATTCAATAATATGTTTTTCCTCGCATAAAGGACACACCCTTGTTTTTTTTATAACAAACTGAAAAAAGTGCATCTATTACATGGGTAAGTACGGTACTCTATTTACCAGAAGTTTTATATGCTACAAAAGTTATCATTATCTTAGAAAAGAATTTCTCATGCTATTACTCTTACTCTGTTTGCTTGGAGCTGGATATGCCTTTTCAGTCAACTTCTTCAAAGCAGGTTCTTCAAATTTTTCCCTTATCGGATCAAGTAATCTGTTAATGTATCCTTCAACGGCATTTTTCAGATCACCAGGATGAACTTCTTCCTTACTAAAGGCCAATTCCAAATCTTCGTATTTAGTATACACCATATCCCCGCCATATGCTGGATCACGACACACTTGGAATCCTAATTAACAAAATTAAAGCCTATTGTCACAATATGCTCAGTGTTGATACATATGCTAAAAATTTATTATGCTATAATCTACTTTACAAATAAGAATATTTATGTACCTTCACCTTCCTTAAAAAGGCTAAATAGGACATGTTTAACAAATGATAATACACCATTATCAGCAACATTTCCTGGTTCACAGAAAGCCTTTTTAAGTTTCTTCTTAACATTTGATGGAGTGTCTAAAAGATCTATTTTACTGTCTTCTTCTGAAGATGACATTTTTCCTCCAGCCAGTCCTGGTACTAAAAACAAAACAAAAAAATATGGTATTCCACAGATAACAGTAAAATCATTAAGGCATGAGGTGTGGTCCATACACTTTTGCCATATTTTTACTGTGACAATCATGAATTTTGTTCCTTAAAGGTTTTTTTTTTTTAATCAATGAAAAAATTCATCTGAAAATGAAATGTACTAAACTGATAACATCTATGGGGAAAACCATTTTCATATTAAACTCATTTTCTTACCCATAGGATTCATCAAATGTATCCTTTTAGCATATCCTAATTGTGGCAAGTACTTTTCTGCAAAAGTGAATATCTTCCTTTGGTCTACACCCCCAAATTGAGCATCTACATGCAAATATTCTTCATCTAATGCCTGCAATCCTGAAAAAGAAGTAAAGCTTAAGTATAGCCTGATTGTAATCCACTTTTTTCCCTTCACACACTGATATGGAAGTTATTAAAAACTGAGTGACAGCAATAGGATTCCACAGTAGAACTATGGAACTCTAAAAATACTTTTAAAAACATAATGTAGAAATTACTGTGCACAGTACTGGAAAGATTAATTTGGATCATATTCATTGGGAATGATGTGTAGTAAGAACAGAATGTATTTAGCATAACATAACCTGATGAAGAAAAATAATATAATGCACATATCACAATGGTTTGGAGCGAATAGTTTCCTTCTTAATGACTCAGAAACTCTATATGTAATTTTTACTTTTAATAATATTCTTGTGCCACAACCTTGTATCCCTAGGAATTCAAAATGTTAGATTTTCAAGTATGAATTACAACTTTATCTCCTACTTAAAACATGAAGTATGCAATCAGTCATAATAATTATATATACTTCCAAGTATAGCTGTTGACAATGGTACCGAAGGTGCTGAAACTACAGTGAGTCTCAGCCAGATTGGTGCCGCTTGTCGCGGCGCAGTGTTTCTCTTGTGATGACTCAACACTACCCGCATCGAGGTCAGCTGTGGCCCCGCAGCTAAGTAAACAATTCCTGCATAGCCTGCAGTTGAGCATTGTTCTCGTGTTTTACAGACGTGAAAGTGTTATTCGGTAGTTGTCACAACTAAAAGAAAACATTAGGATAGAGATAAACTCAATAATAACGGAAGAACAATTAATGCGTATTAATCGGAATTTCCTATCACGATGCCAAAAATGTGTGGATGTAGGAGGAGGACACTTCCAGCATCTCTTGTAATAAGATAGATGCCTATTTTCGTTATTTTCAAACTTATTTCAATTATTTTCATTGTCACGCACGGACAAGTCAGTCAACTGCCGGGGAGTTCCTTTGCCGCATACCGGGGATAGGAGCGTCATCTGCGGGGAACCCAACGCGCGGCGCGGCGGCACCCATTTGCCTGAGACTCACTGTAGTACAGGTAAACTATACCAAAAGTGAAGTTTTTGTGTAAAATTCAACTCTTATATAATTATTATGTTACATAACTTCACAGAGTTAATTTCCAATATAATTTAATAATGCAATCAGTCACTTATGAATAGACCAATCCAAATGAAATTAACCTTTTCTGTTTTATCCCTGCCAACAAACTCAGGCATTTTCTGTTAACTAACCGAATTCCTTTACTAGGATAAATTATAATATTTTATTTTAAATAAATTAACAAAGTGATTTCATTTAATTTATTAAATGTATTAATACTGTACATAATTCCTTTAAAAATTAAGAATTTCATTATTTTTAACTTTTTGTTTATTGCTTTAATACCTGGGTACAACAGTCCTGATAATAATGGATGTTCCACTTGCTTCACCACTTCAGCACCAGCTTTCTTTGCATCATGCTCAGTGATGACAGAACTTAGTCTGTAGACATCCAATGTGTACTCTCTGCAAGAAGAAAAAAAAATCATTAAACATGTATTAAACTTCATTGGCCAGAGGAATGGTGTCTTTCAAAACCAGGGGCAGCTTCTCTAATGTGCTACAGGGCTGCAACTCACAGCTTGTTTTCTGTTCTTCAAGTAATTTTATTTTCAAACACTACATTTTATTTCATTTTATGTAGATTTTATATTTGGCATGTCTGGACAAGATCTCATTTGTTGTTGTGAATCTTCCTTTCTTATCTTAATTTGCTTCATTCTCTGAAGCTCGTATCTGTTCATGCGCAGTAACCTGATTTTATCTACACTGCGACACTTTGCCAACCTTTAATTTCTATTTAAGAACACGAACTGCAGAGGGATGTAACTAGAGTTGTCTCCTTTTGTTAAGGCTAAGGTGGGACACTTATCAAATATATGCATATCGCTGATCTTCATACCTAAATTTGTACATGGAACAATTTATTAATTAGAGAAAAGTGGTACATATTCGTTACAAAGCCAAAACTGAATAGACTAGCCTATGTAACAGTAACACTAACATTAGAAAAGAAAAGCTAGCAAAATAATAAAAAATATATATAATGCCTCCCTCTTAGGCATAATTTGGGATGCTGAAAATGTTCTTTAAATGCGGGATGTCCTGCCAAATTCGGGACAGGTGGCAACGCTAGATGTAGCAAGCCGCTGTAGGTTTTTCTGAAACCCTGTTCATGACACAGAAATGATTACATTGTGACATCTCTGAGGAGTCAAGTGTAACTATGGTTCAGAATTTATATGCCAGGAGAGGGAACAATATTGCATAATCTGTAAGTGAATGAAATCAACTACATTACTTCACACTTTATTACTTCATTACAGATTCTGACTGGTCATGTTCACATTATAACCTATAATACCTACCAAGTGAGTGTGACTGGTGTAAATATTACATACTACCCGCGTGCCACTTCTTGGGCGCTGGATTTACGGGGAAGTGAGGGTCGGGGGGAACAAAACATAGCTAGTCCGCCAGTCTTTCTGCAGTGTTGTCAACCAAAGAAATAACGTTTCAGCAGAATGTAGTGACTTTAATATACAACGATTTTAATGCAGTCCAATAATATAATGTGGTGACGGTATTGCGTAACAATTAATTACAAGTCATAAGCGTTTGGTTATCAAATAAGTAATCAAATAAGAATATTATACACAATAAAGGCTCAATATTTTTACACTGGATGACTAATTTTAAGCATAAAGAAGAGTCTTAGCAGAACATGCTTCACAATTTTGTGTTGTAAAACGTAAGAGAGGTAAGGCATCTAAAAGTGGAGAAAACTATAGGCCTAATTTTAAACGTATTTAATACGGTTTGTGAAAAGTTCGCTCAACTTTCAGTCCATGAAATTGACATCAGAGTTCACGGGATCGTCAGAAATTAGCACATACGGAATTCTTAAAGAGGTGAGGAAAGCGTTGGATGTACAAAGAAGTGTTTGTGAAATCAGCAGTTCGAAAGATTGTATTTTTTCCCATAACTCCATGCGTCAGAAAAGATAATGTCAATAAATAAATAAGAATCCTGAGACAGAATGAAAGCTTAGTACTGAAGCCACTAGATGTCAGGGTGTATAGTGTACTTCGTGTTTCAATGTTGTCAGCTTTACCTACGAAGTTGAACGAAACCTACCGAATGAGGACTAGGGAGCCGAGCGCCCAAGAAATTGCGCACGGGTAGTACACTTACTATGCATTCATCTACAGGTGACTATGAATTCAGCAGACAGCTAACTGAAGACTTCATTTTCTTTCAAAGAATTAAAATGAAAAAAATAAGGGAAGTAGGCAGATCATCTCCAATTGTAAAACATGATACAGGTGGCCAGTGAAACGAAACAAAAATGTCAACATGAAAGTAAATGGTAACTTCTGCAGTAAATGAAATGCCACATGGACTTCAATTTGCAGCAGTAATTATGTAAATACCGGTCTTTTCTTTATTTTAAATGATGAAATGGTATATGCAGCATATCCTCACTTTAACCCACAAGCCTCAACTGACCAAAACATAACAACATAATATTATAGTTGATCTCAACATATAATTTTATAAATATTGGCTTTGAATAACAAAATAACCGCCTAGCACTATTGAAGAAATTTTGAATATTGCAAATTGTCGTCTTCTTCAATTAAATAGTTTAGTACACACGTACACTTGATGCAGACACACCTAAGAATTCACTCTCTTCTATTTCAATGTTTTTAACACTAGTTTCTGGATTCCTTTCACACAATTCATTAACACAATGTAATAATAACTCTTTCTTGCTACTTTTAAGAGGTTTTCCGTGTTTATGTTTAAAATCTCTGGACGGCCCACCCTGATGTTCCATATTGTATGGTATGTTATTTAAAACTGGTTATTTTAACGGCCTCGGTTACAATTCCCCCTTCAGACATAAAGGATTCATTGTTTGCTAGTTGATATACTATAAGAATGTCGATGCCGATGAAAGGTTGTTATTTCACGTGTACAAGTTTAAAATAAAGGGGAATCACCGTGAGTTGTGTTGAGAATAAACAGACTACCATTTATCACGGTGATGTCATGCGTTCTCATGTGCGGAGCTCAGCAAGTACGACAGCCACACCTCTTTGTTCTGCACAGGATCAAACTTGCCTGAACAGATTTTAGTCACGTTGCTCCTGCGGCAGTTGGAGAGATTTTCACTTTCTTTTTATAAATTATACTTATATGGTACTGGTACTACTTTGAATTATATTTTATAATACTTATATACAAACAATAATTGTAAAATAATTGTAATTTTATACTTACAGCTCAATTGGAAACATTACTGTGCACTGTTTGCTTGTTATAGACTATTTTTTACTTTTGTGGCAACCACAATGATGGGAGTTTACTATAGAAGATGTTTAGCAAGAAAGTCTCAAAAGTTAAACTCACTAATTGAAAGAAATTAAGATTTAACTTCATGAATCAATAATACTGTAAATTGTTTTATACTGTAGGCCTGCATATAGGCCTAGGCTTATACTTAGTCAGAATAAATATTAGCTGTTTGTTAAATTATCTATGCTTACCTTGATAACTGATAATCTGTTCCTTTAACAAATTTCAGTCTTTCTACTGGAACTCCTATTGATGCCAACATAGCTTTGATGGCTTCTTGATAGTACTGTGAACGTAATGCTAACAGTTCCCATGGAGCCTTCATATTATCAAGGTAGGCATGTAGATCCGCAAAAAGAATTGTTACCTACAACGTACAATGATAAATCATGTTAACTTATATCCAAGAAGTTGTTTTATTGTTAATTATGTAGATTCTGATACTGCTTAGGTAATTAAATTATGTGTTATGTTCTTTTCACTATTCCTTTTTCTTACACTTTTGTTTTTTCTCTAAAACTATTGGTAGCACTGGATAAGCCTTTACAGGAAGGTCCAATCAGATGCAAATCATGGGAGCCAATGGGAGTTTGGTGACCAACCTATGGGCTGCGTAACCACTTGGAACACCTGACGTGGAAATCTAGCAGAGATCTATACTAAACCCCTTTGTTGGAATGTAAAATACGTCTCAGGCAAGTTTGATTTTGTTCAAAACAAAGAGGTGTGGCTGTCTTAAGTCGCAGCTGTTGTACAGCTCCGCACATGAGAATGCATGTTATCACCATGATAATGGTACTGTAGTTTGTTTATTCTCAGTACAACTCACTTCCTCTCTATCTTGAACAATGAATCCTATAGGCCTATGTTTTGTTTGCTAATTGATATACTATAATGATGACGATGCCAGTGAGAGTTTGTTATTTCACGTGTAAATGTTGATATTATTGTTGCATGAATTTATGAACACTCCTTCTCCATTAGCAAGCCACACCCCGGTAATGGCGCATGCTAATGACATTAACTAATCACGTTGTATCACATGATGCAAATTTTCCAAGAACTGTCTGTGAGTTCTCCTCCCCTTTGTTTTGAACAGGATCAAACTTGTCTGAGACAGACAAAAGCATGATAATTACGCAAGTTATTTTATTTTGTTCTCGAAGTAAGGTAATAATATGAACCTGTGCACGTACTATCTTATGTTAGATGAAAGTTTTTGAAGTGCACAAAAATTGTAAGATTTTCTTGCACCGTACTGACCACAAGTGTAAGGTTCATGCAAGTATAAGGTGCATCCAAACATCTATCGGCTACCGTTATCATGTTTTCAAACTATCCTACCTAGTTTGTTGAAAGTAGTGCATAAGAACAAACCACAAATTAATCATGCAATAATAAAAAAATTTATTTTTTTAAGAAGCTAATAAAATGAAGATAGCTTGGCATGGAGATAAGTATTTAGGCTGTGTAGTAAATGTATGTAATGTATGCAGAGATGCCAACTGCTACGGAATTTCCGTAGTTTCTACGATTTTCTTGAATTTGCTACGGCATTACGGAAATTGTACTGAATATTACGGATTTTACGAATCCCAATATCTATTTTTAAAATGTTTCGTTTCTCCCGCAAACATAAAAAAAGTTAATGCGTCAGCACAGATGCCAACTGTTATCATGAGAAATAGTTTGTAAAAAAAACCGTTGTGTTGGCGACATTGGACACTACAACCTTTGACGTGAGTGTGTGTTAACCAAAGATGTTATGTCTTACAGTTATAACATAATTTTATTGTAGTTATAACATATTTGGTTTTAAAATATTTCCTCATTTTTATTATCACTGTAATGCCGCTGACGTCTGCCGACACCGTTGCTTGCTAGAAGTTTTATTGAGTGTTGCAGTGCAAGTAGAATATTGAGGAAATATGTCTTGTAAACGTAAAATCAGTGACGATTCTGATGGACAAAATCGAACTGTGGCAAATCAGCAGTATCAAAAGCAGTATATGGAAGAGTTTCCTTGCCGAACCATGTATTTTGTGAAACCTGTAATTGTGATTTTTCAGTTAAACATGGAGGACTCACACTACTGATAACCACCTTTCAAGGTTGGCATCTCTGTGTTTGTATGTTATGTAGTATATTTGTATGTACCATAATTCAATGGACTAGCATGCTGATTTTCATATTTTTCACCATGAATTAGGATACATACATATTTATTACATAACTTACATACATTTACTACACAGCCTACATACTTATCTCCATGCCAAGCTAACTTCATTTCATTAGCTCCCTAAAAAAGTATCTTTTCTATTATAGCATGATTAATTTGTGGTTTGTTCTTATGCACTACTTTCAACAATACAAGCTTGGTAGGATAGTATGAAAACCTAACAGTAGCCGATAAATGTTTGGATGCGCCTTATACTTGCATGAACCTTACACTTGTGGTCAGTAAGGTGCAAGAAAATCTCACAATTTGTGTGCACTTCAAAAACTCTCATCTAACATAATATAGCATGTGTACAGGTTCATATTATTACCTTACTTCGAGAACAAAATAACTTGCATAATGATTACGCTACATTCCAACAAAAGGGTTTGGTACAGATCACTGCTAGATTTCCATGTGAGGTGTTCCAAGCGGTTACCCAGTCCATAGGTTGGACACCAAACTCCCATTGGCCGCCTACGATCTTGCATCTAGTTTTATAAATGCATACTTTCTAACAAGTTATATGGTTAGGTCTCCTTCATTACTGTTTATAATAATTGCCGTACTTGAAGCTCCAGGTGATGGAGGTTTGGGAGAAACCTGGAAGAGGACTCCAGGGGCGCAGCCCTTGGTGGGGTTTGGAGGCAAAGCCCTCAACAAAGAAATTAGGAAGGAATTACAGGGCCGATACTAAGTTACCCTACTCGAAACCCCTAATGGGGTTTGGGTGCAAAGCCCCAATACAGAAAAACAGGAAAGAGATCCAGGCCCAATATCAAGTTTTTGTATCCAATAGAAAGCCTCAATAGTGACTAAGCCAACAAGAACACTGTTTCACCATTGAATTTTGTCCACGAAACAAAACATCCATTCCTGGGCTAAACAATAGAACAATGTCCAGCACAAGGATTTGTGACAGCTGATCACAGTGGCATTTTAGGGTAATTTTGTGTCCACTTCTTTACCATTTTGATAATCTTCAACATTAGCATACCGGATCTTGGCAGCGGTCACTGCCTTCCTTATAATACATATGATGGACGGGCACTACAGAAGTCAAAATGTGTGCAGAATATACACTTTCAGGGCTGCCAATAGTATAACAAGATCCATACGTAATAATGTAAGGCCCAGGTATTATAATAAAAATACGTTTTTAAAATTATTTCAAAACCAGTGGATGAAAGTTAAAAAAGTTAAAACACAACATTTTGACTCTACGTTAAAAAAGTTAAACCTGAGGTGTCACCTGAGGAAGACTCAAGGGTAGAGTCGAAACATTGAGTTTAAAGTTTTTAACGTTTATCCACTGGTTTTGAAATGATTTTAAAAACGTCTTTTTATTGTATTTGACTCAGTGGAAATTAGGACCGATATGGATGTTTTATTGAATTCTAAAAAACTGGTCCAACATTTCCTGAATGAGAGGAAGAGAATTTCGTCATTGTTAATCAGAATTAGTTTTTTACGTACATGTTATCAGAGAGGAATTATTCCGAACTTTTTAAAATGGAAATTTATCCCTTTGACTAATAAAACCCACGACTTTAAGTACGAATTACAACTAAACATGCTATGGGAGTATACAAAGGAGGCCTATTTCAACTTGAATAGAGCGAATGAAGAGGCGTATAGGGTGCACTTTCAAGTTGTAAAAGTGACTACCGTATTTTACGGACCATAAGACGCAATTTTTTATCTTGAAAACAGAGCCTTAAAAGTTGGGTGCGTCTAATGGTCCGAAGTACACTAAATAAACTAAAATTCTGGTAAATATTGCTGGAATACCATAGTTATACACAAGGTGTAGTAAACAATAAGACAGTTACAAATTTTAGCACAGACTGTACATCACTGCACTTGTGACAATCATAAAATTAGGGTAGCTGGAAACCAGGTAGGCTATACAATGCAAAAAGAAAGGAATTTTGAGTTCTTTTATACAAAAGGAGAGGAGTGGTTTAAATGAATACAATGACCTCTAAACAGCCTTGTCCCATTCCGCTTACCGTATGCTGAATTCAGGGTTAAAGGGTGTAGAAGTATTTTCAGTCTTTCATGAGAAATCAATTCAGTTGTTAAAATTGACGCGATGCCACCTGTACAGAAGAGATTTTTGTACACTGCAGGTTTTAAGTTAGAAGTGATTTACACTGATTCCATTGTACAAGGTTATAATTAGTTTATGTAATGAAGTATATTATTCCCTTTAAAATATTTCGTTTAGAATCACATTAAATTTATTTTCCTTTGAATTTCCATCCTAAAATTAAGATGCGTCTTATGTCCGTAAAATACGGTAGTCATAAACAGCTAGGGTATATGAAGCCATACAAAGACATCATCACCTGGTTTCTGAAAATTACAGCAACTTAAGGGACAATATAAGCATGAAGTACAAAAAGTACAGGATTTGTTCCCAGAGAAATCCGATTGATATGGCCTCCACCGATAGAGTAAATGGATTTGTCAATCTCTCTAAAAAGGAAAATCCAAAAAAAAGTAACGAGTATATTCAAGTATGGATTTAAATTTGCTCTAAAGAACAATGAATATAAGATTGAAGATTGGCTGGCGTCTGCAATCAAATGTTCTGGAATGATCGTGGATGGTGATGAAAAAAAGAGGTTTATACCGGTACAAGAGGTTTCTTTGGTTATCGATGAGGTTAAAGAAAAGGAAGAAGGGATAAGTCAAGAGGAAGTGAAGATGAGAAAAAACATCGCGTATGCCAAGTAAAAGAGTATTAATTGAGGTGTCACCTGAGGAAGACTCAAGGGTAGAGTCGAAACAATGTGTTTTAACTTTTTTAACATTTATCCATTGGTTTTAAAATAATTTTAAAAACGTCTCTTTATTGTATTTGACTCAGTGGAATTATGGATGTTTTATTGAATCCCAGCTATTATAATGTGATGAGAAAGAAATTATTCCTTACACTTGCATTCTTGTGAATCGACAACTGCTGGTGAGTCAGAACTGAAAAATTCGTCAAACAATAGGTTTTCTATTCTTTGTCGAAAGCATTTACGTAAAACCGTATTTTCAAGTAGGCCTATATAAATTTGTGGAGTGGTGTGGCAGAGTTTCAAAGTTTCAGAGTACTCATAATACTGTATATGTGTGACAGTCCCATGTCTCAAGATGCACACACAAGTAAAATAAGTTTGCGGGATGGTGCAGTGGCAGTGTTTCAAAGTTTGCAAGATCAGTTCAGACAGTATAGGCTACTTATAATATCTGAGCGACAGTCCCATGTCTGTAGAAGCACACACAAGTAAAATTAGTTTGCGGGGTGGTGCAGGCAGTATGGTAGTGTATCAAAGTTGCAGGATCAGTTCAGACAGTGTTAACTCATATATGAGAGACAGTCCCGTGTCTGTAGATGCACATACAAGAAAAATAAGTTTGTGGGGTGGTGCATGTGGTATGGCAGTACACTGTTTGAATTGATTCTGCAAACTTTGAAACACTGCCATACAGCCTGCACCACCCCGCAAACTTATTTTACTTGCGTGTGCATCTATAGACATGGGATGGGATTGTTACTTAAATATATTATGAGTACACTGTCCGAACTGATCCTGCAGACTTTGAAACACTGTCACACTGTTTGCACCACCTCACAAATTTATATGCCTGAAGATACAGTCTCACATAAATGCTTTCGACTTGGGTGGGATCGAACCTGGGAATGTGAGAATACAAAACCTGTTTTTTATATGCATTTTCACCTGCAACTTACCAACTTTTGTCAAGTCACAAGGAGGATAAGTGTAAGAAATAATTTCTTTCATTATCCTGTATTTAATCTTGTTTATATTAACTTAATTTTTTCCATTGCATTATAATAGCAGGGCTTTAATGTATTTCGTGGCAGCCCTAAAAGTGTATATTCAGCAATATAGTGCCCCGTCCATCTGATATATTATAAGGAAGGTAGTGACCGCCACCATGATCCCGTCTACTAACGTTGAATATTACCACGATTTTACTTATATTTAGAATATAAAGAGCTTATATAATTTATGGAATCTACAGGTTCTAAAGAATAATATAGCATCAAATTTAACCATTTTCAGTGTTTCTAAAACCAAAATATCACATCTAGCAGAGCTACACTATCCTCCAATCAAGTACCGGTAGTCTACTATAGATGTAAATTTATTTACAAGCTCAGAATAATTTTTCTTTCAATTAGAAGTTTGTAAGCTACATAATTAGGTAAAATCCAAAAACAGGTCGCTCCTTAAGCTCCCCCCACAGATTTCCTAGTAGTTCCACCATAGTCACCTAGATGTCTCTCGTTATGTAGCAGCATTGAAAATTTGGAAATTTATTTTATTTTTTCCCCTTTCTACTATTCAGTCCCTTCTTTCCTTTACCCCTTTACCCTACATACCTATTCCTATCCTATAAATTTTGAACCTAAGGAGATTCGAACACAGAACTGCTAGCATGATAGCTAGTCATTTTATCCACAATGCCATCGAGTGATCATTGCGGTGTGAAGCGAGAATTCATCTATTCAAGTTTAGAGAGCTGCATGAAATGACGGAGGTTGATAATTTCATATTAATTGCAATTGTGGTACAAGGGTTATTTTTGTATTGTAGTAACTTAATTAGTGCGGATGCTTTGGTACAAGGGTAATTTTCATATTATAGTAGGCCTAATTAGTGAAAATGCTTTGGTAGAGCACAAAAAGGACTAGGCCGTCGCCATAGGATCGCAACTGCTGGAGTGGGCGGAGCTTAACAACTGCTGGAGTGGGCGGATCTTAAGGGGCGACCTGTTTTTCGATTTCACCCATAATTATTTTATTACCTCACATCCTGCTCTTAGAAAATCTGCAATTTTGGACATTGGTACAAAATATGCTACATGAGGTTTTCCAGTTGTAGCTGTTCCCCAGTAGATTTTCAGATCTCGTTCCTTGAGAATTGTAATCATCTTATCCTCACCCAAAACCTCTTGAAGGTTTCGTGAAATTAGGGAGCGTTTGTCTTCCCAAGACATAGTGTCACCTGTTGGGGCCATGTTTATGCCTTCCTGCAAGTAAAAACTAAGTATACAATACACTGTTAATTGAGGAGAAATATTAAATACAACATGACAAGCATTTTACATGCGCACCTCCAAAAACTTTAAAAGAAATTTACAATTCTTGAATTCTGTTGTGTATTTAGGGAACTTTTCTTGTTCTTCTCGCTTAAAGCTTTGAATATGGGCGTACCAACGAAGAACATGAAAAAATTCGTTGGGAAGTGGAAACAGTGTTGAAAGAAAATTATGTACAAGATTATCTGCAGAGGTTGGCTCAAAGCCGCATATATAGCTATAGTCAGAAAGATGGTCATTCAACCAACTGAGAAAAGTGGCATTATCAGATATCTCCATATCTCTTATAATGAAAAAATAAATAAGACTGAAACAGCTCGTATGGAACCCATCACCATCTGCAAGGAAAGTCAGTTTGAATTAATAAGAAGTTTTATAGACAACATGAAAGAAATAAAATCTGTCAACCTGTCAATTGTCTATTTTGACACTTTACCTACCAAAGTACTTGTTAAAAATAGTTTACTTGTAGTCAGCAACAGGTAACAGCTGTTAGAATCTACTGAGGTATTGTTGCACCAGAAAACCACATGCCTCCTTAGCTACAGGCGCTAAACGTTGTGCTATTGTTGTCACGTCAAAATACCTTTAATCTTACTACAGATGGCAGCACATGTGATGCTCTTGTAAACAAAAGAATGTCGTACTCCGTCGGTCTAGTTAAAAATATATTTATTTATTTACTTTTCAAAGCAAACTCTGGAATCTATTGTGTTCTTATGTAGGAAATAATTTCACGCACACTTGTTGCCAGCTGCACCTAATGCCTAGTACACATGACAACTTAGTTAATACGTGATTTGATTGTTCGTTCAAACGAAGTATTTCAAGGAATTCAATATTGTATACGACAGTTATGAAGTGAAATCTTGGATGTCAGCGACTGGGTCAACAGTTCAGAAGAATTATCCTCATTTGTTACATGTGTGTCTTCTCTTTCTTGCAGGTATTTTATAATTTTAATATTGAACTATTACTTTTACATTCTAAACTGGTATCGCACTATGTCATTCTAGAACTTCGAGAACTTAACCATAGTAAACTACACAGGTATCCAAAAAAGAAATGTATAATGTAAATCCTATGTAAGCAAGAAGTACAAAATTAACTTCAACTTAAAGTTAGGTTTTCGTACCGGTATCTTGAATTTAATGCAACACGCAATGTGTCGCAATCATGAAATGATAGGGCTGAATGGATCTGAAGGCTAGCTTAAATTTTATTTGGTTCATATGACCACAGAATAAGGACGTTCGGTTGGTGGAATCTTTTGGTTGCCCAGATCTTGTGATGAAAGCCATGAGTTTCAAGTCTCATAATGACGTGTCTTTGGTCCTGGCAGGTCTTGGTCCACTCCCGATCTATCATTGCGCTTGTGCCATAGAAGTCTGGGTCAATGTCCTTTCTTTTGCTTCTTCTTAACTCAAGATGCGTTTGGTAAGGGGCTGTTGATGGGAGCATAACGTCCCCTTAGAATGAAAACCACATATCTCACAAAACACATATCGTCCCCTTAGAATCAGTGGCGTAGGAAGGGGGGTGCGAGGGGTGCGGGCCGCCCCGGGTGCCATCACATGGGGGGTGACAAAATAAAAATGTGTCTTTGTAAGTAAAAAATCGCTCAAGGGAATTTAAAGAAATAGTAGCCTAATAATATTTAAAACAATTATATAAGCTTAACAACTTTTAACAAGTCAACATGCATATTGAAACTTCTTTTAGTTTTAAATAAAGTTAACAAAGGTATTAAAACGCGGCAGAACTGGCCGCTGTGTAGATACGTACAATAATATTATGGTTAGAGGGAGGGGTGTTTATTTCTGCCGATGCTTCTCTCTGCAGTTTTATTAATTTAAATGAGACTTCAACAATTGGTGATATTTTATATCACTCAAGTCGCAACCAATTCTACCCGCTGCGGCAGCCATGACTTTGACGAAAATAAACTTCGAATGTGAGTTTACTCCGAATTCTCCGGCAATCTAGATTTTGAACTGGGATGTGCGCAAATTTAAGAATACATTATTAATAATACAGTTCCGTAAAATAGTTACATTACTTGTTTATGAAATTTATTAGGATCAACCTGTTACCGCCAGGCGACCCTACCTCTGTTAGCGGACCGTAAAGAATTAGTTGTGGGTTCGATTCCCGGCGTTAACATGCGGGGAGAAATAGTATGAGGAGAAGATTGGATACACAAACTCTATTGCATTTCCAATCTTGAATAGATAGAATAACATACAAGATTTATGCACACATGGATGATGACGCTGCTCGAATAACATAAACGTGAGGTTTGAAATTGTAGATACACTTCTTGAATCTTGAAGTTCTGATTGTATCCAGGTACACATATATAAATGCACTGGCAGACTGTATTAATCGGAGGACCAGTTATTGACGTAATAAAGAATAGCGTGTTGAAATTGTTATTTTCAAACAGCTAAAAGATTGTATATTTAATGCTTAATGCTGAATTTAAACTATTCACAGCACTAGTTCAAAGCAATGTTATGAATAAGCGATTAACACTTTATTTCTAAAAGATAAATCGTCTGTATTTATTCACAAGTCGCAGTTACATAAAATCCCTTTATGACTGCTAATCTCACCGAACTAAACTAATCGTTAGTCCTTGGAAACGTACCTTTGGTTTTGTGAATTATAAGATTAATGTCCAGAGAATTGAACGAAGCACTTTTAACAACTTCGTAGATGAATCCTTGAGATGTTTAAATTATGTTGAATGTGATGTTGAAGGTAATTGGATCTCTTAATCCAATAAAGATGAAATTTAAAGGCTTTTTTCACCCGAAATTAGCACTGTGTGACATGCTAGAAGGTTTGTTGATTGAACAGAGCCCATTACTCTTGAATATGAAGAATGGAACATCCATAACGTTGTCCATTTTGAAGAGGTGATATTGGAATATAATAAAAACAACTGAAGATTGAAATAATTAAAAATCGCTAACCCAAATAATAGCTTGACCTAAACATTAGGTTAATTAATCAATACATTAAAAAACACACTATACTAAATATATAATAAATAAAATAAAGACAGAATTGATCAAATGAGTAGTTATTTTAAACTAAATAAAATCATTTTGGTGTTGAGGTTAAAGCAACAATTGTCAAGACATACCTTGAATTAATTAAAACTGTATGCCTTTAAAATGACAAATGAAAAACCAAAGCCATCTGAACTAAATTCATGGAAAGCATAGAGAAAGGTATTACATGACGTAACACAACCTATAAAATAAAGATGTATAATTCACATAACTTCCTCTGCCCAAATAAAAGTTAGCCTCCCCTTAAAAATAAGAGACAGTTGTCGCCAATCTTCGTGTCACATCCCCAAAAGGTACCTAACCCAAATACAAAATTGTGTTTTCGTACGATTTTCCGCAGCGGCGTAACGAGGGGGGGTTTTGGGGGTTTGAACCCCCCCCCCATTGATTAAAAAAAGGAAAATTGTACAATTTTTTAAAATCTGCTTATAAATTACTTAATACGAGTATAAAGCGTGGGAAGCTTAAAACTCGTTACTGTGCATCTTAATTTTTAAAATTTTTCGGGGGGGGACCCCCGAGCCCCAATACCCCCCACACCTCCCGGATGTTATAACCCCCCATATGGTCAGCCTGGTTACGCCTATGATTTTCGAGAAAACTTTCTTTATGTAATAATAAGGAAAACTTGTCTCCATTCTTCTGTTCACATCTTGAAAGGTTCCTGACATAAATACAAAATTTTGTCCTTTTATCAAAATTCATCTTTCCAAAATTCGAGATTTCGCTTGGGAAACAAAATATAAAAATACAAAAAAATCACTCAAAAAATAAAAATTTCCACAATTTCGGGAGTGTACTTTGACCTAGATGTTTGCTTTATTAACGGTAACACCCACAATCTGTCACTCAAGAAAGCAATGTAGGCCTATATAACGTACTTTAGATTAATAATAATAATAATAATAATAATAATAGTAATATTATAATAATATAACAGTACAATGTACAGTGAGTCCCACGCAAGAGTTGGCCAATGACGCGGGTTTCTGCGTCGCGGCTGGCACAACTCCAACTCCCGAGCGATCGGGTGAAATATCTACGCAAATAATGTCGTGGTCGGTGTAATGATTCAGGTTCTCACATTAACAGTTAAAATTAAAGTGAAAATAACCACGTACCTCATCACAAGAGATGTTGGAAATGTTCTCCTCTTGCATCCACACAACACTGGCATCTTTTTAGAACATTTTCTTTCTTGCACATAAGTTCAGCTTCCGAGATAGGGTTAATTTCTCTTGTGATATTGTCTTTAAGTTCTTCTTATGTATGGGAAATTGACATATACACATTTATTTTTCAAGTTACCCTATAAATAATGTTTACATATTGCTAGAAGAACTTAATGACAATATCACATAGGCCTATCACAAGAGAAAGTAACTCTGTCTCGGAAACTGAATTTATGCGCGTGAAAGAAAATTTCCTAAAAAGGTGCCAGTATTGTGTGGATACAAGAGGAGAACATTTCCAACATATCTTGTAATGAGGTACGTGGTTATTTTCATTGTAATTTTAACTGTAAATGTGAAAACCTGAATCATTACAACGACCGCGGCATTATTTGCGTAGATAATTCACCCGATCGCTCAGGAGTTGGAGCTGTGCCAGCCGCGACGCAGAAACCCGCGGCATTGGCCAACTCTTGCGTGGGACTCACTGTAGAATGTGCAGCATAATGTGCTTGATGTGTATGTCTTTCCTTAATCCTAACAAAATTGGCTGAATTAGGTTAACTCGGTCTTGTATGCACCATTGGTAGCAGTGGTTACAACATGGTAACTCGAATCGCTTTATGGATGGTTGATTCATGGTATGCCATGATTTCGGAGCTTAGTTTTGTTTTTATATAACAAAGTACAGTAATCATTACTAATTTTGCATAATCCGTTGAGTTTACGAGTTACATCAGATAAATTCGTTGCAGCTGCATCTATCGATAAACTCTTAAACTCTCATGGGATTACCTTTGAGTAACTTATCCAAAAAATAACACTTTGTACTGTTCCATCTTTTCATAATTTAAATGGGGGGGGGGGTACCACCTAAGCTTGCTACGCCACTGCTTAGAATGAAAACCACGTATCTCACAAAACACAAACGTGGCTTTGTCACTTAATAACGCTTCCTAGAAATACACTAGGTTCCGTTTTTCCTCTCTAGAGGAATATTGTAATATTGTTATTGTAATATTGGCTCACAAATAGTTTAGATACGTGTTTTTCTATCTAATAATAAATTAAAAGTACTCTTGCTTCAGTTTTGAGACTACGAGGTTTTCATTCTAAGGGGACGATATGTGGCTTTGTCACTTAATAACGCTTCCTAGAAATACACTAGGTTCCGTTTTTCCTCTCGAGAGGGCAGCAACATGTTGTTATTGTAATATTGGCTCACAAATAGTTGAGATATGTGTTTTTCTATCTAATAATAAATTAAAAGTACTCTTGCTTCTGTTTTGAGATACGAGGTTTTCATTCTTAGGGGAGGATAAATTGCATTCTCAGTTCCTCCACAAAGAAACTTTCCCTTGTTAGCTCGTGTACGATCCTTGAAGGAGCGTATATTCCAACTCCTAAGGCTTTCTTCAGGTATTTTGCCTTCAAACCTTCTAGTCTTGCAAGGTCGCTGCTTGTTAGCTTTTCCCATATTAGCTCTATCCCATATGATGCTATTGGGGATATGACTGTGTTGAATAAGGTCATTGCTGTATTCAGGGAAAGTTGCCTGATATTCTGAATTCTGTGTAGGCTATGGCTTTCGTAGCTGCCAATACTCTTTCTTGTATATGTATCCTGTCGTTTGTAGATATATTCTGAGGTATCGGAATCTGTTTACGGTCTCCAGTTTCTCATCTTGCAGTAATAGCTTGTCATTTGTGAGTTTCCCCCCTTTTCTGAAAACCATGTGCACTGTCTTGCTTTAGGCCTAATTAATCTCGAAACTGTTTTCACCAGCCCATAGTTCGAACCTCTGGAGGGCTGTTTGCAGGTCTTCTCTGCAGTGCGATGCTAGCGCCGTACCATCTGCATACATAATTAATTTCACCAAAGGGAGGTCCTTGATGATATCGGTGATGTCTGCTGTTAAGATGTTAAACAGCAGAGGGCTTAAGGGGTCGCCCTGTGTAACGCCATTTGTCTGCCTGACTTTCTCTGACATCACCACACCATCGTTTATAACGATAAAGTTGTTAGCCAAAATTACCTTTAAAATTCTGGTTAGGGGACGTGTGTCTCCTTGCATGCCTGCTATTGTTTACTAGGGTTTTCCTGTTGATTAAGCCGAAAGCTTTTCTATAGTCTATAAAGACCACATGGTATTTCCCTTTTCGGTGCCTTAATGTCTGTTCTGCTGCCTCTTGTAGGACCTTTAGGCCTACTGCTTGTAGGGTGCTTCTTTTTCCTCTGAAGCTGAACTGATAATCCAGAATGAGTTTGTCCAATTCTTTGGTTAATCATTTCGTTAGCACTGTAGTGAATATCTTGAAGATCGTGCTTTCAAGCACAGTGCCCCTGTAGGAGTTTGGGTCTTCTGTGTATCCTGTCCCTTTATACAGGATTCTTAATTGGGCTGTTCTCCACACATCAGGAATTGATCCTATTATCATGCACCGATCAAACAGTCAGTCCACATTGGTAATAATAGTTCCTGCATTTCCTTTATGTCTGTATGAATATGTTGTCCAGCCCTGCTGCCTTTCCCTTCTTGGCATACTTGATGACATCTAGGATTTCTTTTGGTGTGATTTGTGCAAATTCTTCTGCTTTGTCATCTGTCATTATAGCTTGGTAAGCTTTTTTTACTCTATTTAAGTTGAGCATCTCTGCGAAGTGCTTCTCCCATGTCTCTATTGGCAACTCTGTGGCCTTGTGTGCTTGTTTTTTCCTTAGTTAGTGCAATGAAGGGATCTGATCTCGCCTTTTCTGCAGCTTTCTTGGCTTCGACTTCTATGAAGTCGCTTCTTTTTGTTTTCAGTAGTAGTTTGTACTCTTTCCTCGTTGAGGCGTAATATTCTAAATCCTCTGTCTTGTTTGTACATTTTGCTCTGTGCAGCAATTGCAGAGTATCTTTCCTTAGAGTGTAACATTCGCTATCAAACCATCTTTGGGTGTGTCTTTTCTTGTTCGGGATGAATGCCTTGCCTATTAAGCTGTAGACAAGTTGCGCTGCTTCGTCCAATATGAGAGCGTTTATATCTTCTGTGTCTGTTGTGTCCTGTAGTTTGGTCAGGTCCAGAGTCCTGGATGGCCTTTGCTCTTGTACTAGTCTCAATGATGTTGTTTGAGGTGTTATTTCTATTACTGTGGACACTGGTATGTGTTTCCTGAGTTCCATTATCCTATTTGTTCCTGGCTTGTTCATTAATCTATCAGTGGTGATATGGAGCCTCTGCAGTCCTTGAAAGATTTCAGTTCTTTTTATGTTTTTGTATTCTAAAACACATGGCTTTCTGTACCTCATTCGTTACATTTACCGGTACTATTTTCTCACATCTGATTCATAACCCTTGTAACACACAACTTACTCTGGATTATCATTAAAATTACTATTTTCTCACCTCGGATTCCAACTCTTGGAACACTCAAATGACTTTCTCTACCTTAAGAGAGAATTTGCAGAACAGCTGCACAACACGATAAGACAGTCAACAGTGACGTAAGCTATGCTCCATCACTAACATCCACGCCACTACAAGCCACGGGAAAGAAAATAATGATTATCGCAGGAAGAGATTCAATACCGGTATGTCACATAATGAAATGCATGCTATTCAGTATGCTGCTGCTAAACTAATACAGGCTAACTGTTCATAATCTAGCTCAATCCATCACTGACACTACAAGTCACTGACTAAGAATCTTCAGAGTGTCCATATTCTGAAAAGTCAGTGAAAGGGAATTTGAAATTGGTCAGGGAATTTTGTATTAAAGTTAAGGAAATTTCTAAAAAAATAAAAAATAAAAAAAAAAAAAAATAAAAAATGGAATAGTCAGGAAAAAATAACTAGGCCTAGCCTACCTCTGTTGAGTGAAATTTGAGGGGCATGTGTTTTGCTCCAGTCTCCTATAACCCAGACTCTTTTCAGTACTTGAGCTAATCATTTTTTTATTTTTGTTATGGGAATGGAGGAAGATGGCTTTTTATTTACAAAGAACCTTGGAAATTGATTCTTATGTACCAGTAAGTTTCTGGTCATGAAAAGTCATTGAAATTAGTTTTGAAATTTCTGTGGATGCCCTGATCTACTTGCCACTGCTTAAAACCTTAAGTGCAGTAGCTTTGTTACCCTTCCACACCTTTCGTAAAATTTTTGTTATACTAAGAATCCAATGCCTCTGTTTTTAATAATTTCCTAAAGTTAGTCTACTCAACATTGATGTTATTCTTCATCCTGTATTAATGATCGTATTATCCCATAAGAAATAACACTCCTGGTGTTTTGTTATAATTCATAGACTAAGTACTCGAAGTTCTGCTAAGTTCATTCGGTATGTAGGCTAGTCATGTTTGTGATGTGGAGACTTTGTATACCAGTTGGTCCCAACCAATGTGGCCCGGCTAAGACAGAGGTCAAGGAACTCTTCCGTTTGGTGGAATTTGCTATTTTCTTGCTTCTGATTCTAGCTCTTCTAACACTCACATGGCTTTTTATACATCTTAATAAATTTATCAGTACTTGACATTTTCTACACTAAGAAAAATTGTGCTATTTGATGTTTCTGATTGCAAATTTAAGCAGTTCCGTTAATTTAATCTTCTCCTAATTTAGCTGACACAGAAAGTCATGTAGGTGTTCCAAGAGCAGGACTCAAAGATGAGAAAATAGCAAAAATCTTTCTTAAGTTAAAGAAAATTCTTTAAGGGCCAATTGTATGAACAGTTTGATATCGGATCAGAGACTAAACTGATCTCAGTTCACGCTGAACTTGGAAATTTCTGTTGTATAAACGCTAATCTGAGATCAATTAGCACTGAGCTAGGATCAATTTTGACTGGAGAAATTTCTCTGATCAAACTCATTGATCTCAGTTCAAGGGGTTGTTTTCTTATTTGGAACACAAGATTAGCTCATTATAAACATAATATTATGCCTACCTGTGTGGTTATGATAGTATAAATATCAAGAAAATACATAAAACACAGCTTCATACATTTCTAGCTATATTGTAACTGTGCGTATGTAGGCTCCTCATAATGCAATGTAACATAATTCTACGACATAATCTCTATAAATTGCTTATGTTATTATTATCAACTCATTCCAATTTTCAGATATCTTATGATGATAAAAATGATGAATTTCGTCAGGCTCCCCGTGTATTTTATTTTGTCTAGAGCAAATGCTTTCTTCATTCTCTTTTTTATGTGACTTATTAACTCTTTCCCGGGCTGAGATTTTATATTGTAATAAGACAGTCATCAGGTAAACTTAAGTTTAAAATCAATAGGGAAAATTTCAGTGGAATACTTGGTTTCCACGAATGACAAACATACTGTAACAGATGAACAAAAAACCTCATGTTTTACATAAAGCATTACCGTACCGTATAATCTTACATCTCCGCTTTTATACAATTCTTGAGACGAAGCATTTAACGTCAGTAGCAGTGAAAATTTTAAGCCGATTTACATTGCCAGAACTGAAATAAAATTATCAGAACATTTTTCAATCTACCTTGAGATAGTGGAACTACAATGTGGGTCAAGATGTTGCCATCTCGGCTGCCTCACTCGGTTAACTTCGGTCTTAAATTTTAATGTTGCCTAAGTTGAAAAGGGTATGTTTGCAGAATGATTTAGTCTTTTCTTGGGTTTCAGAATTAAATACCCAGCGAATGTACGAGGGCTGGTCAATAAGTAAGGTCTCCAACACTCTAGCCCAAGTTCACAACGTCGGACGAGAGATTTGGCACCACTGCCATGTCCCGCTATTTCCCCTCTTTCAAACGAGCCATTGCTGCAGCTGCTGAACCTTTTAGTGTCCAAGGTAGAGTTGTTTGAAATGGATCTCCCGATTTCCGTCCCCGCAAAGTGCGGCCTCCGCGAACCCACCTCGCATAAACCTTATGGAACATCAATTTGTCACTCAAAGTGGTCTGTATGGAACTTTTAGAAATGTCAGGAAGCAATAAACAAAGTTCACGAGTAGTGACGTGTCAATCTTGTCGCACCAATTCATTGACTTTTGCCACCATCTCATCTGTGATGGCTGTTGTTGGTCTCCCACTTCGTTCTTCATCATGAATATTTGTCCGGCCCTGTTTAAACTCACGAACCCATTTACGCACATTTTTTTATGTCCATACACCCCTCTCCATAAACTTTGCAAAGCTGTCTGCGAATTTCAATCGGCAGAACTTTTTTTGCAGTAGGAAACCGTATGACTTCGCATAGGTGCACTTGGCGGGGACGGAAATCGGGAGATCCATTTCAAACAGCTCTATCTCGGATACTAAAAGGTTCAGCGACTGCAGCAATGGCTTGTTTGAAAGAGGGGAGATAGTGGGACATGGCAGTGGCGCCAAATCTCTCATCCAACGTTGTGAGGTTGGGCTAGAGTGTTGGAGACCTTACTTATTGACCAACCCTCGTATACACAAAAGAGAGTTATATTTAGTGACTCTTGAAAAGGTTATAGAGTTGTCCTTGAGTAAATACAGCATTTGGTCATCATCCCTATTTCTAAACTAATACAGGGTCTTTATTATAAGTTGAGACCAGGCGACCGGTGTTTTCACTCTCCGCTACAGAGTCCGCATTAGCCGCCGGTGACGCGCGCGCGGCTTCCCTGCTTAAAGTGTAGGCTATATAAAGTATTACATATCTTACCTTATAACATATGTTGGAAGTGTCGTCCTTCCTGTGTTATACAGGCATTGTATCTGGAAACCACATTCTGGCTGACGTGAGTGAGTTCTTCCACTGTAATGCCCCTAATTTCATTCGTAATGTTTTCTTTCGGCTCCTTGTTCGATAAACCTTCGATAAACCTTATCTTCATCACGTACACGTCCAGCAGACTCGTACTTAAAATAATGTTTACACACAAAAATACGATGCTGCAGCAAAATGGGTCTCACCATGTTGACACTTTAACAATAACTGCACGTGCCGATGTTGCATCAAGGTCAGCCCGGCTGTGCGCGCCTTCCGTCGCCCGGTCTCAATTTATAATAAAGACCCTGTACAAACCTACAGTGATCGATAAATAATATAGTGGATAGGATTCTGTACAGACTTCTAACACAGCATACTCACTACTCACATACCCACGGTAGCACAAACTCAGGCTGTAAGTCTTGATTTTGCGTGAATCTGAGACAACTAAATATGCTCTGCTTGCAATATGGCCTCTTATTGAATGTAGGCCTATTATACCAATAAAAGGATTGTAAGGAATTTTTAGCCTAAACCCTCAGATTTTTACTGAGGGTTTAGGCTAAAAAATTCCTTACAATCTTTTTATTCTAAGATACCCTCGTATACAAGATGAAATTTATTAATACTATTATACCAAAATGTGAAGTAAGAAAGTTATTTTGTCCTTGTCCAGGGTAGAGGAAGTTATGTGAGTGCATCACGTCAGATTTTCATTTACATGGATTTCATACACTATAATCGATTTATAGGAATGAATTCTATTGATTGGCTCTCTAATTTGATCAATTACGACAAATCTCAGTATTGTGCACCTTCTAAAGCCATCTGTGTAGGGTGATAGCAATAATGTTTCATGAGGACTGCACTTGTAGTGTGAATTCCATGTGGTGAGTTCAGTGGAAGATTTTCAAAAATCATGTAATTATACGAAGGTAGGGGTGGATTGTTTAAATTTCAATGTTATTTTTTTTCCAGGTTGGAGAGGGTATGTGTGCAAAATTTCATACAAATTGGTCAAAGCATTTAGATTTGTATAGAGAACAAACATACATACCGGTGACTACTACATACCCACACACATTCAACTTCATAGGTTCACAGATTTTCACATAGTTTGTGCAAATTTACATTCATATCTCAAATTACTGGTTATGTAAGCTAGAAGTCATGTGAAAACAATGATTTTTGAAGATATATAATAGCATAATCATGATAAAT
The DNA here is from genome assembly GCA_964059195.1 of Ectobius pallidus. NCBI lineage: Eukaryota > Metazoa > Arthropoda > Insecta > Blattodea > Ectobiidae > Ectobius > Ectobius pallidus. The sequence goes on along the minus strand of CAXKWD010000010.1, from coordinate 43,944,718 downwards.
TGCAATTTGTTACCATGCAAGCAGTTCAGATAATGGGAAACATTTGTGAAGTGAGGTTGGTGTAATGTTAGTAATCCTTAAAACTTGACAGATGACAGGAAATAACCACATTCTTCTTTATCATTGGAAGTGTATTCGCCAGGATTCAAGAATTAGTAACTTGTCTTTAGAATTGCCTCTTAGGTAATTTATTTTGCATGAAAGACCAGTTCTTTGTAGGCCTACACATATTCAATAACGTGTAAAATAGACTTACCAGTGCTTTAGTATTTAAGAAGGTATTTATATCCAGCTTGTGCAATCTTTTAGATTTCTAAACACTTGACATCCTGTTTCCCTTTTTAAAGAAACGTTGTGGAAGTTCCAATAAGGAAGCATCCTTGTGGTCAGATATGTACATGATTATGTTCTTTTTTTATAAATAGACTAGCTTAAAAGGCTCGGCGTCGCCCGGGTTTTGTGTTTTGCAATATGAAATTAACTTATGGAGGACTTTCGATGATGAAACTCTAGGTCCTTATATAATATGTATGTAAAATTAGAAATGAGGAAGAACGACATATGACACTCAGACTATTCTCTCAGAAAATGCTAGATAGGCCTATAGCTTTTTATTGCTCATAGAGGATGTCGAATGTTGCATTCCATTGCTTCTACACACCATACCTGGGAGGAGTGCAAATAACAAGAAAAAGAAATTCCGGTTACATGAGATTGTATTGCCTTGACAGAAAATTGTATTTCTCACTCTCATTTTACCATACAACCGTTTCGGGGCTGAAGTAAAACAGAAATTCAATATCACTTTCATACTTTTCTTCCCAAAAACCTGGGACATAATATACTGCGCGCGTAGGACTGAAAATATTCCATCCCATTTTGTCTTCTTTTAGATGCTTAGGGCCTCTGATAAACATCCCTAGGCCTATTTCTCAACTAATGCAAAGCCTACAGCTATGAGTGACGTATCAGTGGATAGGATTTGTTACCGACTTCCGATATAGTGTAGGCCTACTCACTGGCACACACTTAAGCAGTCCCTGCAATACGACCGCTTATTCTACATCAAAATGTGAAGTGAGAAAATGATATTTTCCATGCCGAGGGTATAGAAAGTAATGTGACTGCTTTATTTTCATGGATTTTATTCTTCAAGAATTATTTTCACAAATGTATTAATTACATCGATAGTATCTGAATTTGTTAAAGCCCATTATTATAATATAGTTTCAAAGCCCTATGTGAACACCGTAAACAATACTTTCGTTATGTAAACAATTGACAGCAGAACTTTCTAACTCTGCCTCATTTCACATTTAAGACTTTTCCCGTGGGTTTTCCAAAAATTTTCTTTCATACAAACCTTGTCCTGACAAATACGAACACAACAAAAAAAGAATCAGCCAAATTGGTTGAGCCGTTCTCAAGTGATGCTCCGTCATACATTTTGGAAATTCATTTTTATTAATATAGATATAGATAGTATTGCAATAACAAAAATTTTAGAATTCAAGATTAGCTTGTATTGGAAAGTATGGTAATTAAAAAGAATTTATGTTGGTGTAGCCTACATACTTCATAGTCCCCTAGTAGTGAAAATCTAAAAAAAGATGGGTTTCGAATGCCTGACTATGTACCCTGTTATGTCCATTCTCCAGTCTCTTCTAGCATCTGAACTATGCGGGTATTCAACAAGTATCTGCAGTTTTTGTTTAATATTTCATAGGTTGGCTGTATCAATTTTTTCTCATGCACGTCAACATGTTCATTTATCTCTGCTTGTGGAATGTTTGACCATTATGACTCCACTGGGTGTTGCACTGGTGCATATTAAACGTGGCTGCAACGCTCAGAAGAACAACGTGCAGTGATCCGTTTTTTGTCATCTAAAGGTGTTCCAGGAGAAGAAGTCGCATCAGTAAGTCAATAAGTAGTCCCCTTGCTTCTCAATGCACTTGATCCATCATTGCTCAAGCTTCCTGTTGCCCTCAAAAAAAAGTTTTTCGGCTGAGTACTATGCCATGTATGCACTGCTTCCTTCAGTTCAGCACGCTGTTCTTCTTTGGTGCAAACGCTGAGCCGTGCAGCCATGTTTAATGTGCAACAGTACAACACTTAGGGGAGTCATAATGACCAACAAACATTCCACAAGCTGAGACAAATGAACAACATGTCGATGTGCATGAGCACAAAGCGGTACAGCCAATCTACAAAAGATTAAACAGAAAGTGTGGATATTTATTGACTTACAGCACAAAGCGGTACAGCCAATCTACAACAGATTAAACAGAAAGTGTGGATATTTATTGACTTACCCCTGTATTAATGACTGGGTGCACCAACTTGTTTGAAAATGACATGCACCAACATTAACATCCGATATTTAACAGACATTTGTTGGCAGTCATTTATCCAACTCAGCAGTCGGTTGTTTTCCGTTGGATAAGAAACTGAATGTGCAATTTCCTAATCGACCTCTTTTGTTATCAGTGTATGTTATCTGTTCATATCGTTGCACAGGAAGAAACAAAATTAATAATATGGAGCCAATAAAGATGCATCAACGAACAGCTTATTTATACCCAGGTAAATCAATTGCAGGCTACCTTATACGGTCTATAGACCTAAGTTTTTAACCTATGAACTTATTTAAGACTAACAAAATAAGACATTTACTTACTTAGTCAATGGCAATAGATAATTCCTCAGCAAGCCAAAGGAATATTATCGATTTTATGGAACTCGAAGGTTCATTGCCGCGCTTACCTGAGCCTGCCATTCAACCCTGTTTTGCTCTAACTCCATCCACCCATTCCTCGCAAATCCTACTTCCCTTAAATCTATCCTAATATTGTCCTCCCACCTATGTTTAAGTCTTCCAAGTTGTCTTTTCCCTTTGGGTCTCTCATTCAATACTTTTGAGATATGTCTTTCCTCCCCCATGCGTGCAACATGTCCAACCCATTTAATCCTCCGTGATTTAATTACCCTTACTAGCCTATATCCGGTGAAGAATACAGGTTATGAAGCAAAATACAAATAAAACATTTAGACTATGTGATTAAATTTCAGAATTTATTGATAGTTCGTCCAGATTAACCGGATGAGCAGGATCCGAATTAGCGGTACTCTACTGCATTCTGATAGCTTTTATTTTGAATCTTTGTCCTATTATATTTGTGAAAGATAATTGTAATTGCATAGTCCACAATATGGAAATAGTGAAAAATTTTGTATTTTGAGACACGAGTAGATGTCCAGCCCATTTCATCCTCCGTGATTTAATTACCCTTACTAGCCTATATCCGGTGAAGAATACAGGTTATGAAGCAAAATACAAATAAAACGTTTAGACTATGTGATTAAATTTCAAAATTTATTGATAGTTCGTCCAGATTAACCAGATGAGCAGGATCCGAATTAGCGGTACTCTACTGCATTCTTATAGCTTTTATTTTGAATCTTTGTCCTATTATATTTGTGAAAGATAATTGTAATTGAAAATTTTTGCATTTTGAGTCAGGAGTAGGCTTCCTAATATCTTGAATGTGACCCACATTAATTTGTTTTGTCATGTTGTACTACTGTATTTTAGGAACCGTATTTTTTGACAGCACAATAAGCATGAAATGTTGCAAAACAGCTTTCCTTAACTTTACTCACATGTAGGCCTAGCTGCTTAAAATATCACCATTACACAAATTAAGTTATGTCCATGAAATATCATGAAATTTGTTGGATTTCACAAAATGTGTAAACAAGCACAAAATACACCCTCCTCGATGAACATTTTGAAATGTGTAAGAAAACTGTAATTGGCAGTTCCTTTTTCATTCTCTTTGTAGGATTCTCTCCTTCATGTCTTTATGACTTAAACTGGAAAGTTATAGATACTTGTAAGTTACGATGCAGCAATGATTCTGGTTTCTCAACATATTCCATATTTCATAGAATGTGGATGGCACTTGCAAATGGCTATTTTTTTATTATTATTAACAAAAACTTACCTTATTAGAGGGCTGACACATGGACAAAGTGATACAAAGAAAAATACTAAGTTAAAATGAAATTTAAATGCCAAAGATACAATTATCCAAAAATTTAAAAATTCCTACATGTAAATGAGGAGTAAACTTTTTCCATTTCAAATGTAATAGTGTACAAAATCATTTATTTCAAGAAATATTCACCAAAACAGAAGGAAGTTAACACTGAAATCTGCTGTTTTCAGCAAAAAATTAGGCTCAGTTCATATTCCACTGAAACTTGGGTTAAGCGCATTGAGGATGTGCAGCAAAAGCAAGTTGTTTCTGCATACTCTGATATGTTTTAGGTATACAACTCTGCATTTTGTCCTGCCTCATCAAAAAACTTGTGAGGTTCATATGTTTGTATGGTGGAGGAAGACATATCAAACACACATTTTTTTTACTGTAAACTTTAATGAGATTTTCCTGATTTTGCAGTTTAAATGAGAGAGAACTGGAGCATATTTTAAATGTGCTGAGTCAGAAATAGGTAGTGATTCATAAAATTAAGACTTGCTTTCTCTCCACTGCAAGGAAAACCTAGTAGGCCTACCAGTGAAGATAAAGTTTCAACCTTCAGAGATTGTTATCTCATCTCTAATGTGCAGTATATGATATGCTGAAGTTTAAGTGTAAGAAGTCATTATGATTAATTGATAGACTTTCTTGTGAAAGAAAAAGCTGCATAGCAGAGAATCACTGTGCCCAGTGTTTTAATATGAATACTGGTAATGTATTACAGTTAATTGTGTTACTTCTTTTTAATTAATGGATAACTAATTGAAGGGAACTGACCTGTGAAATTTAAAAATCCTATACTTTCATACAATTTTCTTCATTTTTTTAAAACTGATTCTTTAAGGATTTACCACAATAAACCCTAAAATTTTCAGAGCTATAATTTTTTTGATCTTGAGGGAAAATATATATTTTGTGATTTTTTGCTGGACTACATGGCAAAAAGTATTTCCAATTTGTTTGAACCAGATTGCAGATTTCATGTCTAGACGCTTCAAACCAAAAAAAGTTACTACTTAATTTATAATAGAATAAACTACTTATTTTAGAAAACAAATAGTTAAACATTACTTTCCTTAATTTTATATTTAAATCATAAACAATAATATGTTATAAGGCCATAAATCTGATTTGATCTGATTTTCCTGTGACCCTTATGGTGGGGTGTAGGGTCTCCAGTTGAAGGTTTCAGTACCTAGGTTAATTTTGTTATGCTTATTTTCTGTGAGAGGACAAAGGGTCAGGTAGTAAGCCCATCGCCTCACAAACCCTTCCAGGAAACTATTATTACAGTAAATTTTGTCCAGAGGCTCTAATTTAGGCTTGGAGTTCTCTTATGTGCCGTAAATCTAAGACACGGGCCCCCCAGCTTAAAGTCCCTCCTGGAGGACTCCATGTACAGGGTTTTTATGTCCTAAATATCCATTGACCGCAGCCAAGTTTGATCCCACAACATTCGGGTCTAGAGGTGAACACACTACCTCTACACTGCAGCCGACAAGGGCATAAATACCTTTTTTTTTTCTTTCTTCCTTTTTATTTCTTCTTTCTTTTTTTTTAATTTATTAAAAATTTGTTTCGTAAGTATTATTTGGTTTTGATGAAATTTTCAAAATAATTCTTTAAAAATTACTATGTGATGAGAAATTTTAATAGTAAAATATGCAGGGGGAAAATGTTAAGAAAATTCAGCTTTAGGGTTGAGACACAATTTTTGTCTTTAAAACTGTCCTGCTCTGCATATAGATCTAAAGAATGATTTGTTGGAGTAATATCGTGGAAAATACACAAATTCCCTTCCTGCATTACTATATTCTGAAAATAAACTATGATAAATTGTAGATATCTACCCCACTGAGAAAATAATGTGCATTCTAATATCAGCACGTGAACAGTACCCTTAAATGTTATATTATGTACGTCTGATTGCACCTTAGCTAATTAAATGTGTTGCATTCTTTGAATAGCCAAAAATTGGTGTTAATTAATATAGGCCCTATATGCAAAAAACAAAAACCTGTTTTTTGTGTCATTATTTGACAAATTTCACAGGTTTTTTCAAATTAAATGTATTTTTACTTTCTTTACTTTTACCGTAGGTCCCATAGGTGAAGTATCATATTCAACCCTAAAATGAAATATTGTGTTTCAAATCCTGAGTCAAAAATTTAATTTAAAAAAATAGTTATTTATTTTCATCTGTGAATCTGTGAACAGTATGAAAAATCACACGTACACGAATTTCTCTACCTCCTAAGCATGGGCAATACAACTTCATCATCTTATATTCTAATATAAAATAAGGAACCATATTGCAAAGAGTGCATATTTGGTTGTCTCAGCTTTACACAAGGTGTATTCAAGACTTCAAGCTTGAGTTTGTGCATTCATTGTCTGGCTCATAACTACCCTTCATAGAATTTTGATGAAAAAATTTTCAAATAAAAATTTTTTAGCACTTGGTAAGAGCACCTTGTTTAAAATTTAAATTAAATTGTTAGAGTTTTTTGTTTTTTAAATTAATATAACATATAAGCAAATTGTCGTTTTCTAATTTTGCTGTTCACATACATAGACATATTTCTGAAAATTGAATTTTTGGGTTCTGGGGACCTCAGCTTGTATAAGCTGAAAACTCAACATTTATACTCTAGGGTCAAACACAATATGTCCTCTACTTATAATACCAATAGTACAGGTAGAGAAAGGAAAATATTATTTTTAAAAATTTATATGCTATTCTAATCAGGTTGATGATGTGACATCAAGTTTCTCTTACTCTTACTTAGGATAAAGTAAGACATATCCCACACATATGATTTTTTCACTGGATAAAATAATTCTGGAGTTTTTCAGTATGTACAGGTAGGGAAAATAAAAGCAGACTGACTCTTGTAGCTGATTTCAGAGCCTTGTGATAAATAAATGTAAGAGATGTAACGGAAATATTTGTTTTCACAAGCAATGCAAATTACGTTAAATTATTTCTCAATTCAAGCAATATCCATTTCAATACATTCCCTGCTATCCTGTGAATGCCGCTAGGCATGCGCAGTGGTCAAATTGGCAACTTAAGATATTTTAGTCGGTCCACTTTTTTTTCCCCCTACCTGTACCTAGGTACATTAATTGGTTCTTCTAAGATTTAAATTATTTATTTTAAGCTGTTTTTGTAGAAATTGTCTGAAAGACAGCTGCAATGTAAGCAACTTTTCCATGAACTTGGCTTTTAAAATTTGCCTCATAAACAATAATCCCTTTGCATGAGGCTTGTACAGCTGAATGTGTATGCTCTTAATGTGGCTGCTTACTCTGTGATGAAGGTAAAGGGTAAAGAAAGATATGAAGCTTTCACATCAGATTTGCATTCCCATCCTACTCTAATTCATAAGCTTAATTAAGCTGCAGCCGCTTCTATATATAAAGCATTCAGCAACGCTGTAATAAGGAAATACAATTTTCTTCAATTAAGTAGTAAATGCTCATAAAGCTGCAAGACCTGTTGTTAGTAGTTTGTATTGCAAGGAAAAACTTTGGTTATCAGCACTTTAGTTCTATTTGATGACTCAGTTACATTTTGTTTCTAGGGCAGTTAAACCAGTATGATCAATAGAGGTGAGCTATTACTTGAAATTGCTACAAAAAGGTTTTTTTTTTTTACATTAAGCTTTTATTACTGTAGTAGGTGGTAACAGACATTAAGTCATTTGTTCATGTTACCTTATGAGGTGCATAAATGTAGCCTATTCTTTGAGAAAAGGTTTAGCTATCTTGGTTTAATTTGGTGCAAAGGAGGAAAGTACCCTTATTTGTATTGTGTGTGTAAAGCATATGTCCGCCGGCGTGGTCTTGTGGTTAGCGTCGCTGACTACAGATCCGTCGGCCCGGGTTCGATTCCCGGTACCTCCTCGTATTTTTCTGAGGTAGGGAGGTCTGGTAGGGGTGCACTCAGCCTCGTGATTCAAAATTGAGGAGCTACTTGATAGAGAAGTAGCGGCTCCGGTCAAGAAAACCACCATTAACGGCCGTGGGTGTCGGCATGCTGACCACATGCCCCCCAATCCTGCCATCTGCCTACGGGAGATGACGCAGCGGTCGGGTGGTAGGCCAAGTCCCTCCAGGGATGTAGCGCTGCGGAGTTTAGTTTTTTTTTTAGTGTAAAGCATATAAGTTAACAAGCATATTATCCACCTGTAAAGAAATTCAGACCTACCGTATATTTCAAACTCTGTTGAAAATGAATGATTACAGATTGTTCTAGAAATTCCACTAGAGCTGCTGAAATTAGTGTTTTGCGCATATCTTTTAAATAAATAAATATATATATATATATATATAATTTTTAATTTAGCTTTAATTATACATCTTTGAAGATCAGAGTTACATCAGGAGACAGGTTCTGTGTGTGTGCCAGTGGGCCATGTAACTATTGACGTGGACGTGTTTTCTATTATCAATGTGTTTACAGTATGTGTTAATTTCAACTTAAATTCGGTAAAAGTAATTTTAATATCTGAAAAAGTAACTTCAATTTTTGAAATGATAATCTTTATTTCGGAACAGTGTTAAAATAAACACATAGGCCTAAATTAAATTAATGCTTATTAAAATTATAGTTTCTTAAAAGAATAGTTATTGCTAATAATTGAATTCTTTGAAGCACATAGTAGCCTATTTAACACCCTCTTTTCAGTTTCTGAGAGGCATGTCCTTTATTTTGGTTCACTGTTTTATTCAGAAATTAAATTTATGATTAATAAAATAAATAAACTCTGCAGTCCACATATAACTATTCACTGAAATGTACAGAATTTAAGCAGGCTCTTTTTTTTCCGTACTTCAGTAATAATTTTCAAATATGACTACAAATTTAATCATAATTTTGTTGCAGTACATTAACGAACATTTATTAACTCGTAACTCTGGACAACAGTAGCTCTCATTTGTTTCCTACCATAAAATTCTCATTATGACATTACTTACAGTATATATGAGGGCCTTGGAAATTTTTAAGTCAGGCAATCATTGATCACTACTATTGCCAATGTTTAAGAGAAGTAAATAATTCATTTACATTGATATGTAGTATAAGAATACATTTACAAATTAAGAGTGAATGCTTTTACTGAAAATAGAGCAGGGGCTATTCATCATCGGAGAAGTAATTTCAAAAAGTTAACGGACAAGTGTAGTAACCGAATATTGAAGGAAGCAAAGAATGGTTGAGATTGGAAATTAGTGGCTGCGGCTAATGGTGTTAAATATAAACAACACATAATTGGCTGAGAAAAGGTAGTGTCCCTCGAAAATGGCAAAGCGTCATTCCATGCCCTTGGGAAACTGAAGAGAGGGTGTTAAATTCTGTGTAGTTCAAGGAATTGATATACAGTGAACGCTGCTTTATGTAATCACGATTAATGTTATCAATCGAGTAATGTTCTAATTTTTATGAAGTCCCGTACAGATTAATACTGATACATTGAAAAAATGCTGTTTATTGTGATCAAAGATTTGGTTTATGTTATCACATTTTCCTTTTTTTACGGCCTTATTTCCAAGTACTTTACATCATTCAAAATTTTGTTTTTAAGGGGTTTGTTTCTAACTCAACTGTATTTTGTTGTATTGGAAGCAGCAGTACTGTTCGCAGCTCACAAGATGACAGGTTCGAGGGGGTGGAGTTACCTAACTTTCTCTTTTAAGCAATGAAGCATGTTTCATCCCTCAGTTAAGCTGCAGTTTTTTATTTATGAAGATAACAGTGTTGACAGTAATGGCTAGTGTAAAATATAAAGACTTGAACATACAGGTGTTAAATGTTTTGCTGTGCGATGTTCACCACAGATCTCTTAGACTGTCAAAAACACTTGTAACTTGTAACTGAGTGTGGGGTATTGATTAATAAAAAAATTAAAAACTGTTACTGGTTGACAAATAGTTGTTTGCAGTATATTACTGTATTATGAGTGGTACAGTGATTCACAGTTACTTATTATTTTATGAATAAATAGCTTTCAATTCTGTTTTGTAGTGTGTTATCTTATATGAATAAATAACCTTCAATTAATTATTTCTGCTACTGTTATCAATCGGTTATGATTATCAGATTAGCTGCATCCCAAAGTGATCACAATAAACAGTGTGCACTGTATTAGCAATAACTGCCCTGTTAGGAAGCTATAATTTTAATAACCATTAATGTTTATTATACCTTTGTGTTTATTTTAACACTATTCTAAATAAAGGTTACCGTACTATAAATTGAAAGTGGAATTTAAGTTCATTTTTTTCGAAATTGTAATTACTTTTTCGGAAATTGAGGTTGAAAAGGTGTAGATAGGATTTGGGGAAAAGTGTCTAAATCCACAGCACTAAGAAAATCTTAACATATATGCCCTTTTGATGTAATTAATGCACCTGCAGATTTGTGTACTATTATCATTATAATTTTGAAACATTGTGTAGCTTCTTCCCTCCACTACCTGCTTATGTGACTATGATTAAATCTCAGATGGGAAAATTTGTGTCAAATTAACAAATACCCTATATTAACCATTGTTAAGGTGAAGATTGTATGAAGGTCATTTCAGCTCATTACTCAGTTATCCTTCATTGCCATGAAAGTAGGCTCATAATGACTATAAACTAGCAATATACAGTATTTCAGTTTTCATACCACCTACAGCTATTTTATATAATAATCTCCAGGATTTTCCTTCAGATTTTCTAATAATTGAATCAACATATTTATTATATCCTGGGCCCATCACAGAATGCGCCCACAACCAATGTAAAACAGGGAATATATATAAGTAAGTGTAACATTAAAACATTACTGTCACTTTTATTTCATACAACAATTGTTACTATAAACAAAGTGTCCAGATTGAATACTACAAAATGTATTCATAAAACATCATGGATATTTACTAGCCTATCTGTAGTTCAGATTCAAAATTTAAACATGAAATTTAATGCCTTTGAATACTTAGTAATAATAAGGTAGAGTTTTCATAGTATTGCTTGATTAGAAAGCTAAAATAAAATGTTTATTGATTCAGTGTTCAAATTTATACATCTGATTATGTAAAAAATGTTGGCAACAAGTTCCTTACCGCCTATCAGTAATTAGGAATTAGCTTTTGAATCATCCAAGCTTCAGATTATTGTATTTTCTTAGTTTTACCCGTCTGATTCTAGATTCTAGAAGTAAGGTATATCCTGTGCCCAAAGAGAGACTTGTTTAATTTCAGATGATAGTACATTGACAGGGACTGTGAAGCCATCATTTATAGAGAGATTGTTGAGTCTTAAGGAATTTGTCCTTCAATGATAGGGAGGATTTCGGGTCTTAAGGAGTTGTAGCATGCTTTATACTGGTATATTTTATAAAATAAATATGCTCTATATATTCAGTAGGCTATTATATTATTATATATAAATTTGAAATGTTATTAAAGTGAGAGTGAAATATTTTAATCATTCTCTTTGTAAGGTTCTTAAGATTTCCGGAAAAAGCTACGTAAGGTTTCTGGTATGGAGTATTCTAGTATTTCATTAATTCTGATATGGAGCAGTCCTTTGTGTTTAGAATGCAGTAATGCAGAATTTTGAAGATGTACTTACTATCAGACCAGGTTGTTTACATAAGAAAGCATTTTCTTTAATTTCAGGTGAGAGAAAAATGGCAGGCTTTTTTTCATACATGAAACGCTCTTCCATCTCTCATCTTCTGCTTGCCATCACCTTCTTTGTATCTGGCCTTATCATCAACCTGGCACAGGCAATCTTATACTGCAGCTTGCGGCCTTTCAGCAAATACCTTTACAGAAAAATCAACTATTACATATGTTACTCTCTCTACTGCCGTAAGTATCATTTTATTTTTTACATTAAAGTTAACTCCCCCCCCCCCCCAGGAATGCAGGTATCCAAAATAATTTTAATAAGTTAAGAATTTATAAGATAATCACTTCAGGCTTCAAAATGTAACCTAGTGAGCATTGCACTGATTGGCAATGTGGATGTGATCAACTTACTAATATGAGGGGTTTGAGAACCCACTTCTAGAAATTACATAGAAATATGACTTAAAGAAATTTAACCACTGAAGTTATTATCTATAAATGTTTTACATCACTTCCTTTTATAAGTACTAAGTCATGTTCTCGAGACTTATCTTCTGCAAAACATGTTTTAAGAAGTTTTCGCTTTTGTAACCTAGATGGAGACTAAAGTTGTTGTCATGATAGTTATTTTATTTTATTTTTATTTTTTTCTCAAGAAGATATGACTTCTTTGTGTCAACAATCCTCATTTTTGTTAACTTTACATTGACAGCAAACTCCCTTTACATCTTGTTGGTGCTTTTAACAGTCTATAAATAATTTCAGTTTTTAGCAAATTTTACTGAAGCAGAAAGTAGCTGCGAGTAAAAACAATCCGAGGCACCTGTTTTTTTAAAAATCAGTTACCAATACTAAATCCTGAAGTTTTAAGAAATGAAAGACTTTCTTGCTGTTGTATTTTTTATTCATTACAGTTCATATATCTGTTTATACATTTTGCTAGTTAAGAGAGGTAGGCCTACTGGTACTCAGATTTTTACATTATGAGTTAATTGGAGCAAGGGGGAAAATCTACATTTTAATTAATTTACAAATGCTTTTTGGCATTTATTAAGACAAGTCCCATGTGTTTTAACATTATGTATTAATGTAATTTTCATGCCCATTATTCTGTCTTTTTCTGGGATGGATATATACAATCTTGAGTACATTATATATACTTTTTAGTGGATGTCTCAGTTACCCCTTTTTTCAAAACAATGGCATTTTTTGTCTCAAGTAATGGGGTTCTCTGATTCCTTAAATAATTTTTATATTAGTTATAATTTTTGTTATTTGCCAAAAAATGGCTAACTTATTCCGCTTACCTCCTCTTTACAAATAATGCATCATTTATTTGTACAGATGCAAATGTTTGCTATCTCTACCTTTACACCAGATAGCCTAGTATAGGTAGAGGAAGTATTGAATTTATGAAAACTAATTATGAATTTTCTTCATTAATTCATGTTTTGAGTTCCCTGAATTTAAAAATACTACTTCTGGAAACATGTTGGTGTGTGTTTGTTTGTCCATTTGATATCTGTGAATAGCTTGGATCAAATCAAAATATTTCATGAGAAATGGATAACTTCTTCTAGTCCTAACCCTGGTATATTCCAAGAGTACATGGCTGCATTGTAACAGTGTGCATTTGATTGTCTCAGCCTTGTTCAAAGTCACATTTTTTATGAGGCAAGACTTTAAACCTAAGTTTGTGTATGAGAATTTCAGAGAATGTTTTGGGGAAAAAGTTTCAAATAAGTAGTTTAGCTCTTAGAGTTAATTTCGATACAAAAAATTCAATTATCTTAACGTAAAGTGGTTGTAAAAATGGAGAGAAAGTCATTTTGGCACTTTATGTCTTATTTCTAAAGGATAAACAACCCAAATAAAATCTTATATTAGGCACATAATATATATTCTCTGAATAGTGGTTATAAGCTAGCCTTTTCTTATGAACAATATTGCTTTGCCTGAGGCTGAGACAGTTAAATGCACACTCCCACAATTCAGCCACTTACTTTATCTCAACTGTGAAGGAACAAGTTGCTTTGTACATTTTTAAAAACAATGTGATAATGGAACTTCTATACAGTGAAGCAATATACTTTAGGATAAGGTTACCAGACTACATTTTAACCTATGTCCAGCATCAGGGGAATTTCTTAAAAATCTGAAATACCGGTATTCTACATTTTGAGGAATGTAAACATTCGTTAGTTTAAATGAATTAGCAGCTCAGGAAAGATTGGAAAAAATATTTGTTGCAGTTTGCACATAGCAATATCAATCATTAAAGGCTATAGTTTTTTTTAGTTATCGTCGTTCAGTAAAAGAAAGTAGTCGAGCAGTGTGGTAATCATCCAAAGCATGCTGCAGTAGACAGCAACAATAGCAAAACTATCCTCCATTTTTTTGCATTTTGTTTGTCATGGAAAACATTTTGTAATTAGTTACTCAGTTTTAAAAATTGTGAGCTATTTGAGAGCACATTTTAGACCACTAGTGTTCTACATGTTATTAAAAGAGTCTTGGTAACCCTGATAGAGGAGGATATGCAATGTTACCACATTAGATTGCTATTTGTATTTATGTGTATGTGAAAATTAACATTTCTTGTTTCAGGTGACAGCTCTGCCTACTGTGCAGTGACTGGTTTTTTACTGTAATCCTGCTGGTAACTTGGAACTCCAGGTGATATTTCACACTAGCACTTGCAGTTAAAAGCCCATTGCACAGTAGACAGTATCATTTTATGTTGCTTTTATTTACACCATTTTTAATTACCTCTTGCTTATTATACTGAAGATTCTTAACAATATGCTTCAGATTAAAGGGGCCATCCAAAAGTGAATATAGCAAGTTATGTTGGAGAAAATTACTAAAACTATGGCAAAATAAGAAAAATGAGAGGTTTTTTTCACTTGTAAACTTCATTATACTGCACTGTTATGTATTTATCAGTGTCATGCCAAGAAAGGGTGAGAAAACCTGATTTTTGTTTACTGGTAACATTACTTACATCTTTGGAGCAGAAGACCAGATAGATAGCTGTCCAAATCTTACCTTGGTTTGTTAAACAACTCATTACCCTTTTAATGAGAACTCAATACTAAAGGAAATTTTCTTCTTAAAGAAACATTCAAGTGCAGTCATTAGCAACCAAAGTATAAACATTTAAATTTTGTGACTTCCACTGTATGTTTATGTGTGTTTATTTGTGCTTTTTCCTGTTGGTACGTTCCAGAATGTGTATCAGTAAACTTGGCACTTCATGTCTTTTTTTTTCTTTTTTTAACCAAAAACTCCCATTTCTATGCATTCCAACAAGAGCTTTTCTGCACTAAAGACCATGAGTGTGTCATGTTCATTGAGCTGTCCAGTCCTTCTGTGAGTTCTTTATCAGCCTCTGCCTGATTTCTGAAAACCAAACACTTAGCAACTGAAGAGCAAGGAAGGATACTTTAAGTTGGTAACTGTAACATGTTAATCACAGTTTAGAAGTTGTTGTAGTATAAGTATGCTACTTAACTAATTTAATGTAAAAAATTTTGATTATCAGTACTTGATAATGAGGTGAGATGACCCCCCTTCCCAAGCCCTGTCCAATATTCCTCTAATCAGATTTATTGGTTTCTTTTTTGTTGAATGCATGGGAAAGGAGGAATATTAATATAAGGATTTTGCCAGTGTCGAAGTACTAGTAAACTTTTATCTAGAAAAAAATATTTTTATCTAGAAAGAAAGGTTTAATAAATAAATAAATGTATATATATATATATATATATATATATATATATATATATAATTGCTGAAGTGCTGTCAACCAAGAATATGTAATATGTAAGGGTATCAGTTACCGGGATATGATACCGAGCACTTGGTGGCACAGTAGGTTTTGTTGTTGCACCATATTGGCATGTAACACTGTTACCGTATATGAAAACACCAAGGCATGTATGGGCATTAGCTGGTCTTTGAAGGCACCAATTCAGCACAAAAAAATTATCTTCGTTTACAGTCTATAAGGGAGCAGTCTGTAATGATTTAGTACATTCAGTATCAGATGTACTTTTGATATAAAAAGCCTGAAACTTCGTACTACCTATATTAACATTGCTACAATATTATATTCATTACATATTCATGATTTTATAAGTTTCCTGCTATAATGTATGTATAAATTGACAGTATTTATTTACAGAGTACAAATATACACTTCACTTACAGGCTTCGCCCGCAATTATTTACCCAACTGCTAGATGTTTTATTTAAATCATTATTTTACTGAATAACAATTAAAACATTATATTTACAAACCCTAATAAGTAAAACATTTTGGATGGCCCTTTCAGTACTGTAACAGCACCAAACATTATGTTTCATAATCTGAGCCAAGTTCAGCAGTTCAAAGCTGCTATCAGGTTTAGGTGAGTTTTAGAGTTCAATTTTAAAACAAATAGTCTTTGCTTTATACATTCCAGGGTTTAATACAGATTATGCCAATGAATGGGAAATTTACTAATCAGCTTGATAGTTAGGAATTGTAAATTATTTAAACAACATCTGCAGGCTTGTTAATCCAACATAAGAGTATTAGTATATACGAAGTACAGTATTCTGTGTCAAATCCGTATTTGCTACTATGATAGTAATATATGTATATTACATTTTTTAACACACTTACACTTCACTTTTATAGCTATTACCGTAGGACTATGTAGTTTCAGTCATCATTGTGATCATCCTCAGCTCAGATGTAGCTATTATTACCTTAGGACTACGTAGTTTCAATCACAATTTTGATCATCCTCAGCTACATCTGAGCTAGTTTCAATCACCATTTTGATCATCCTCAGCTACATCTGAGCTGAAGATGATCACAATTGTCATTGAAACTACGCTACAGCTACATCTGAGCTGAAGATGATCACAATGGTGATTGAAAATATGTAGTACTAAGGTAATATCTATAAAAGTGAAGTTTGTGTGTGTTAAAAACCATAATATATATATGTTATGATTTCACCGTGTTCTTCCCAATATCAGTATCTATGTAATAGTTATGCCCAAGTTGCTTGTATATCTTTCTCTTCATAAAAGTGAGCTTTCTAAAAAAGCAAATTAAATTGTGGTTATGTGTTTGAAAAACAGTAACAGTTCCGAATAGTACATTTTTTAAGGCAAAGCCTCTTTGTATTGTAGGTATACAAAAGCAAAATTTGAAACAGTTGAGGTACTGGTAGTTTAAAACTGCTGCACATATTTAAAGCCGCACCCAAAATGTCGTTTAGGATTTTAAGTCATGTGGCAAAACTCATACACTTGAAGGTCTTCATTATCATAGGATTTAAATGTGTTGATTCTTTTTGTTAGTTGTATCCCTTGACTCTAGATTATTGGTAATGTCTTGGCCATGTAATATTTATATAAAAATGAAACATTTTTCGGAAAAACTGGAATAATTAAGGGAAGAAAAGGAGACAAAAATTTCATCCACAAAATTTAGTGAACATTTATAATTTACCTTTGTGTTCTGCACACAAATTATCCCAAATGAATTTCTTCTGCAGACTGGTGCAGATAATATCTTCCACAGTAGCCTTATTGTCACTGTACTTTTCATTTGAATCTATTTTATCAAAAAGTGCATTTTCTTCCCAGGCCCATAGCCAGAGCTGGGCTAAAGAGGGCAATGCCCCCTAAAATTTTCTCTTGCCCCCCCTCTAGATTTTTAGCATTTAATACCTAAACAACAAAAAGAGAGAGAGAGAGAGAGAGAGAGAGAGAGAGAGAGAGAGAGATAGAGAGAGAGAGGGAGGGAGGGAAAATCGGAAGCAATTGGAAAATGCTGGAGTATTTTAAAACACATATGGAGGAATATTTCCAGAGTTTTGGCTTTTAGTTGATGTAATATTGACTATTTGCCACAGTAGAATGATGTTTTTCACATTTAATATCCACAAAGACTTCCCATATCACATGAAAGGAAGGCGGAGCTTGTGCTTTTGAGCTATAACAAAAACTTACAAAGATCCTTGATTTGGATAGATTAGTATTACAGTTTGCAAAATCAAACTCAAGAAAGTTACCTTATCTATTCATAATTTTCACTGGTAAATGCAGCAGACTCTCGATTATCTGGGCTAATCACCAGATAAACCAGCACAGATAATAAAAAAAAAACAGGTAATCCAATTGTTAGAATATAACTAGGTGCGAGATTTTGAATTTCCCGCACTTCGTCTCCATATATTGCATATGACGAAATTATGTGCGGGAAATCAAAGTCTGACAAAATAAAATGTGGGAAATTTGGAATAAAGTGCAGTCAATCTGAAATTAAGTGCACGAAATTCAAATTTTCCTGCACAGATAATCTGCAAACGGATAATCAATCCACAGATAATTGGGAGTGTACTGTAAGTGTTTAATCCTCACACTTCTTTTAAAAGTAGATAATTTGTTGTAATTTTCATTATCTTAATTTTGATATTCATAAAAAAAAAATTCTAAACCTGATGGCCCCTCTGAAATTTGCTTTGCCCTCTCAAAAACTTGGCCCTGGCTACAGGCTTCTTTCTTCTGATACTTTGTCCTTACCATTCAGCACCATTAAAGGGTAGTTTGACAATAAGCAAGACCTTCACTGTTGCAGCTGTCATTAGTGTGGTGTAAAATACACTGGCCTAGCAGAATCTTAAAAAAGCGGAACATTTGAGGGTCCTCAATAAAAATATCATGGCAGCTGGACATTTTTCCAAAAAAAGGGACTGTCCCAAGAAAAGGACAAATGGACACCCTAATCCAGCTATAGCTGATCATATGTTGTTCATTAAGGTGCTTCGTTTGGGTCACAGTCTTTGTTCCTTAAAGATAAAACCTGCAATTATCTATAAGGTGTCTGTAGTCAGAACATGTTGAGAACAGTTTTCTTGAAACAATAAGGAATGAAATTGAAACATTATTCACAAAGAAAAACTGTGCAAATTGTCAATATTTTGCAAGTTGTCACAAAATTGTTCTGCAAGAAGTTAAAGAAATACATAGGCCTGTTCACATAAAAGAGTGATCGTATAAATATGTAATTTCCAAGGTGGAATGCTTATAAAGTAACTTGTAAGACATATTCCCATTTTTTTTTTGTAATGACAAGCAACTTTTTTTTTATTTTATCCCTTGAAAATTTCAAATTTATTGGCCTACTCTGTATTAAGGTTATTAAAAATACTGCTATCATTCATTTGTTTTTATTTTCTAGTTTGTCATTTTTTGTAGCTTACAGTAGAATGTAATAATGCAGGGTCATTCATAAGTAATATGTCACTTGAAAAATTGAGTAATTTTTACAATTTTTGGGTGTGTTTTACAATTCTGCTAGTAAGTACCTTTCATAGAGCCATTTACCCTCTCTCACATATGCTCTCTTTCACTCACACTCATGTAGGCCTCGCTGGCTCATACCAATGAACTCAGCCTATTGTTAACAGAGAACTGCAAGAGAGTGAGTGAGCAAGTGAATAAGGGAGAGTGAGTATGAGTGAGAGAGTGTGTGGCAGTGAGAAAGGCTTTTAGTAGCAGAGATGTACAACACAGCCAAAATCATGTAAAGTAGTTGATTTTTCGAGTGGTCAGTTACTTATGATAGACTATAATTTTTTAGCTACAAATAAGGTGGCAAAAAATTTTATTGGCATGTTTTCTTTAATTCCAGAAAAGAAGTTATGTTCAATTAACCCAAAAAAGAAAATAAACAGGAAGGAGAATAGAAAAACTTGAACTGTAACTTATTGTTAACATTTTTGGATAAGAGAAAACACTATTATCAAAATTCATTTGTCTTGGATGTCTACACTACAGTAGGGCACCTTGCCCTATCCAAATACTACCCCCGTGCGATTTCTTGGTCGCTCGGCTCCCTAGTCTTCATTTGGTAGGTTTCGTTCAACTTCATAGGTAGAGCTGACAACATTGAAACACGAAGTATACTATACACCCTGACATCTAGTGACTTCAGTACTAAGCTTTCATTCTGCCTCAAGATCCTTATTTATTTATTGACAATATCTTTTCTGATGCATGGAGTTATGGGGAAAAATACAATCTTTCGATTTGCTGATTTCACAAACACTTCATTGTACATCCAACACTTTCCTCACCTTTTTAAGAATTCCGTATGTGCTAAGTTCTACTATCCCGTGAACTCTGATGTCAATTTCATGGACTGAAAGTTGAGTGAACTTTTCACAAAAAGTATTAAATACGTTTAAAATTAGGCCTATAGTTTTCTGCACTTTTAGATGCCTTACCTCTCTTACGTTTTACAACACAAAATTGTGAAGCATGTTCTGCTAAGACTCTTCCTTATGCTTAAAATTAGTCATCCAGTGTAAAAATATTGAGCCTATATTATGTATAATATTCCTATTTGATGACTTATTTGATAACCAAATCATTATGACGTGTAATTAATTGTTACGCAATACCGTCTCCACGTTATATTATTGGACTGCATTAAAATCGTTGTACAGGGTGCGGCATTTATCGTTTCCCATTTTCAAAACCGTGTAACACATCTATTTAACAAATAAATAAGCTACATTGAACATTTTTAAATGTCTTACAGTCTTGGATTTGCAATTCTGGTCTTACTTTTTGAATATGATGTCCTTGAGATGCCCTTCATTAACTTCAACACATTGCTGCAATCTTCCTCGTACACTGACCATTACGCATTGTGTGGTGTCTTGCGTAACATTTGCATTTTCCAGCAAATCCACGCATAATCCACAAGCGGCCACTTCAAAGTCCTAAGGTCGTCGTGTGGTGTGTCATTGCAGCACAGGGTATTATTGGCCCTTATTTCTTCGAGAGCAATAATAGTGCTTCGGTTTCTGTCAACTCTGAACATTACAATCGCATGCTGCAAACTTTCTTCCTACCAGAACTGACACATCGTAACTTTGATATTGAGAGATTGTGGTTTCAACAGGATGGTGTTGTAGGGTAGCACATACTGCACATCTTTCAATGGACACCCTTCATGCTGCTTTCCCCGGCCGAATTCTTTCCAAATTCTTTCCCTCCAAATCTCCCGACCTTACTGCACCAGACTTTTTTTCTGTGGGACTATCTAAGACTCAAGTTTTCACTCATGCCCTGCCTGAGATTAACAGTCTTAACAATGCAATTCAGCAGGGAATTGCAAATGTTACGCAAGACACCACACACCGCGTATGAGGGAGATTGCAGCAATGTGTTAAAGTTAATAGAGGGCATCTCAAGGAAATCATATTCAAAAAGTAAGACCAGATTAGTAAATCCAAGACTGTAAGACATTTAAAAATGTTCAACGTAGCTTATTTCTTTGTTAAATAAATGTGTTACATGGTATTGAAAATGGGAAACTTTAAATGCCGAACCCTGTATATTAAATGTCACTACATAAAATACCATATGTGCGATTCTGCTGAAACGTGATTTCTGTGGTTGACAACACTGCAGAAAGACTGGCGGACTAGCTATGTTTCGTTCCCCCGACCCTCACTTCCCCGTAAATCCAGCGCCCAAAAAATGGCATGCGGGTAGTACATTGCAGTCAGGGCCCATATGTTGAGAAACACTAGCCTTAACTACTGTAGATTCATATTACAAAATCAACCAAATGTTTTCAGTCTTCTTTTACTGAATTACTACCAATTCTTCTAATGCTATCCTGCCATACACTATGTGGCCATTGTACCTATTAGGCCTTTATCCTGTTTATCCTTGGATACAAAAGCCATTACAAGTTACCCACTCTTCTTCCTCTACGAGATAGAATTGTAAGCTCATTTTGTTGTTTTTGGTTAATGTAGTGAGAAGTTCTAGCAGTGATTGTACAAGAACATTTATTTGACATTCAGATAATGTATTTTATCAGAATTTTTAAAAACCATATTTTTGGGACAGTTAGATTAGAGAAATGGATTCCAAAATTGTTTGATCATAAAACGGAAAATCCGGATATGATTTTGGGAAAGATACTGTATTCATAAAAACTGTTCTTATTGCATCTCTTGCATTTCTTTATTATTTATTATATACATGTAGTGTATTATTATTTCATAATTATAATTTATAATTTTATTCATGCTAACTGACCCCTGCATTATTATCTTCGAAAATATTTAACCTTGGTTTTTTATTTGGGATGTGCATGCTACATGCTATCTTGGATTTTAAAGTTCTGCAGGTTTTAGTGCCAGCTTCTGGATTTAGTTTCTAACAAAGTTGGGCTATTTGAAGTTTAATTAACTATTTTATTTATATTTATATTTAAAATTGCAATATTTGCAACTTCTGCTTACTTAGGCCATAGAGAGTAGAGAAAAAAGTGTGATTTCTTTCGTAGTGCTCATGGTTTGCCACATGTGATGCTAGTGTCAAAACCAGATAATCTTTTATGGAAATAACAATGAAACACTATAATAAAATTCCTTCATTTTGTGCTGACTTTCTTCTTCGTTGTTCCTGTATTATTCATTTAAAATTTACTGAACACCATTACTGGTATTCTTAATATATAATGATTCTTTAGCCTTTTAAAATGCTGGAAGACATTTGAAAACAAATCTACTTATCCAGTGATATTCTCAACTCTCTCTTCTCATCACAGTCTTTATAAGACAAAATACTTCTCATTTCCTATTTAAGTTTGTTTCAGGTGATCAATTTTTGCTTTATATTAATTCATTTACATTTACTTTACTTTATATTTCCTGAATGAAAAAAATGTATAGACCTGTGTTTCAGAATAGATAGGTATTATAAAATATGTCAGACTATACTTTTTTTTTATTTATATAATAATGAACACTACAGGTAGAAACCCCAATTACAATGTTCATGACAGAAATACAATTAATTTATACTGTATTATAAAACAAAAGGCAAAAATAACTAAACATACTTTTGATTATTCTACTCTATTAGATAAATAATTTTTAAAAACTAAAAAGATTTTCCTAGCTATGAGGGACGTCTACAAGGTAAATTTCCCTGGATCCGTTTACAGAAACAAAACATAATTTCAAGTAAATAGTTACAACAAACACAGTTCGGTTATTTTTCAACATATTCACAACCGGAATTGAGGCATTTGTCATACCGTGGGACCAACTTTTGAATATCTGTGTCATGGAAATCTGCTGCCTGGGATTTGAACCACTGTGTGACAACCATCTTTGCCTCTATGTCATTATTTGTCATTTCGTGAGGTGTAGGAAAATATGAAAATCACTGGGAGCGAGATCCAGGCTTTAGGGTGAATGTTTAAACAACTCCCAGCCGAACTTCTGCAGGAGACTTGCTTGGAGGTGTTTAAACGTCCACCCTACAGTTTTATGAGATTTTATAAATTTTATCTTATTTTATGAAGGTGACAAAATTCAGTTTTTATTTTAATTATTGGAGCTCTAAGCCAGCAAAAGATGCCCTGAAGATGATGTAGCAACACTGAAAGTCCTAGGCGACAGTTCACATCTTAGTTGAGCAACTGGTATCTTATTTATTTTATTACATCCACCCTACAGCCCGGACCTCACTCCCAGTGATTTCCATCTTTTCCTACACCTCAAGAAATAACAGAGGAGGAGGAGATGTTTGTCACACAATGGTTCAAATCCCTGGTGGCAGACTTGTACAACACAGGCATTTAAAAGTTGGTTCCACGATATGACAGATGTTTCGATTCCAGTGGTGATTATGTTGGAAAATAGCCGAACACTTTCTGTATCCGTTGGAATATGTGTGTCCATGAAATTGTGCTTTGTTTCTAGAAACGGACCCAGGGAAACTTACTTTGTGGAAGTCCCTCGTACTTCTGGGTTCCAGCAATTGCTAGTTTCTTTTAACATACTACATATTGCCTATGAGAAAATGAAAAGCATTGAGAAAAAGAAAGAAAATTAAGGTAGGACCACACTGAACACACTTAGTGTGACAATCTTCAGAATATAATTCTGTTGGCCTTCCACCATCCCTATAGCCTTCAACCTTAGGCCATATCAGAAGACACTTCTAATCATTTAAGTGCAATCACCATCTACAGTTTCCAACACTACCCACAGTGCCACTGGTCTCTTATACCGATACATTGGAAGCAAACTAAGGAATCACACTTTCTCCTCTACTCACTATGCTTAGGCTATATAATGTAATGTGGAATGGTCTTGTGAACTAGAGATCTTTCAAAAGAAAATTGATGGCTCATAATATTACTGTACCACAGAATACTGTTTACTGAATGTTTTGAGAGATTTAGTGTTATGAGAACAGAATATTATCACACATTCTTCCATTTGGGTTACTTTTTATCTTATTTGCTTTTTAAATGTCTTTGATATAGTAGGTCTAAGTCAGTCAACACCATTATTATAAGAGCAAAAATTTCATGAAGCCAAATAATGTGTACTTACCATTTGGTTACCCTCCAATGTGCTCTTATCTTTTATAAATTTAGATTGCATGCAGCATATGTGTTCTGTTTAACAGACTGTAAGGGTATGTCATTTCAGAATTAGTGTTCATGGCGGAATGGTGGTCATCTTCAGAATTAACAGTCTATATAGACAAAGAGGACCTTAAAAAGTACTATGGCAAAGAACATGGGTACCTATTAATGAATCATCGGTATGAAGTTGATTGGCTCATGGGTTGGGTTCTCTGTGATCGAGTTAACATCCTTGGTGTGAGTTTGCAGCCGCATTTAATATTATTTGTTTCTAATGCTTCAGTGTTTCCATGTTATAACATTTTTGTGTGGTCGCTTAGTGAGATAAGTAAGCTATTGTGTCAAGGAGAGCCTGCCACTTGGGCATTTAGCTTTGAAACATAAGAGAAACCACATTGGAAATAAAGGGACTTATGCTCACTAGAGGAAAATTTGTTGTGGGAGAAAATCGATCCTAGGCTTCCACGCTACCCAGGAACTTATGCATATGCATTCTGGATATTACCTCTAGAACCTTACAAAGCTTGATATGGGTAAACATTAACACAGTAACATTATTCACATCTAAATCAGAGTATAGTTTCATTATGATGCTTTAAGGTTTTACTGTTTTAAATTTAGTGGTATACCAGTAAATTCTTAATATGAAAGAAGACCTTAGAAACAAACAAAGAAGCGTTGGCATTAGATGCATAAACATTGCATTGGAACTAGACAGATCTTCTGCATGATGTTTTGTGTTAATGTTTAGGGAGATATATCTAAGGGTCTAGAGGAATATTCTGAATGGGTAAGTTCCTCGGTATGCAAGCTGATTTAACTCCCGCCCAGGGTATGCTGTCTGAAAGTATGAAGGTGTAGAGAAGGGGACCCAAAAAAAATTCTCGAGGTCCTAGAAGATACCCAAAAATGATCAAAGAAGACCTTAACTCCTTGAAGGAGCTTACAGAGTGGATCCAAAACAGGGGGTTCAATTGGGTCACTATTCTCCAAGAAATCCAAAAAATGCCAAAGAGGGGCCTTGAAGATCTTTTGGGCATTCTAAGGAAATAGAGACCAAAAGTTCATCATGACATAGATCTGGTTCAGTGTAGTTCTGAAAATGTTCATATTCATTTTATAATTTAATGGCATTTACATAGGACTTCTGTTCCTTTATTTTTAGTCCATGAGTTTAATTCGAAATTTAAAGTCCAAAGTGGCAGTCTCTCATTTTGAATATATATATTTTTTTTTTGCTATGCATGCTAATTATTGAAAAGTCATTGTTATCCTGAAAAAATATTAAAACATGTTTGAAGGAAATAGTGGAGGGATCAGAATGTGTAAATTCCTTATTATGGAAGTAGTTCCTTGAAACTTTCTAGAATTTCAAATTCAGAATAATTTTCTGTAATGGAATCATAAGCCACAAAGAAGCTTGCTCTATCTTGAATCTATTAAAGTTTTCTTATACATTGTGAGAGAAATTAAAATTATACTATTTATATTATCATTCGTTACTTGTCAGCATTTGTCTCTTTAAGTTGATAGCATAATTTTGTGTTGCTTTATTAATGTTGTTATGCATGTGTTTATTTTTGCAACTACGATGTGGCCAAGTTAGTAGGTATGTGTTCACAGATTAGAATGTTCATTGTGAAATAGATGTGAATACAGCTTTTAAATGAAATGTGATTGGTTAGCAGTAAAGAAATACCAGTTTTTAACATAATCAAGAAGTCTATGTCTTACCGTACTTTGTGGTTTAGCACAAAAATGGACATGAAATGTCTGGAAAACCAGTGCCCTATTCATAAAAGGCCTGTCCCCTTGTAAACTGTTACAAGCATGAGAAGTTGTAACCCTTCCAGTCATCATTTTATAACGGCTTTGGCTCAAAAACTGTGCTAAAAAAATAACCAGCTTTGTTTTGTCATTACATATGAAAACAAAACATTCAAAATACTGTTTTCACAACTGTTTCACTGTATTATGTTAAAAACTAACTCACAAAAGTTCTATTATATATTAAGTGGAGGGAAAGGAAATAGACATTAAATCCATGTCTGGGATATTAATACAAGTAAGAATCTGGCATGTTGTCATGGTAGCTCAATGGTAGAGCATCGGCGCGTTAAGCCGAAGATCTGTGTTCAAATCCCGGTTATGACATAAAATTTTTCAAGCTGATTCTTACTTGTATTAATATCCCAGACATGGATTTAATGTCTATTTCCTTTCCCTCCACTTAATTAATAGTATATAAATATAACTTGGCTTCAAAGTACCTACAAATGTAGGACGCCATTGGATGTGTGTTCTCAACGGAGAAACCTCCCGTGGTCTGCCTTGTCTTCTGAATCAGTTGAGGAATTTGATGTCGTACTGGCATGTTGTCATGGTAGCTCAATGGTAGAGCATCGGCGCGTTAAGCCGAAGATCCGTGTTCAAATCCCAGTTATGACTTAAAATTTTTCAAGCTGATTCTTACTTGTATCTATTATATATATTCTTCTTTTATAAAAGTGGAGTTTCTCAAGGGATATGTGCATAAGGTGCCAGTCCTCACAAGGGATTGCAAGGGTGTCAGAAACGCATGCCAACCAAATTTGGGTCAGACATGGCATAGATGACATACATGACATACAGCACATAACAAGATGTGCTAGTTTTAGGACAAGTTTTAGTATTAGAGCACAGTGGGCTCATCTTACTAAAGGCAGGCCTGAGAGATATCACAAATCTGTATAGTTCTGCTGATGCTGGACAATTTTAATCTGATATTTTAAAAACTAGACCTTTGTTCTTCCATAGGCCATGCTTAATGAATCAATCTGGAGCATAACTCGGAAATAGATTTTAAAAAAACTTATTTTCTGCATATCATAATTGCAATTATAACTGATTAAACAAAAGCATTCTGGCACTTTGTTACATCAATTTACCTGATTTTATTTTTATTTGCATTGTCCTCTCGTATAACGGTGATGTGGAATTAATAATTAATCTGAAACGGTTTATTCTTGAGGAAAAATTGCCATTTTTTAAAAGTAGAAGGAGAAATTGTTTTGGACTCAACAGTAGGCCTCACAAATGTTTGGCATTTAAAATAATAATTTTCAAAAGATTAATTTTGGTACATACAGATTAAATTGGTACATACAGGCAAAATTGGTACATACTTGTGCTGTTATCCTGGAATTCCTTTTGTATTATTATTTGAGTAATGAAAGGCTGAACAATAAACCATATTTCTTAACTTTGTTATTACAAAAATTAATTCAAATTAAAAGAAGCCAACCCTTTAAAAATAAATTAAATAGCGGGCAACTATTAGAAATAATAATAGAGTAATTATTATATAATAATTATGTAATATCTTTACATAATATTTTTATTGCATAGATTATAAAGCATGACGTTGAGCTTAGTAGTGAATTTAATATTTAAAAGGGGCCCTGTAAAATTTTTCCCTTGGGCCCTTCCTTTCTCTCCATGGCCCTGACTAAGACTTTTTCTGAAGACAAAATTTGGAACTGTGTGATCTGCTGCTCAGCCAATTTTTAATCAACTCCAAACTCACTCAAACCACACCGAATCCATCTGCTAGTGAGGGAGTAACAACCAACTGCAAATTACGTGGGCTGCACAGTTGCTCTTTTGACGTAGCATTGAATGGCCAACTCACAGGACTTAACAACAACAAAAAACACACTACAAATGACACGAACAAATTGCAGAGAATAATGGTATTCTATTCTATAACAAACAAATGTACATTTTGTCTTCGGAATACATCACAAGAAT
Source organism: Ectobius pallidus (assembly GCA_964059195.1). NCBI lineage: Eukaryota > Metazoa > Arthropoda > Insecta > Blattodea > Ectobiidae > Ectobius > Ectobius pallidus. The sequence goes on along the minus strand of CAXKWD010000010.1, from coordinate 43,916,780 downwards.
TTGAATAGATCACAAGAATTTGAATAGATCACAAGAATTTGAATAGATCACAAGAATTTGAATACATCACAAGAATTTGAATACATCACAAGAATCTTACATAACACAATTAAATTTATACCCTTTTGACCCAGATAATGGAACTTGAATAAAGTAACACCCATCCCCTTAATTTCTTAAAAGAGTGATCTGAAATTAATAAACTCTAAGCAGAAAATGCTAAAAATCCATTTCCGAATCTGTACAGTAAACAAAATGGCAGATGCCACCATGACACACCACAAGAGAAAATCACAATATCTCCCTCAAAAAAGTATATAACTCATTTCCAGACCAGAAAATTATCCTGCAAGATAACCTACTATCCAATTATACACAATTAGAAATAGGGAGAACTTATCAGCCTTATCACCCTAATGTTGAAGACTGAATTACAACCTTACCTTTAATTTACGAAAGGTTCATTCATAACACTTTCTGCATATTCAAAAACACAAGCAAGGTACCTAGAAATTACCCACTTTAAACCAAATGCATTAAATTTACATTATACCCCACAGTCCAGCAAAAAGAACCTTAGTTTCAGGATGAAAGTTCCAATACGTGTTACAGGAATGAAGCTCCATGATCGAAGATATTATTATTAATCCAACAAAGGAAGGTCGTCTTTCCTATTCTTATTTCATTACTTTAATTATTTCATGCATGACGCAAGCCTTTGCGACATATAGGCCTACAATGAATTGTTATAATACGACGAAACAATCCTCCTTCAGAAAGACAATGAATAAAATAGAGTAAAGCCTACCACACATTATACTTAATTTACATGAGAAATAAATAAATTTACATTTAAGAGACAAATCCCTCAAATAACACACCAAATAATAATCACAGAATAAGATCGACGAATCGAATAAATGACACTGTTAAATTTCTTCCAATTATTTACAATTTTCATTAATAATTCATATAAAATTTTATTGTGGGAAATGAGTGCTTTTTCCACAGTACACTGCTTAGTGGCATATTGGGGGAGGGATGTCAGAAGCGGTAAGAGCAATCAGATGGCCTTGTGAGATCACGTTAGTATTACGGCACAGGATGTCAGAGAATGTGGCGCACCCCACTTTTGTGCAACACATTATTATGAAGTTTCTTTTTGAGAGCATACAACAAGCTGAAATTTTGGGAAAACTGACAGCACAGTTAGGGTTCCAAATGGTTGAGGCTCATAGTTGTTTGGACATTCAGCCCAAGTAGGTGGTAAGGTTTCAGCCCTATACATCACCACCCCACTGTGAGGATGTGTACATAATTCATGAATGGTTTGTTGTTTCCCCAATCAGTTGGCAACAGACTGAGTTGTTGTTATAATTTGCATATGATACTCTTAAATCTTTCACAATTAAGGTACTTCACCAATTTTGCTGTAATGAATTAAGAGTATTTTGGGTTTTTCCTGTTACATTATGTTAATACATTGTATTTCAAATTTATTAAGTTGTATTCCTTCTTTTTTTATTTCTCTAGAACTGCAAAGCTTATGCCAAAAAATCTATAAAGTATGTTCCAACAATGGGTTGGGCATGGTTCTTTGCAGAAACAATCTTCCTAGAAAGAAACTGGGAGAAAGACAAGGATATAATTGGAAGACAAACAAAAGAACTCATGGATTACCCTGATCCTGTATGGGTAAGTTATGATTGGCCTTAACTCTTTTCCATGAAATTCTAGTACTCGTACAGAATTAAATTACAGAAAGTAAAAGAATTATTTTTTCAATTGTACAACTTTGTAACAAATACTTTGAACTCCTCACACATTCTTAGGCTATCTCTATGCAATAACAAATTAGGGGGTACACTCGAGTTCATGAAAACTTTCAGTTGCTTCTGGTTACTTCTAGTGTTTTTTCTTTATTTAAAGTTGGCATTGAATCTTCTTATCATCTGTGTTCCACATCAGCCCTGGGTGAGCTAATCTCTTATTGGTTTGAATTCAAGATTATCACATGTATTAGCCTATGAACAACGATCAAGCTTAGGTGAGCGGTGAAATTAGGTGGAGTATGGAAACATTTTGTTTGAGTGACTAGAAGGCATGCATCACAATAGATATCCCTACTAGCCATTTGATTCTGACTTGTATTGTTTTGATGTCAGAAGTCTGCCACTCAGACATTAACCTATGAACACAGGTCAGTTTCAGGTTCAGGAGCAAAAGAGTGGGAGGAATAAGAAAACCATTAAGTGGAGGGTTACATGAAATTACCTTGTAAATACTTGTAATGCCTTCTGTAGGTACATGCAGTCATTTGAAGTGAGCTAAGGACATGGACAACAAATCGAAAATTATTTCCCTTATCAAGCAAGATAAGATTAATTCTGAAATGATTATGTTCACTTAACAATCTAGAGGCTCTTAGCCTCTGCTGCGTGTTCACCATCAATCAAAAAAAAAAAATATATATATATATATATATGTGTGGAGAGTGGACATGGCAGAGCCGGTTTAGAATTCCCTTTCAAACATGAACCACTGTGCTTTATATTGGAAAGATTCATTGCACTCAAATATACTTGTAAGGTGGTGGTCAGGTTCAGGATGACTATTTTCTCATTTCTACCATTACCAGTGACCATTTTCATTATCTGATACTTCCACTTTCAAAATCTTTACTGCCATTGCTGCCATTTTTTTTTCCATCTATAGAAACTCTGTACTATTCTCCAAACAACACATTCATTTAAAGCAGGCCTGCTAATACTCTCTTACTGAGTGAGTTCCTCTTGTAGTGTGCAGTAGCCACTACTATAGTGATTTTCAAATGAGAAGTCTTTTCCTTCACCGCCAATCACGTGTACGGGCTAAAAGACTGCCGCTAGCAATGAGAGTCTTCCCTCCGTCTCGCCGTCTCTGATTGGACCGCGTATCTATGCAGTTGAAGGACATAGGGCTTGTCATCAGCAAAGCACCTTAGAGTAGCATGATAAAGCAGAACAGGGCAGTTGAACTCTAGATAACTTGGACACTGTATCTCAGATAACATCTTCTGGAATTGTTTATTTAGTAACACACCAGGCTCAGCAGCTTAAAATATTGCAGAAAATTAATCTGAGTTATTAAAACAGTCAGTTATTATTATTCAACATACTGCAACTATAATAAACAATTCACATACAGTCCTGTATTCTCAAATAAAATATTAAAATAATACATTGTTTATCAGAACTACTAACTGGCCACTGCGGAGACACTGCAGTCCACAAGTTATTCAGTGACATGATATAATGTGGGGTGATGGGAATGATCGTTGGAAATGATTAGAGAGAGTCATTGTTTTTAATGTTGCAATGTCCTAGCAAAAATATGAAGTACATAATATACCTAGGTAGAACTTCCATGAACTGTAAATAGGAAGAAACTGAAGTTTATGTTCTTAAATTACACTTTCATCATCATATTTTGCCATTAGTGCAAAGAAAATATGGTCCATTTGTAAATACAACCTAATTTGTACATACACTTTAGATTTTGGTGTACTTGCCATAATGAAAATATATCACAGTTCCCTTCACATTATGTAAAGGAAATTGACAACATTTTGGTTAACATGTACTTTAAAATCCTTTGCAATGATATAGGAATTTCCTTCTTGCATCTAGGTCATAATAATAGCAGCAAAGATTTTAGTATTATAATCATTGTTTTTTACCAAAAGCTTTATTTTTTAGCTGAATGTGAGGCGTTCATATAATAAGATTTGTCAAGTTTTAATCATACCAGAAATGTTTGTTTTTGTTATAGTTGCTGCTGATGGCTGAAGGCACAAGATTTACTGAAGAAAAACATGAGGCTAGCAAAAAATTTGCTGAAGAGAATAACTTACCAGTATTAAAACACCACCTCACTCCTCGGACAAAGGGCTTTCTAACAAGTTTACCCCATCTCCGAGAGAAGTGTGGAGCCATATACGAAGTTCAGCTTACATTCAAAGAGTAAGTTTTGAAAGCCTTGTTCTGTTTCAGGTAGTCAGAGAGCAATAAATTACCATATTTACTCAAATCTAATGAACACTCCAATTTTCAATTGAAGTTTTGTTTTAAGAGCTTTCAAGAACCATGAAAGGTGTTGTGTTTTTTCCCTGCAGGTCTCCTTGATAGGTCGGCAGTGTTGGAACTCCGCTTTCAATAGTCTGGATAGCCAGGATAGAAAAATCTTTTTTATGTAAATATTTTTTCTTCCATTGTGCTTCTTTTCAGTTTTATTCCAAATTCCCTTTTAAAGATGGTCGTATACCCCTACAAGTCTCGGGCTTACCACAGTTTCAGAAGAGTTTCAGGAGAATGAAAAAACTTACCTTTATTAGCGCATCCCCGTTAAAGTCATTAGGTAAAGGAGAATGGAAAAGCCTGCCTGTTAGTAGGGCTGTAGGGCTATTTGATTAAATCACTTTTGACTAAAGAAACAAGAATAAAATAGCCTTACACATTCTTATAACGGAACAATTTAACGTTGGTAAATACTTTCTCAATTGCAAAAGACAATTTCTAAGCAAGCTAAAGGAATATTATTTATTTTACGGAACCCGGAGGTTTAATTTACTGCGCTTGCCTGTGCCCGCCATTCAACCCTATTCTATGCTAACTCCATCCAACCATCCCTCGCAAATCATACTTCCCTTAAATCTATCCTAATATTGTCCTAGGACTTCCAAGTGGTCTTTTCCCTTCTGGTCTCCCAGTCAGTATTTCTGAGATATGTCTTTCCTCCCCCATGTGCGCAACATGTCCAGCCCATTCCATCCTCTGTGTTTTAATTACTCTTACTATATCCAGTGACGAGTACAGGTTATGAAGCTCATAACCTGCAGTTTTCTCCAGTCCCTATTTTCATCTCCCTTAGGCCCAAATATTTTCCTAAGCACCTTGTTTTCGAACACATTCAGATTATGTTCTTCTCGAAAAGTAAGTGACTTTGTCTCACGTCCATATAATACAACCGGCGGGATAATTGTCTTATAAATTTTTGTTTTTAGATTTCTGGACAGAAGACGAGAACTACATAATAACAGGCATTTCCTGATTTGAGTCTACACCTAACTTCTACCGTAACATTATTTGTATCTGTAATTATTGCTCCCAGGTATTTGAATTTCTCCGTTTGTTCGAACAATTTACCGGCTTTTCTAATATTTTGTAACTCATTATTTTGACATCTCACGACCATATATTTAGTTTTTCTGTACTAATTTCCAATCCAACATTCCTGCAGGCATCAAAAAGACTTTCTGCATTTCTCTCAATTTTGTGCGCATCAGACAAATGTCATCTGCATAAGCTAAAATCGGATGACTGCCATTTAATTCTAGGCCTACCTTGTTTTCCTGAACTTTCTAATGTCATATTCCAAATCGAAATTAAAAAGTAAGGCCAATTGTGCATCTCCTTGCTTCAAGCCGCTTTTAATGGCAAACTTATCTGATATAAATTTTCCTTCCCTGATTCTGCTATAAGTTGAATTTAGACACATTTTGATCAGCCTAACTAACTTCTTTGGTATCCCAAACTCAATGAGGATATTGTACAATTTTTCTCACCCAACTGAATCATATGCTTTTTTAAGATCTATGTATAGCTGGTGAACAGACTTATTATATTCCCACTTTTTCTCCAAGTTTTGGGGAAAACAAAATATCTGTACAATGGTTTGATCTATTTCGCCTAAATTCACGTTGCTGATCTCCAATGATTTCGTCCGCGTATGGAGTTAATCTTGACAGAAGTATATTAGACAAAATTTTGTATGATGTTGATAAGAGAGAAATTCCTCGATAGTTATTACATTTGCCCCTATCTCCCTTTTTATGGATTGGTATAATAGTAGAATCTTTCCGTTCCTTTGGCAATTTTTCCTTTCTCCAAATCATAAGAATGAGTTTAATCTATCCCCACCTGCCTTAATTAATTCTGCTGAAATTTGGTCTGTGTTTTTTAGTTTACCTATAGCGGTTTCTACTTCTGTTAGAGTCATTTCAGCAACCAACGGCTCTGCTGTGAATATTTCACTTTCTACACTTCGGACATCTCCATGTACATTTAATAATTGATTAAAGAAATTTTTCCACCTATTCAAAATATTATTTGGAGCCACGAGTATAGCGCTAACATTGTCCTGAATTATGTTTGTTCTAGGTTGAAAACCTTTCTTGAACTCATTTATTCCCTTGTAGAGATCTGTAACATTTTTGTCTTTACTATTTACCTCTAATTCATTCACTTTGTCTTTGAGATAGTTCCATTTCTTTGTTCTAAAGATTCTAGAGGTTTCTTGTTTAGCATTTTTGAGGTTTTCGACAGCAGTTTGATTTAACATTCATTGATTTCACTAGGAAACATTGTTTTTTAGAAGTTTGGTTGTAATTGTTTCTCTGGATCTTTGGTTTATTTTTAATGTTAAATGTTTCCCTCAGAAGAACACAAAAATCAATTTAAAATATGTTATTAAAATTTTTGTCTGGAATATTCACAATTTTTTGTGGACCTGGGCCCACTTGCTGTTGTTTCAGCCACAGTTGTGGTCATCCTCATCTTCGACATAAGGTGAGGATGACCATGGTGTTCTTGGATAAACCAAGTAAGTGAAGTTGAGTATAAAAATCGGCTCTATACTATATTTCCATTTATATTATTGGTGTTATTTGCATGCCAGGAATATGGTCCATTTATTTTACAGGTTTTTTTAATTTACTTGCGATCATTCTTGTAACTTACTCAGTTATCAGATCTATGTTAAGTCCAAAAAATTAGTCTTTTTGGTCCATCTGTAATCATTTGGTCAATATTAGCACTGTAAACATATACTGTGGCACTGTCTCCTTTAAAAATAACTTAGCATTTTAATGTATTTAACCTCATTTTGTTATACTGTATAAAATAACTGAATTCATGTCGATTCCATATATTCTCTCCATAAATAAAAGCAGCAGATTGTTTTTGTGGTATTTTTTTATGAGGAGTGTAAACTATTAAATTACATTGCTATTAATGTTTTATAGTGTCCTTAGTCTCCCCAGCAATCTAGGATAGATAACAATTATCTCGAAGATTTAATTACTACAGTAGTTATCTCTTTCATCTTTGACACTAACATATGATATTTGTTTCCAGAGGTGAAAGACCAACAATGACAGATTTGCTGCTAGGAAAGAAGGTACAAGCTCATCTGTATATGAATCGTATTCCTTTGGATGAAGTTCCTGAGGACGAAGAGGGTGTGGTGAAGTGGTTGTACCAGTTATATGAAAAGAAGGTATTGTAAAGTAATATGTCAGTGTACCTGTTTGACTTTATGAAGTAATGCAGTAATGCTAGTGGTGCTGTCATTTTTGATTATGTAGGAAAATGTGGAAGAAAGAAAAAGAATTAATGCATTGCTTGCTTTCATAATAATTGCTTCAATGGGAATTGTTTTAATATTATATTATTAACAGAGGTTTGATTATTATTTTTCATGCATTTGATAAAAAGAAGAAACCAGATTTTCTGGTTATTGTAGATAGGAACTTCACATTGCTTTCAAATTATTATATTCAAGCATTAATTTGGCAATAGTGTATGATAAAAGGACTGCTTCACAGCAAAATTTACCACAGAAACTATAGCTCACTCTGTTTTTATTTGTTTTACTGCATTCCTTAAACTTAAGATTTTTCATTAACTCTGGTATTAAAGATTCTTATTTGTTTTTTTTCACAGGACAGGCTATCTGACAGCTTTTATCGAACAGGAGACTTCTTTGCAGAAAGTGGTGTGAAGAAAGTTGAAGGGATCCAGCTTCCTAGACGCTACTACAGTTTGTTAAACACAGTGACCTGGGGTTTTGTAGTGGTGGTCCCAATGATGTATTACCTGTTCCGATTACTTACCTCAGGCTCCACGTTGTACATGTCTCTGGGCATTGGTATCATAGGCATTTGTAAGTATACTTTCCTTGTTTTACCTGAGTGACTTGTAGTTTATTGTAAATAGGGCAAGATTTTAAATGTATCAGTGAATTCATCAGTACCTCCACCAAATTTCAAATAACAACCTATCAGAAGCTCCGCAGGCCATTTTTGTATTGATTGGTGAATGTACAATGTTTTTCATAAACTCCTGTCATATCTTTCAGAGTGGGAGATAATTGTGCCATTAATCCTAAAAGGGTTGAATTTATGTATTTACACAAGCAGTTGTTAAATCAAATGGTCAGTGGGCTCTAAGTTTGAAATCAGTTAGGTAAATTTCAGTGGAATGTCTGGTATCCATGAATAAGATTCGTATAATGTAGACAAAAATCTCACATTTTAGCATAAAGTACCGTATTGGCCCGAAAATAAGACGATCTCGAATATAAGACGACCCTGAATTTTTGAAGGGTAGTTACGAAAAAATAAATAAAACAGCTTATTAGTACATTTTGCTTCACATAAAACAGAATTTTGAAGTTCATGTCGTAACTTCTTCTCTTGCCTTTATTTACGCATTGAGACAATGAAGATGCTTTCTTTCCCACATCGTCTGCCATGACTGGTGGTCAAACAAAAGATTTACGCGTACATAATAGAAACGCGCAGGCAAGTAACAGTGCAGTCATGATCAGAAGGTCCTGGTGAAGTACAAACAGAAGCACGAAGTCGGTAAAAATTAGTTCGGTAAAGTTTGTGAATTTCCGCACGGCTTTGACCTTGGGTCGGACGCACGTCATTTGCTTGGGGATACCCGCTGCATCGCCGCTGCCCACGTGCACAGCTGCATTCAGGAATGGAGAGTTGCTGAGTCTTAGGGCCATAACCCACTGATGCGACTAGTCGCTAGCGGCTACCCGCATGCGATTTACAAACACGCGATTTACTACATACGACAAGGCGCGACATGGATCTTCAGTATCAAAATGGAGGCTGAAGTGATAGCAGCTTTGTTATTCAATCACGTTCGTCAATGCAAAAAACAAGCTCGACGGTTCTGGATACACTCCATGTTAATGGAGTTCAACAATGAACGTTCAACAAAAGGCGCATTCAATTTGCTTTATTATGATTTCCGTAAACATGATAGTAAGTTGTGCTTTGAATTTTTCCTGGTGCTGGTAATATATTATATTTTCCCGGGCTACTAACCAGGTGGTGAATTGGATTAATTCCGACGTTTCGAAGCCAAACTGAGGCTTCATTGTCAAGGAGAATGAAATGCCGGGATTAGATGGCGTGTATTTATAGGACTGCTGTAAATGGGGACATCCGGATTGGAGAAAGGATTTGTTGAAGACCAACCAATCAGGAAACAGATGGGTGCTGTAAGAACAGGAGGGAAAATTAGAGAAGTAGAATCGGTCCAAATAAGGGCCAACGGTCAATAGGTAGTGAAAATAAATTATTATTATAATAATATAATATAATATATTATAATAATAATATTATAATAATATAACCATACCATTATGGTTATATTATGGTTATATTATAATAATATTATAATAATATAATATAATATAATATTATAATAATAATTTATTTTCACTACCTATTGACCGTTGGCCCTTATTTGGACCGATTCTACTTCTCTAATTTTCCCTCCTGTTCTTACAGCACCCATCTGTTTCCTGATTGGTTGGTCTTCAACAAATCCTTTCTCCAATCCGGATGTCCCCATTTACAGCAGTCCTATAAATACACGCCATCTAATCCCGGCATTTCATTCTCCTTGACAATGAAGCCTCAGTTTGGCTTCGAAACGTCGGAATTAATCCAATTCACCACCTGGTTAGTAGCCCGGGAAAATATAATATATATGATAGTAAGTTATTCAACTACATAAGGATTCACTTCCTCTCCTCCAAATTTCTGTGCTATTTCTTCCCACATAGCCTTTCTTACATTTATATCACTGTACAGTGGTATTAATGAGAGGTGGCAGTCAGATGCGCGTGAGAGAGGTGACGCATGTAGGAGGAATCATGGGGAGGGGTAAAAATCTAGCGGGAGAGGAGAAGCGATTGTAACGAGGTCTCTTGTTTCTTCACTGCATTATACGATCTTACCGCTCTGAAAGCAACGACATAACTAACCCATACACCCCTCCATGCAGTACAAATGTTTATTGGACTCGTCTGCATCTACTGAGCATCCATCCTTGGACTGCCACGTCTGATTAATACTACTGTACTCCTTTAACGTGCTGTTCCAAAGTGCAGGTCATTCTTCAATTTCCAAAATGAACAACTCTGTATCAAACTGCTCGGATTGCGCCATATCAACATCTACTAACTTCTATTACCCACGCGCGACTGGCCACGTCAGTGAGTGTTGTTTGCAGGGATTAAGTTACTTTTCTCCCCGCGCGCGGCAAGTCAGTTTCCTGTGCAACGCTCTTCATAAGTTAGCCGCGAGCGACATGGCAGTCGCGCCGTGTTAGTGGGTGTTGAGTCTGTATAAAATAATACTAATAATGAACATGCGCGTCAGTGGGTTATGGCCCTTAGGCTGCGCGTATAAGACGAGTATAGTTTTTATAAGCACATTTTCAGGGAAAAAACATCGTCTTATATTCGGGCCAATACGGTATCACTTTATTAATTCATATATCTCCTTTTATAAAACCTTTTTGAGATGATGCATTTATGTTTATATGTTAGTAGCAGTGAAATGGTTAAGGTTCAATTAACTGTCCAATGCCTAAATCTTAACAAACTTAATATAATGAAAATTTTCCTTTGGTTGGTGAATTTTCTTTGCTAATTAATGGGAAGTTATCTCATTAGCTTGAAGATTCAAATAAAATAATTGTCGCACTGGTCTTTATATAGTATATCTTAACAATCAATGTTAAAATAAACTTTTTCCAACAATAAACAACCTAAAATAATGTGACATCAGAACCTATATATTCATGCATATTTGCAAAAATCACTTCTACACGTGTCATGATTATCAAGATTTCCATATATACCTGGCCCTGATGATAATTGAAATAAAATATCTGTGGTGATTCAAATAAAATACCGGTAAGAAAAGATTAATCTCTATTATTGTGATGATAATTATGCTTAATTGTACACAGTCAACTCAATGTTCAGCTTTTAGTTAGTTAGTTAGTTTTATTATTATTATTTTTTTTTGGGGGGGGGGGCCTTGAATTATCCTTCATATATCAAACAGAAGCCATTGCTGTAATATTTACTGTGCAGCTCAAAATTATGAACAAACTCCATGGTGTCCAAGATTAAAGATATCTAGCATCGTTAGTAGATAAAAGTAGGCCTACTATGAATTCAGAACCATCTGATTGATGAATCCTTACCAGAATCATAGCTTAGTCTTTCAGATATCAAAATTCTTATGACTTTTGCCAGAACATAACAAAAGCTGCCAAGCTTAACATAAGCCTTAAAGCTGCCAATCAAAGCTTTTATTTAGTTACAGTTTTATGGATAGGGAGAAGTCTTACAAAATGCAGCTGCAATGTTACCGTATATGCAACATTTAAGTGTTGCAGGTTAACAATTGAGAATTAATACAGAAAATGTAACTTTTTCTCACAACTTTTTAATTTTCTTCTCTTTTATTTAGCTAATATCTTGTCACTTTATGCCCCGGGTGAGTATTAGACGTCACTTCACATCCCGAGTGAGTATTAGACCCTACAATCTGGCCTTGGAAACAGTCACTAAGAAGCACTTATAGTCATAGATCTGCTATTACAAAAAGAAAATCATTTTATTGAAGTAATATTGCATTCACTTTCATGTATATTACGTCATTGCAAAAATGTAAAGAGACATGATATTAAAGTTATATCTAAATTAATTGTACTTCATTGTGTACAGTCAGAACTTATAATAAAAACAAGAAGTACATACATGATGCAACTGGTGTAAAAGAATTAAAGCCTTGACTGGACCATGATTTTATTAAATGAACATTACACCTAGCTTGTTAAGTGCATCAGAAAGGGTTTTGTCAGTTGCGTATCAGTTTTGCAAGAGATTGTTGCACCAGAATATTATAGGAAAAAATTCCTCCGACACTGGGACTTGAACCCAGGACCTTTGGCTATTCATGCCAATGCTCTACCAACTGAGCTAAGCCGGAATTCAATTCACAGCGCCAGATGGAACCTCTCTCCTATGACTAATTGCCCTAATGGTCTACCTCACAGACAGACAAGTTATGTCATATGCAGTACTGTGAGGCACCATTTTATTTGAGTTTTGGTGAAATGAATTTACACCGAGTAGTTGAAAGTGGTACACGGTTCAGGGCACCAATATCTCCCTGTTTCCAAAATATTCATAATTGTTTAAATTGGCGTTGTTCCATTCTAGAAAAGTGTTTTTCACCTGCATTATATACTGACAGTTTGATTTAAAGCAGATAGTGTCATTGACACCCCATCCCCACTTCCATTGTATACAGTCTTTAATATAAGCAAGAAGCCCATTCTGCCAACTATTTTCTTTCATTTATCTACAATCACATGTGAATATGAGGCTATGGGGGATGGAGAGTCAGCTTTACATATTTTTCCTCAATTTGCTCTACCCATCCTGAAGACTGTTACAGATAATAATCATAATTTAAGGCTATTATTTTAAATTGCAATACCTCTAATCGGTGATATCTTTACATTAAGACAATTGATTGATAAAAGACTAGCACACGATCTAGATACCCGCTTAGTATAAGTTGATCTCCATAAGGAATATGATAGTGTTCCATTGTTAAAAATGTGGGAACCTTTGAAAAGACAAAGAGTCAAAAAATGCTGTCAGAAATTTTTACTCAGGAAATACAAGTTATGTCAAAGTTGGAAACATGGTCTTAAATGGTTTCATCATTGACAAGGCCTCCATCAAGGTTGTTGCCAAGCACCTACATTGTTTAAAATCTTCCTATCCAAGGCTCTAAAAAATTTGAGAAGCAAATGTGTCCCCATGGGTATTCAGATAAATGATGATATACTGTATTCACTTATACTAATACTTGAAATGGAGATTTAACATACATAAATTCACTTAATTCAAACTAACATGAACATGTTTCGAGCCAACATCATGACTCATCCTCAGCTATACTCCATGGAGTACATGTTATGTATGTTAAATCTCGATCTTAAGTATTAATATATATTTATTAACTTCACAATATATACTTCCTATAAATTTTATGATTTATGTATTCATTTAGTTTTGCTGATGACAAAGTTATTTTACCGAAGGTGAAAATGATATAAACTACATGATCAGAAAGTTACAAGATGAATATAAACTGGGGCTTAGAAGTAAATTTATCTAAAACTGAATACATGGTTTTCGGAAGTGTAAAAAGTGACATAGTATTGGAAGGTGGATCTATTATCAAGTGCTGTAAAACTTATAAGTACCTAAGAACAATTATGTCAGACGAGGGAAGTAGCGAGATAGGTATTAGACACAGACTACAAAAAGGAAATGTTGCCATAAGACAATTACATTCTTTAATATGGAACAATCCCATACATTCAGGAATAGAGAAACAAATCTACAAAACAATAGTTGAAAGCATTATGTTGTATGGCGCTGAGTTATGGGAGGTTTCAAAGAAGAATGAAAATTAATTAAAAGCTATGGAAATGGACGAGAAGTTATTGTGTGTCTAAACTTGACAAAATTATAAATGAAACTATACGAGAGTGGATGCAAGTGACAGCAGTAAATATCGACTCAATTGAAAGAAGGCATCTAAGCTGGTATGGTTAGCTTAGAAGAAATTCGCCATTAAAACTATATAACTGGCAGCCTCCTTGGCGAAAGAAAAGGGGAATTATTGTTAACACATTAGGTCTTAGAAATTGAAGTTCTGTCCAAAGTAAGCAGGTAAAGCATGTGTTAAGACTGTCAAACAACTGTCAGTGTCCGTATCTGAGAGTGTCCAAAAACAAGAGTTGAATTTATCATTATTTCTATATTATTTCAGTTGGGACAAGAAAACCTGTCCGTGTATGGGGGTGTCCATAGGGAGAGGTTTCACTGTATATTGATATGTGTATTGGTATGTAAATACAGTAAAACCCCTTTTTTACATTCCTGTCATTTACATTTTCCTGCCTTTTACATAATTTTCTGCTGGACCCATCTTTTATCCTATTCCGATAATACATAGTGTTCCTGTCATTAACAACTTTCAAACAGTTGCATTTCCTGCCATTTACACATTTTCTTTATTGGCAACATTGGTTTTCAATGAAGAACTGCTTTCCCTTAACAAAATTTTCCGCTATGTTGCCAACTCTCTTAGACGCAGTGTCAGTTTTTATTTGTGTTAGTCCAGGTTAAGTTGGTTTTCTTCTGTGCGGGTGCAATTTACTGCTTTTTAATGTATTGTAGTTATTCAAATAGCATAATTCATCGTAATTTGAATCATTGCCAGTGTTTTTGTTTTGCATGATTTTTGGTGGTATTATGAAGTTGAAATAAAACAATAGAAAATGCATTTCTTTGCAATGTGCAACATATTTTGTATAGATAATGTAAGTGTACATAGGTATCTATATTTATTTTCAAGTATTAAATTTTGCAATATATAACATTACAGCTATTACACTTCCTGCAATTTACACTTTCCTGCCATTAACACTTTTTTTAATCAGTCCCTTGAAAAGTGTAAAAAGGGGGTTTTACTAGTGTGTAGTGTTACGGTTAAGTAATGCGTGCTTATATAGGTGTCTGCATAATTGGCATTTATTTGCAACACTTCCACCGGGTTGTTGGCCCATTTGCAGTGTAACATTGATATAAAAAAAGGAATATAACTCATAGACTAGTTCATATCCCCCTCAGTAACAAAGACTACACACAAGAATACCAACAGATAGTACAGCAGTAAAAACTGGTTTCAAAAAAGAGTTGGCAGATAAGAAAATTGACAGATTCAGGAAACAGAAAACCATAAGAGAAGTCATTACACAGAAACCAACACTTTTTTTTAAAAAAAAGATGACTTATGACTCTTGGGAAATCATAAATTTAACAAGATTGTCAAAGGACACAATATAAGATTGGCACCAAAGAATAACTTCAAACTTAAGACTCTGCTAAGATCAGAATTGAAAGAAAAAATTCCTTCAGGACAAAAATCTGGTATCTATGAGAAAATGTGTGATGACTAGGATAATGTATATACTATACATTACTATACTATACTATACTCCAACTAAGAACGCTCAACAAAAGAATTGCATTCCAATGGGTACCATCTCATTGTGGAATTCTGGGAAACGAGAATGCTGATGTTTTAGCCAAAAAAGGCAGTACAGCTGCTTACAGACCTGTCATCAAATCCACATTCCACTCTGTAAAAAGATTTATGAAATTCACATATAAGGACATCAACAAACAAAACCTGACAACACAATCTCAAGGCAAAAATTGGAATTCCCTGTATCAAAACCCTCAGATAATTCCTGATCTACCACGCAAATCATCTGTAGCTGCCTTTAGATTGGTGACAGGCCATGACTGCTTAGCGAAACATCTGCATAAAATTGGAATATTTCAGTGCCCAAACTGTCCACTGTGCAATTCAAATCAAGAAATGGACTCGGAACATCTCAAAACATGTACCTCAGTGGCTAACTATGAGAATATCTACGAAAAATATTGGATTGCAAGAGGGACTATGTTGTCAAATGTGTGGCATTAGAAAACAACAACAACAACATATACTATACATAGGCAAAACAGAAAGGAACCTCAATATAAGATGGAAAGAACACTTCAGAAATATTACTTGGGGCAAATTGAAAAGTCCACAGTAGCTGCACATAAATGGAATTCTGAGCACGGCGTAGTCAAAGAAACGGTTCTGCTTAAAAATGTTCATCATCTAATTCAACTGGGAGAAGATATGTTTAAAGAAACACAGGAATCACTTTCAAATCTTCAACATTCCTGAAGCGAATGAGTTAAGCCTAATTAGGAAACTCATTAAATTGCAGCAGCGACATCGGGTAGTACAAGACAGAAGTTTATCAGTTAGATGTAGCTGAGGATGACAGGAAGACCTCT